>CM052451.1:9739448-9762667 GCA_028533085.1 Varecia variegata | reverse complement strand
ACACAGCTGCAGAGGGAGCCCCTCCCCGTGGGCTGCACCCCTTGATAACACTACTCTTTTGGAAATTCTGACCTTCTCGTGGTTTCTGCTTTTCTTTTGCCAGAAGCATGTTTAAATGAGTTCAGGGCAGCCCAGCCAATGGCTCCACCTGCCTCATTGGGAGCCGTGCAATGAGGCCCTCGTGGTCTGAGGCAGTTCCTTCTTCCCTGTGTGTGTTCCTCTGTCCTCAGGGCAGCGCTCTCTGGTCTTGATCCTTCCCCCAGAGGCTGCTGTCACAATCTTCCTCTGCTTTTCTTCTCATCTGCCTTTTTAAAAAAGCAGGATGAATAGAGCTGCTTTTTCCTTTGTTTTTGGGACAGAGTCTCACTCTGTCGCCCTGGCTCGAGTGCAGTGGCGTCATGATAGCTCACGGCAACCTCAAACTCCTGGGTTAGAGTGATCCTCCTGCTTCAGCCTCCTGAGTAGCTGGGACTACAAGTGCACACTACCATGCCTAGCTAGTTTTTCTATTTTTTGTAGAGATGGGGGTCTCACTCTTGCTCAGGCTGGTCTTGAACTCCTGGCCTCAAGTGATCCTCCTGCCTTGGTCTCCCAAAGTGCTGGAATTATAGGTGTCAGGAACAGAGCTGCTGACAGGTATCCCAGGGATCTGCTTTATCAGCCTGCAAATAGGGCGTTCTGTGGCAATATTTACAAGGTGGTGGTGAGGACTTCTGCTGAGAGCCCTTGAAAGATGAGGGAGCAGGAAGTTCCACCCCCATCATAAATTCATAAACTTTGATTTAGGAATATAGTGGATCACTGAAGAAATGACCTAAGAGACAGTTTGACAACAGGGACTATATCACCACACAAAAGACAGTGACATCACCTCCCACCCATAGCTTGAACCAGCATCACTTAGGAACTAAAAATATAAAAGTTAGTCTTTAATTGATAAAATGGGAACAAAACCAGAAATAAACTCTGGGGATAGAACTGTGTTACCACTTCTTTGTGTTTTTACTGAATTTTATTTTATTTTATTTTTAAATTTCTGCCCAGTTACGACAATGAAATGAGAAACCACAATTACAATTCACAACCCGTGGCCTGAAAAACAACACACACCCCGTCAGGAATTACACCAAACCCTTTCCTTTTTATTCATTCAAAAGAGAGTCGAATGCACAAGTGTCAAATATAAGCACTGTCGTTATTTTTTTTTTTCTTAGAAGGGGGGAAAAACATTTATTCTGGCAACGCTTTTACAATTCCAGGAAGTGGTTTTGATACCACAAAGTTGCAGGAATAGAAACCAAAACACACTTGGAGAGGGCATTTGGTTGAGAGGCAAGGGACTTCTTGGGTGGAAAAAAAATTCCTCTTGTGCTTAGTGAATTTGCCTGTCAGTCTTGGCTGGCCGCTGAGTCTTCCCAGGTGTTGAAAGAGAAAACGGAATTTCCTGCACAGACGACCGAAAATTCCTGTAGAGCACAATGTTTTCTGTATCTCCAACCCTCCTCCCACTCTGAAGCAAGTTCTCAGAGCTTCTCTGGAGCTGCTTTTGGTCACATGATTCTCTGTCATGTGGACACTTTTGCTAAAACACCTGTGACACCAAGGTTTCTTCTTCTGCTTCTCTAGGGTTCAGATGACTGCACAAAACATCACTTGTCAAATAATAGTAGATATTAAGAATGTGGGCATTTATGCTCATGATAACAGCAAACACTGTGCAGCGTGTGTCACCCAAAGGAACATTTTTTTTCTTTTAATATGGTCCCCTGGGGAGTTTACCCAAAGTCACACACTGAACAGTCTTTTTCTCAAGACTGGTTAACGTTGGTTAATTTGACAATTTTAGAAACTGTCTTGGGCCAATTTAAAAACTTAGTGCCTGACAATTCAATCGTCCAAAAAGCAATTAAATGTTACCATTCGGTTTTGCACACACATGACACATGCACGCACACACTCTCGCACGCACGCACATCCGAGAACTGCAACAAAGGGATTAACCAGATGAATCTTGTGACTGTTTCTAAAGAAAAATGAAATCTCAAACTTGAGGTGTCCTATTCAAGTACTCAAAAATGCAAAAACAGTCTGATCCCAGTCGATTTCATGATCCTAAGACATCCTACCTGTGTAACTGGAGGTTCTGGGGTCAGTGAAGTTAACTCCTGGGGCTCGAAATACTCCACAGAAATGGATTTGTTATTTATTTAAAAAAAAAATGTTGAGGCTTCGTCTACTGTGTCCTTCCAAGAGTCAATACTTAAGAGAGTAACACCAGCTGACTCTCTCCAGTGTCCGACAAGAAAAGTGAATCAGCTGGTTTTACACGTTTTCGATCAACACTCGGAGGAGGCAGATGTAACTAGAGTCCTTTACATTCTTCAAAGAATGTGTCACTGTTGCAGCATATGCTGTTTGGCCCCAGTGGGGAGTAGAAAAGAAAGCCATTTGTTGAGTTTGCTTTAAAGTTTTACCTCTTGGAGATTTTAAAACAAGGGTTTATACTAGTTCTCAGCAGCAGACTGTGCAGTCAGAGGCTCTGGACTTATAAATAACCGATGTGGGATTATTCTCGCCAATTAGGAAGTTCACTATCTTAAGGCCTCCCCGCCAGATGTGGAGGACTTGCAACGTGCTCTGCTGAATTTCACAGACTGTTCTAGAAAAGGAAGGTACTTATTAGCAGAGTTGTTTGCTTGATTCAGAACTGACTCCTGATTATCTTGAGCTACTAAAAGACAGGGATTTTTATGGACTCTCTATCCCCAATGGCCCCCCACGAGCGCCCCACCTCTGGCTGGCACTAATGATATGTGGGGAAGGAAAGGGAGTATCCCCCCACCGTGCCCGACGATTTATAAGCCGGGACCTTTACTGAAAAGGAAGGGGACACTGTCTGAAGTGCCTATTTTAGGGTCTTGCTGATTACTGGCAATTTCTCTGAACCAACACTTAATCCATAGATTTTTTTTTTTAATCTGAGGAGGATTAAAGAAAAAAAAAAGGCTTATGCTAAAATTAAGAAATCAGCCCCATCTTGGCACAGTTCTCATGCAGAATATTGCACCCAGTGTTAACTAACGCTAGAAGCTTCAAACTGTATAAATTTAAATGTATTTTGCATATTATAAAAATAAAGATAAACATATACATATTTTACACGAGTTACGGAACAGCAATGAACGTCAGTCGATCCCTCTTTCACATTGAACAGAACTGAAATCTGAGTGCTCTAAATACTGCCACCTGCACTGCGACTATGGCTTATATGTGCACGGAAAACAAAATCCCTGAGAAGCCATTCGACTTGTTTGTTTGTTTGTTTCTTTTCTTCAAGTAGCGCTCTCCTTGGAGGATCACAGTTCTGAGGTTCAGGTTGTAAAACATTTGCTCCATGGATCTCGCCCGTCCTCCCCACCGCCCGCTCGCTCCCCACCTCTGAAAGCGCCCTGCGTGCTTTGTCACTCGAGGTACAGAACACGCTGGCGAGGGTGAAGTGTTCGCCGGGTACAAAGGATAATCCAGGGCAGTTTGGATGCTCTCTTTTCTCCACAGAAATTCCACAGCCATCAAAGTCACTGGTTTCTGTGCTTTTCACCAACATTCTTCCTATATGGGTGGATGAGAAGAAAGCACAGAAATGACAAAAGGTGCTAGACAACAATATCCTCATTTATAAGAAAAGAAAATAATGCTACAAAGCTATTTCTGCACAGATTTTCATTTCTACTTCTAGAACTCCTTGTAAATATGTAAATAGCAGGCAACTCATGTCCCCACGAAGGAAAGAGTCTTTTTAGTAGTAAATCTGCCAAACATTTGTGTTAGTGAGGTGCAGCTCAGTGTAGCCCTAAACCAGGAACTGCACTAATTGGCTCTCACCACTTACTCCATTGTAATTTTCCAGCTTAACCAGATCTCTAATTAACAACCCACAACTCTAAACACAGAGCTGCTTCCTTCCAATAAACAGACTGTCACACATAGACACACACTAAATGACCCCCCCCCCAGGAGCAGGAATATAGACTAAAACATGAGGTGTCTGTCTGGACTATGAAGCATGATTTGTCTTAAAATGTTGTAAGTGAGGTTGCCAACAAAAATCTGGAGTTTGATGAATATAAAATGGAAAAAACTGTTGCATCCTCAGTGAATTAAACCAAGTGGCATGCAATTCAGACAAAATGGTAAGTGGGGAAAAATGACAAATATTGCGGTCCCTTATTTTAGCTTTCTTACAATGACATGCGATGGGATGTTCTTGAAAAGTGTTTTGGCAACAGTAGATGAAACATTCAAAGACATTGAAAGGAAAGGGGAAAGGGGTTATTATGATGGGTTGTTCCTAACCCCCATCTCTCCTAATGCTGCTTGTTTTCAGGGACCCTGATCAGTCAATATCCACCTAAGACATCTCTCCAGCCCATACAAGAACCAGCTGTGAGCTTGTTCAAGCATGATGATAAATGACATCACCAAAAATAAGCCCCTTCCAGTTACTAATCAATGCATTATTTCATTAATCTTCAACTCCTAAAAACCCTGCCAGGTAAGCTCCACCTTACTCTGTATTTTACTAAGAAGGAAACTAAGGTTCTAAGAGTTGGAATAACTTCCCTGAGGGCACATATTGGTAAGTGGCAGAGCCGGGCCTTTAACTAGGGTTGTCTGACTCCAAACTTGCTCAACAGCTACAAGAGAGGTTGGATACCCGAGGCCCTAAGGATAGTTTCATATTTCTATGGAACTCGGCCATGAGCACTTTTTGGAGGCCTATTAATATAGTAAACTCCTGGAAGAGAAGGTTTTGCAAACTGCCTCGAATTCAAGTCATAACATAATAAATAAATCTAAGTGAGGAGAGGATGGCAGTTGTAAAAACACACATCTCAATGAAGCAGTTAACTTGGGTGGTGTGAGTTTCGGATTCACGTGGGAGACGTGCTATGTAAACATTTTTCACTACATCTAAAGAACCTTTGCAAATGCAGAGTGTCTGGCTGGCTGCTCCCCCGGGCCCCACATTAGACTGAGAAACACAAGAATACCTAATCACAGGCACCGGGAAGGAATATCCCACAGTCCCACAGCGATACCTACATCTGGTCTCTTAGGGAAAAGAGCCCTCAAACTGTCAACTTCTCTGTCTCACTTCCCCATCTCAATAAACTCATCCTTCAAAGATCCATCCCAAATACTTCTTCCTGAGTCTTCCTGGTAGAGTTCTTTCTTATCTGTGCTTCCAGGACTTGGTTCATACACCTCTCAATGGCAGGTACCATATTTTAATTACCATTAGACACACGTTCATCTGGTTATTTCTTTGATTCTTGTTCTCCCCAAGGAGGCTATTAGATTACTGAGGGCAGGATCTGGTTTGCTTATTTCTAGGTCCTTAACACCTAGAGGGCAAATGCTCAACAAAGATCTGCTGAATGAATGAGGAATAAGATGTCATGAAAAGACCACAGGTAGAAAGCAGCCAAGAGACCGTGAGATCACTGCCCTCAGGGAGGTATGTACAAAGTAGGAGGGAGAGGTGACGGAGTGACTCATTGGAGTTAGAGGCATTAGGGGTGGCTTCCCAGAGGAGCTGGCCCATGGCCCTGGCCTCAGGGACCAACAGGCCATCACTGGGTAGGAGGGAAGGGTGGCAGCCAGCAGAGCACAGGGACCTCCCACAGTAGGAGAGTGGTGGTGGTGGGGCCTAGAGGGAAGCCTGGGGCTGAAGAGAAAGTTACAAGGTCAATTTCACTCATGTCAGGGCAGACTGATAAGACGGGCTAACAGGTGTTGGTGAACGAATGTACCTGGGGAAGATAGGAGAGGAAGGCGTTGAGGCCCGGCTACCACCCGAGACAGGAAAGGGAACTTTAGGGGGGAGTTAGACAATAAATCTAGATGTACGCTCTAGAAACTTATAGGACATCCAGCGGTGCTGCCGGGTGGGACGTTGGAAACAGAGGGCAGGGCCAGCCTGTGGGGCTTAGACCCAGAATCATTCCAGGTTCGAGAACTGGCCCAAAGACCATCAAAGACATCAGGACTCAAGGCATTTAGAAGCTTAGGCTGAAATTGGGGCTTTGCTGATCCCAGAGGGACTGTCCCTCCCTGGGTTGGGGAATTCCTAGAGATAGTAAAGAAAGAATAAACAACTCACCTGAGGATGCACTTTTCAAATACAGGCCAACTAGCCCAACCACCGCCTCTATTTGGCTTTCTTACCCCAGGCCACTATCCACCTGCCCTCATCACCCCAGGGCCCGGTACCAGGCAACCGAGGATAACCCCTGTGCCCCAGAAATGGTCCAAGCTAGCCAGTCCTGGACCTGCACATCCTGCCTTTCCGTTCTTTCCCATGGAAACCCCAATAAGTCTCTCCCTCTTTCTGCTTGTGGTGCCCTGGTGCTGCCTACACAGTCCCAGATGGTGTGGATCCAGCTGATGTGATATTCCTGCATAACAGTACATTTTTAGAATTTTCCAACAAGGATCTAAGATTGCTGATATATATACACGATCACAGTAAATTAAGCAAAAGAGTCGAGCAGTTTCCTTATTCCCAACTGCAACTTGATTCTACGTAAGTAAAAGATTTGTCATCTTAAGATGTCCTGCTCTGTAGCATCCCTTCGTCTCCACACCCCCTTCATACCCCTAAACTCTCCAAGGGCTCAGGGGGGGCCTTACCTATTTAAGAAATTCTCTCTGCGTCACAGAGACTTACCCTTAAAAATTGGTGCTCCTAAAGTCACAGTTTGGGTACAGTAAAAATGATGGCATAAGGAAAAGATGCACTATCTTTTCCACTTAATTTTCCAAGAAAGTATGAAGATACCTAAGCAGAGAGGGGGAAAAATTCCAGTATCAATGTGGCTGATGGGAGACTAAAGAAAGCAACACAATGTCTTCTAGGCTACAGAAGTAGCAAGGCACTGTGCTCTCTCATTCTGCATAGAACAAAACAAATCGATGCCAATCAATGTGATACACCCCACGGGCAGCCTCACTTAGCCTTTTCTTAGGAAACACCAGCCCCTCCCCACCCTCCACGTTCTAGAATTCTGTGGACAGTGAAACATTCTCCATTATGATGAAGCCACATTCGTCCTGCTCCATTGCCTTTTAAAGAAATCTTTAGCAAGTCCATCCTAATTAATCTGTGTGAAGTTAGACGTTGGGATCTTGCTTGAATGAGAGCTTTACAGTATAGAGGCAATAATCTAAGATTTTAAAAGGGAATTTTGAAATGCAGTATCTCAGCTTTGCCTGCTATTATTAGTAGTACTTACTGGAAAAGGAGAAAGCTTAGCCCAACAATTTTCAAACCAGCCCATTTTTTTGCTAATCCTGTAACACAGGACCTGCCAAGATCAGAATTAACGTCTTCGGTCTCTGAGAACTCCCACTGCTCCCCCGAAGATGGGGCACCCACAGACACAGGACCACCACCAGAGAAACTGTCCACTGTCAAGAAATAAAAATGACACGTCCCCATTGCCTGTAAGTTCGAGGGTCAGTCCATTAAGAAACCACATGGAAGAATGTGGGTTGCGTTCCAGTATGCCTCAAGGTAAAACACTTGCATATGTTAACCTGTCAAATTCTACCTTTTACATAAAAATCAGTAGGTAAATTGAGTTATCGGCAGTTTATCACAGAGTCATGCAGTTTCATTGGTGGTGGAGGAGGTTTTTCTAAACCTTTTTTCAAAGGCAAAGAAAAAGGGAAACACTCAACTGGGCACCTAAAAATGAAAAGCAACTGCCAAGCTGCCATATGTCCATAGGAGCTCACATCCCCTGGGAATTGGAATATTGTGTCTCAACTTGAAGAGCAAATGGACAAAGGTAGGCAGTCACAAATACAATTTATAAAAGATTAATTAGCTCTTCTACTTGCTCCCTATTTTTGCCCCCTTATGACTCAATGTCCAAGGCTCAGCACCCCTCAACTATCTTGGGGATTATTAGGCTGCCATGAAGAAGTTCTGAAGGGAACCCCCTTCCCCCACCCTCCAAAACAGCCACACCTTTTCACGGCCCAGGAAACGGGGCCCGGCAGTCGGGGTGAAGTCAACGCATCACCTTTAGACTGAACTGTGCCTGGGATAACACCTGTTTGGAAGAACGTCTTTAAAACTCCGCAATCTGCTTCATACCAACACACCAGCCAGCAAAACCATTCCTCAAAGTCGTGCTAAAAAGATTTCCTGACTGCATGGAACCAGGTGTTGTGTTAGACCCAAGTGACTGCCAGTAGGCCCAGGGTTTCTTTGGAGGTGAAGAAAATGTGGTGATGGTTGTTCAACTCTGTAATTAATAATCATTGAATGGGGAGTTTTATGGTACGAAAATTATACATCAAAGCTTTAAAAAAAACATATCTCACACAATCCATATCCTCAAGGAAGGTCAGGGGTTTTCAGAGCAACCCCAGGCAAAATAGCTAAAATGATTAGTCACTACATCTCACACGCAGATGTCCTTGAAAATCCAAAGTATGGCAATTACTCACATTTCTATCTGATAATCAGCAAAGAGGAAGCCATTTAGCTCCTGTTTCTCCCTGGAAGATGAGGTGCAGGAGGGGAGGAATTTCATTCAGTTCCTGTAGCCTCTTCCCAATGGAAAGACCTCAACCACTGAGACAAGTTATAAGAGCAAACTGCAGGGATTCTTTTTTTGTTTGTTTGGTTTTTTGGGGAGGGGAGTAAAGACAGGTTTCACTATGTTGCTCAGGCTGGTCTCAAACTCCTAGGCTCAAGAGATCCTCCTACCTCAGTCTCCTAAAGTTGTTTTTTTTTAAATTACTACCTCTTCCTATCCTCCCCGTGCAGGAATAAAACACCTAGAAATTCTTCAAAATGAAAAAAGCTTAGAATTCATAATTAAAATCAACTAACAATCATCCACGTTTTTTTTCTTTATAAACCGCATTGCAGCACCGTTATTTTTATGCACGGTCAAAGGCAGGCAGCTAAATGACAAGTCTCTGATTTGACCTATCAAAGAAGGGCTTGGGATGTCTTTTTAAAAACCACCATGAGCGCTAGATCGGTGCGTTAAGAAGAGGGTGATTATTCTGGCATGTCTGAGACTGTTCTGGCAAAATGATAATAAATAGCCTTCCGGTCACTCCCGATCTGAACAGGGGAACGGACTTCTCTGCGGCTAACGGCAAGACAGCATGCACAGTTCCACCTTGGTGCTGCCGACGGGTTAGCGACTGGAGAGTGGTCCTAAGGCCTTGCTGGCCAGGGAGCCCACCCTTAGGTGCACAGAAGGCATCTGACCAGAAAGTCCAGCAGACACACATTAAAAAAAAACTGCCCAGATGATTCTAAAGACTCATCCCCGGTCCCTCTCCCAAGAAATTCTGACATGAACACCTGATTTAAAAAACCCACTCTATACGGTGACCTGCTTAACTTGCCTCAAGTTGCAAAGCCACTGCTAATAGCCCCAGTCTCCCAACCCCTAGTGCCTGTGGGGACCCCACGTCTCAGGCTCAGCTGTGTTGACTTAACGATCACCTCCTTTGACAGCTCTCCTCACCACTCCACCCAAACCTCCTGCATCCAATACATTGTCATCGTCTTGTCAATCAGACCCTCCACTGGGCCTGGGCTACGTTTGTTTTATGTTCGAGGATACAAGCTGCGGATGCTTCAGGGGGCTGGGGTGAAACCCGACAGCACAAGCACGGGCTTCGAATCTAGGCGTACCTTTACACAAGTGGTCACACAAGAGATCATGTTTTTCTCCTTGCCTCCACGCTAAAAAATGGTAATTTCCAAGAAAAGTCTTGCCAGGAACGTGAAACTTTCCTATTTAGAGAATATTCCTTCATTTAGAGTTGAGAATTATATAGTCATCCATTTGATGAGACCTTTTTTTGACAAATTTCAACATAAAACAATCCAGATAGCTAAATCAAAAGTGGATCAATCCCTAAGAATGCTCCCTGCCTCCAGCATCTCGGAGTGGCTGTGTGTCTCTGGTTACCCCAGACTTTGTTCATTTGGGGTCAGTCAGCCGTCAGAGAGGCTGATGCCATTTTTTTCAGGTTGGTATTAAATGTGGTCTTTCTGCAGCAGTGCACAAGAAGCCGGTGGGATGACACTGATAAAGGTGGCTTGGTCCCACTGGGGTTTCTGGCACAAACGGATATTATAACTCCTCCCCCGTCTCACCTCGTCAATGGCATGTGGCCATGGCAAAACGACAGATGAATGTCTCTCTTGGCTCAGGAAAATCTACACCGACACAAAGTGTATTCAATGATGGTTTCCCTCTGTCCCATACCCTGCCCATTTTATAATGTCCCCTTATCCACCCTTAGCCCAGGTGGATCTGAAAGAAAGGGACCAATGGGCACGATTTCAAAGAGATTCAAAAATTGGTAAAATGTCTGTTATTCGATATGTTCGAGACAGAGGATGTGCTGGTTAATACAAAGTTACTATGCAATCCTCCTTTAATATTTAAGACTTCGCAGTGTCTCAGGGTCACATTAGTGATAAATTAGACTATGTGCATGTTAGATAAAACAGCACTCTGAATATGAGCGCCTTAGATAAGCGTTTCCCTCGAGTGCTCAGTGATATCTTCCAGCAAAGACGGCTTAGGGATGTTCTGCCTTAATGGGTCTCCCTCCCGGTTTGGAGACAAGGGGGCCTCACACTTCTGCTGCAGCTGCTAAGGAACCAAAATGCCCCTGGAGACCCTCGCTCTGCGGAGAACACCCCAAAGGCAGGGAAGCCGCTGCTTCAGGGGTGAGCCAGTTCTCTGGAATGTGGCCGGACAGCAAGTGTCCCGGGATGACAAGGGCATGTCACGATTCTCACACGCAAACTTTCCAACCTCCCTATTAAATCCTTATATTCATATATAATTTTCTCATTAAAAAAATTCTATGTGGACAGCTAGGAAGAAAAATTAGAGTTTGCCGCCTGCATAGGAATACTTGGCTGGCTAAGTCATGTTGCTGACATCACCCAGATAATGAGATCTGACCCAAGAAGATCTGTGGCGGCTACTTTTCAAGATTTGAGGAATGTAGGCATTTCGTCTCAGTTTAAAAGTGACCTCTTTGGTTCTTAACAGAGAAGAAAAGGAAAAAGGAAAGAACCATGCACACAAAACCCAAACAAACAGGATGAGTTTTATCTAGAATACTAAGCTAATATTCTATCAAAAAGTTAGTTTGCATGTGCACATTCTGTCTTTAAGTCCCTTTGGGGGGAAGGTGGTAGAAACTGCACAGCCCTTGATTTTCAGGGACTGACTGCAGAAGCAGAGCCCTGCATTAAAAAATAATCTATTACCGATTTTCTGCAGGCTTTTTTTAGTGAGCCCTCACTGTTCTTTGAAGTGAGGGCCCACTTAACTGTCATTGCAAAATTAAGTCTACCCATCCAAAAAAATGCTCCTTTTGGTCGCATGTACCCACAGATATACTAAAAACCAATGAACTGTACACTTTAAATGAGTGAACTGTGTGGTACAGGAACGATATCTTAATAAAGCTGTTAAGAAATGTACTGACTTTGTCAGTAAAAGTGAGGAAATAAGAGTTCCCATGTTGCAATGTAAGCCATGGTGGTGCTGTCACCCAGAAGAATTATGTCTGCTCTGCGGGGCTGTACAAGGTTTGTGCAGATGCAGTTTAACTTGGCTCTTTGTCATCACAGCTATGGAGCCAGGATCGAGAGCGAGAGGCACAGGCCATGGAAATTCCAGAACTCACTTGGAACAGGGGCTGATCACAGTTGGCGTAGGTGGGTAAACCAAGGCAACATTCACTCGCTCGCTGCCGTTCTTGGGGCAAATGATCTCTGCCACTCCTTCTGGTCTGGGCTGACTCAGCAACTCCCCTGCAGGAGAGAGAGAGAGAGAGAGAGAGAATATGCATTAAGGTGATGTGCCCTCAAAATGGGATCACTTTGCAGAGAAGTGCAGGGCTTGGGCATAGGGAGGGAGATGGGCAGGAGCAAGGAAGCGACAGTGTAGACACTGGAGTCAGAGAACAAATAAATTGTGCAACCTCTGCTCCATCCCCTACATTCTCATCTGCATCAGAGAGCAAGAACATTCTCATGGTCGCGGCAGGACGGCCTGCGCCAGACAAAGGCAGCATCTGCGGCTGTTCTGCTCACCTTCCCTTTCACAGACGGACGCTGAAGGTCTTTATCTGTGCAGCACCAATTGAGTCAGGGTCCCCAGAGCCCCAGGGAGGCAAGGGCTGCCAAGGAGGTGTCCATAATTAGGATGCAGGGCAGATGGCATTCAGGCAGCCCACAGCAGCCTTTCAACAAAGCCCTGCATAAACGATCTGGAAACGCAGCAGACTGAAGGTGTTAACGAGGCAAGCAGCCTCCTGGCAGCAGGATTGCCCAGATAGGTAAGTGTGCAGAGTTGGAATCACCAACACAACGCTGTCTTGTGACGAATGGGGTCTAGTAAAAACAGATAATTAACTTAATGGATTACCGTAACACCTAGAGGAAATCTGTTACTCTGCGCCCTGAATATAATCTCTCTCCGACGGGATCGTTAAGTCCCTAAGAGCAGTAATGACTTCCATTCCTTAATTTCCTCCTCCCGCCTCCCCTCACCCCAGGACACCCTGCCCTTCCTCAGAGAGTCCCCAATAAACAGCTTCTGGCTGAGGAGGGTACATGTTATGGCTTAAACTGCCCTACTTAAACCTAGAAAGTAAATAAACCAAACCCAGGACACAAAACGTTTGCCACTTGGAGAAGACACTACTGAAATGAAAACTTCAGCTGTAGGGTAGACATCCCATCTATGGCTGACTTGCAATTCTAGAGACATCAAAGTACAGCAGTGCCCCTTAGTCCCCAGGGGACACGTTCCAAGACCCCAGAGGCTGCCTGAAATGGCAGATCGTACCAAACTCTACATAGACTATGTTTTTTTCCTATACATAGATACCTATGGAAAAGTTTATTATTAGGCACAGTAACAGACGATGATAACTAATAAAATAGAACAATATTAATATGCTGTAATACAAGTTACGTGACTGCGATCTTTCTCCCACTCTCTCAAAATATCTTCTGTACTGTACTCACCAATTTTCGGACCACAGTTGACTGCGGGTAATTGAAACCCCGGGAAGCAAACCTCCTTTGCCTCAAAATACCGTATTGCTGAGCCCACACTGATGGAGCGCGCTACGCCCATGTGCTAGCAGTGAACCAAGCTTTAAATGTACATTTCATTTGATCTTCACCACGTCCCTAGGAGGGTTTATCTTTATTTCGCAATCGAGGAAGCTAATGCTGAGGGAGTTATGCAACGAATCCAGCATCAGGAGCTGACACGTAGCAGGTTCACATTGGGAATCCATTTCTGGGGCCCCTTGTGCCCAATGTCCCCCCCCCCCCCGCCCCAAAGCAGGGAGTGCTTCTTCATGCCAGAGTACATCTTTCCTAGAGGACCAATCTAAAAACACCATTTTTTAATAATGAGCTAAGCATTGACATATTTATACTTTCATGAAAGACACTCATTTCCTGATTTGAACATTTTTTATATAGCATTGCACAGTATGAACTGAATAGAATTTGAGTTCCTTAACTATTGTGAGAACACCAAGCTACTGCAAAAGTCAATTTAGCATCATTAGCTTGCACCATGGATACATGGGTGTCAGAATTATACTCCGACACCAGCTAGGAAAAGATAAAAATGCAAAATGTGAAAATGCAAGTTAAAAACGTAAACGTGAAATGCTATCAACGAAACGAAATGAACCCAAGTGACAGCATGTTAGAGCTAGACTGAAACCCGGAAGGCATCCAGTCAAAGTATCAATTTATAGTTTAGAAGCTCTCTGGGTTCCACAGATTTGCTCCCAGTCCCACAGAGAATTTCAGTCTGTCACCCAGGCAAGCTTCCACGTAGGACTGGAACGAGAAAGCGCTCTGAACACCCCTGGTCCTGGACAGCCCTCACCTGGCTCCTCACCTAATATTTTCAATTTCTACTTTCCGTCCTAAAATCATCCCCAAGGCTTGAACATAGACTGGGCTTCTCTAGTTTTTCCTGAAAACGCTCTCCTGGTTAGAATTTCACACAGGCCTCAGCTCCATCTGCTTTTTAGCTGCCTGGACTCCCCGTGTAATGACTGCAGATGCCAAGCCCCCATCGCCCGCACCCATCCCTGGTATCAGCCTGGCCCAGCTGGCTTCTTGGCTGAGTATGTTGTAGCTTTTGGTGATCAGAAGATCAGTTTGCCTGATCTGAATGTGAAGTATTTGCAGCAGACTGTTAGGCCTTGGTCACACCCAATTTCTATTAAACTAGCAGCTTTACTGCCTGCTGCCACCCCCAAGTCAGTGTCATACTAAGGTGGGTGACTGGTTTTGTTTGGGTCCTGTCCAAGCGGCACTGCCGGTCATGGAAAGAGCACGAAGGTAGGAGGCATCGAGAAGTTTCACACACGAAAAATGTATCTGATGCTAACAAATAATGAGTGACAAGCAGAACACTTCACAATTTCCAACACATCCGTGTACGCCAACAACCGACTGCGTGATGCCAGTATTCTTAGGACATAACAAATATGCCTAGATTAAGCACCTAAGAAAAGCAGCCTTTTCCTCTCAAACCTGTCTTAACACAAATATGAAGATAATTGTTTATTACATGTGTTAGCTGGCAAAATAGCAAAAGGTAACCATCCTCGAGTTTAACAAACTTGACCTTCAAAATACAGTGCATTCTCCCATGGAGAACTAACTATGGAGGTATGGGTGAGGACTGAAGAAGATGAGGGGGCCCGAGAGTTTAGAGCATGGCCTCTGTCACGGGGGATTCTCAGTGTCTACAGAGGAAGACAGATGTGCAAAGAAACATAATCCCGCATCTTTCCCCAGAAAATTTATAAGAGATGCGGAGGGAGTCACAAGAAAGAGAGGTTAATACTGAATCTCAGGATTGGGAAAGACTTCAAAGAGTGGGGAACATTGAGCCAAAAGATCCAGTAACATTCATTATCAGAATGGAGAATAGTATGTGCACCCCCATACCACCATGCTGTAATAGTGAAAAACACATCACACTGGGAAACAAACCAAAGTTGACACAGGAAGGAAAAAAGATGATCACAGTAGCAACTAACACTTAGTAAGCACTTACTGTGTGCTTGATGCTGTATAGTTGTCTCACTTAGTCATCACGACAACACTGCGTTGGGGACAATTATTATCCTCATTACATGGAAGGGGAAACTGAGGCACAGAGGGGATAAGTAACTTGCCAGTGGTCACAGGGAGAAGCAGCAGGGCTGGGATTTGAACCCAAGACCATCTGACTCAACTCTTAACCATCAGATCATATTAACAGTATCCCATGAGAAGGATAGCATGATGATTAATTTAGATAATACTACACTATCTGGCAACCAGTAAGCTCTTGACACTGTTATTACACTCATGAGATTTCCTAAAAGCTTACTCTTCCCAATGTATAAAGAATTCACATAAGCACATGATCAGTACCCAGATTCCCTGCAGTACAGCAATACACCAGGATTAGACCACAAATGATCACATGCAAAACACCATCCCACCAAAAAATTCAAAATGAAAAAAAAGTGTTGATCTTATTATATATTTGGCACCACTAGCAAAAGTAAATTAAGAAGATAAATCCCCAAAGTTGGTGGGAGATGTAAAAAAAAAACAAAAAAAAAAAAGTTAAACAGAGCATGCTAGCAACAGACTAAGAAAAAATGTACATTTGACCTGGTATATTTCTATTTTCAGAAAATTGCTTAAAGGAAGCAGGCCTTTCTTGCTGTCAAAATTATACAGTGATTGCTCATAGCAGCACTATTTATAATGCCATGAAAACCGGATAGCTACTTCAAATGTCCAACAAGGGGGAAATGGCTAAAACCTATGACACATTAACAAGGCGGAATATTCTTTAGTCATTAAATATTATGAAACTGACATTTTTATGTGGAAATATAAATTTTAAAGTACATTCTAATTAGAAACACAAACTAACCAAGAGCATAAATGAATTTAGAGTGAAATGAGTCATTCAAGATTAATTGGTCCTGAGGTTATTTACTTTTTTTTTTTTTTTTTTAATAAAGAGATGGGTTCTCACCCTGTCACCCAGGCTGGAGTGCAGTGGCATCATCATAGCTCATTGCAGCCTTGAACTCCTGGGCTCAAGTGATCCTCCTGCCTCAGCCTCTCGAGTAGCTGGGACTACAGGTACGCACCATCATGCTTGACTTATTTATTTTTATGTTGAGTCAATAATAAAAGAGACTAAAGTATGCTTCTATGGAAGGGGGATGGCAGCTTTAAACGCTGATGCGGTCTCCTGTATTTGGAGATTTTCTATTCATGTGCAGTTTGGTTTATAATACAATCCATCTTTTTAAAGGTGCAGAAATTTGGACTATTGAATAGAACACTGCATTTACTGTGACTGTCTTAGGCCACTACCCAGTCTTCTTGTGCCCGCTAAAGTCATGAAAAAACCATGTTTCATAAGATCTCTGCCATTAGAATGCCAGCAAACTCTTATCAACTGTTTTCCCCCCTGCAGAAGAACAGAACACCAAGTTTCATTTTTTTCTAATCAACAGAAGGTAAGTGGAATGAGCTCATCTTTTTCTGCTAATCATCAGAATTCTCAAATATTGGGCACGTTATGCAAAATGCTAAAAATTTATACTGATGACTCCAATGACAATATTTAAAGCCTAAAATTTTTTTTTCCAATGCAAACAAAAGCCACTTCCTCATCCAGGATAAAGACCCAAGTTATAAACACCCCTCCAGACAGCAAAGGTGATCTAGAAATTAAAAATTTAAAACAAACAATCTATACAGGTTCTATTAAATTATAAATTATCTAGATGCCTTCAAGGTCTTTCTTTGCTGTAATACGCTAGAATTCATAGCCCTCCGGCCCCCAAAGTCCACTGCTGGCTTTTAATTAGGTGTGAATCTGGATGTAGCTGCATGGAGATACACAATTTCACACGCCTCCGCGGGGCAAAGGCAGCATCATCCGAAATCAATGCACAGGAAGGTTCCCCACTTTGCAGGTCCACCAAGTTATCAGAGGCAGCAAGGACTGGAGAATTACACGGTCACTTTTATGTGGAAGAGGAAAGCCAGACAGAGATAAAAGGGAACCTTGCCTCAAAGCAAGATACAGCCCAGGAGGCATATACACGGGAGAAGCAAACACTGAACATTAAAATGTTCAATTTAAAAATGTGCTACTGCGCATATTTAAAACCATTAGAAAAGAGGCAGGGTGTGGTAGCTCCAGCTACTTGGGAGGCTGAGGCAGGAGGATCGCTTGAGCCCAGGAGACTGAGGCTGCAGTGAGCTATGATCACACCACTGCACTCTAGCCTGGGTGACAGAGTGTGACCCTGTCTCAAAAAAAGACAAAGAAAAAAACCAGGCATTAGAAAAGGTGGCACGCCTGCTGGTCCCAACATAGCCAACTGTTTGCAAACTTCCAGATGCCTTTTCCCTTTTGGGGGAAGGTCTCCCAACATGCACCTCTCAACAGCACAGGACCACGCTGGGCAGCTCCTGGAGCATCCATCGCTCAGTAGATGATAAATAAACCAGGTTGGACTTTCTGACAGGCTAGATTAATATAAAAAAAATCTGTTTTATGAAGTGATTTTGGTCTCAGCCCTTTGATTATAAATTATAACTTTTTTAGAAGAGGAAGTGTCATCCAGGAAAGAACATGCAAGTCTGTGCAAAGAGCAGGAACAGATCAAGGGCCTTCTCTCCAAACCCAGGAGGTGCCACAGGACACAAAAAATTATGCATAATTATGAAAATATGCCCTTCCTAAATGGTAATAAGTTGTCATCAAATGCCATTTTACAAATAGCCAAGAGGAATAAATGCAAATTGAAAAAAATAAATCTAAAAGCCAATAAATGCAAGTCATTAAATGTCACTTAAAGGGACTTTCTATCATTTAAACTAAAAGGTGCAACTTCAAAGTAAATTTAACATGAAAATCAATAAAAAATTATGTAGTTTTAGAATTGTTTTTGGAAGTTTACTAGAACTTTTGAGAAAACAGGAGCTGACAGTAACCTGGAGCCGGGCATTCGCGTATTGGTTAAAAAATCCGGGTATAAATTAGATGAGACGCTCTCTGGGGAGGTGCCCATGGGAGTTTGCTGCGGAGCTCACAGGGCATTGGCTGGGGCATTTGTAGATTCAGCAGGAATCTTCCCTGCGGAGCCACAGGTCAGCAGCTGGGGTGCCACAGATATTTCCCCGGCACTTGGCCGCATATACTCTTGGGGAGTTTTGGGATTCCAAGAATGGTCCCCAGAACCACAGGGATGCCACATTCTTCTTGTGAACAGGGTTTGCATCTGGCTCAGTTACAGCCAGCCCTCTGTATCGGTGGGTTCCGTATCTGTGCAGTCAACCAACTGCAGATTGAAAATATTTTTTTAAAAAAATCATGTCTGGCCGGGCGCGGTGGCTCACGCCTGTAGTCCTAGCACTCTGGGAGGCCAAGGCGGGTGGATTGTTTGAGCTCAGGAGTTCGAGACCAGCCTGAGCAAGAGCGAGACCCCGTCTCTACTAAAAATAGAAAGAAATTATCTGGCCAACTAAAATATATATAGGAAAAAAAATTAGCCGGGCATGGTGGCGCATGCCTGTAGTCCCAGCTACCCGGGAGGCTGAGGCAGTAGGATCGCTTGAGCCCAGGAGTTTGAGGTTGCTGTGAGCTAGGCTGACGCCACGGCACTCACTCTCTCTAGCCCGGGCAACAAAGCGAGACTCTGTCTCAAAAAAAAAAAAAAAAAAAAAAAATCATGTCTGAGTATGTACCAACTTTTTTCCTGGTCATTATTCCCCAAACAACACAGTATAACATTTACATAGCATTTACATTGTATTAGTTATTATAAGTAATCTAAAGATAATTTAAAGTATACAGGAGGGTATGTGTAAGTTACATGCAAATACTATCCCATTTTATATCAGGGATTTGAGCATCCATGGATTTTGTTGCCCTCGGTTGTCCTGGAACCAATCACCCGAGGATACCGAGGGATAACTGACTATAGATCCTCATGAAAATTAGTCAAACTGATGGAACAACTTGTTAATTGGATATATTCTAAGGTATGAATTCCAATAGCAGCTACAAAAACGTATACCATCAAAAATTGTGAACCTCTTCTAGAAATGTGTTTTCATTTTTACCATATATCCCTGCAAGTCTTCAAAATGTAGCAATCCACTAAGTTCTAGGCCATTTCACAACGTAGAGAAATTTCCACCTCCAGCCATTGGTGAATGTCTCAAGTCCAGCTTCAATTCTGAATGCTGAGACTGCTTTAAAAAACAACAACAACAAAAACCAAAACAACGCTCAGGAATGCCCTTATATGCTGTGAAGAGACAACCTGGAAAGTCTTATGAGTGAGACAGTATAGTCTACAGCGCAAAGAGAATCAGGCTGATTAGGGTTCTCAGAGATGCCCTTAAATGAACGATGCAACTCAGTATCAATCTTTAGTGACTGTTGCAAGGCTAGTCATCAGACAGCACCAAACAAACTAAACTTCAACACTTCACTTCTGTTTCTTCCTAACATCCTCCAAAATGGTGACAGTGAGGACGGTTACAGGCAGAAGGAAAAACAGAGGTCACAATCTTGATTACTCCTTGTGATGCACACAATGATCTTAACCTGTGAAGTTCTCGGACTTTCCTGATGAATAGTACAAGCGAGGCCACCCCAGGCCCAAATGCTAATCCTGACACCTTCCTTCTCCCCTTCCTGGCAGGTGCTCCAGCTGCAGCCAACAAGCTCAGCCTTCCCTGGGTTAGCCCAGCTCCTGACAGAAGACGATCATCCTAACAGTAACGTTTGCTTGCTAATTACATAAAGCCTTTGCTTTCTGGATTGACGTATGCTAAACCGAGAAGAGCTGCATTTGGTCCATCGGCCCCTGATGGATGGAGCGTGGCTCAGGTCTCTGCTAGATCAGAGTTGTGGCCTCGGATCACAGCGCCTCCTCCAAAGCATTTGGCAAAAATTCAACCAAGGAAAAAACTGCTAACGAAGTTTCTTTTCAAATCTCTGCCTGAGTTTAGCCTTTTCCCCCATATTACAAGCTGACATGTCCCCTTTTAATGCTCTTTTTGTTTTTTTTGGTGTTCTTTTTATTCCACACACATCCGATCCTCTGTGGCATTCTTCTCGCACCTTCCTGGGGCTATTTGAGTCCTTTTCCTCCCGTGTTCCCTGCAGTAGGACAGCCCATCTCCCTCTTCCGCAGTCTGCTCTTCCTCCTTCCTGCATGTTCACCTGCAGAAGCTCGAGGGTCTCAGCATCTCCAGAGGCCCTGAGCGAGGTTCCTTCCGCAAGCATCCGGTACATGCTGGGATGAGAGGCCAGGCAGAAACTTTGGGAGGATTCCATTTGCAAGTGTGAGGCTCTCCCAGGCACAAAATAAACATCCCAGGCCAGCGAGTGAACCTCGCTCACGTGGCATTTATTAATATGTATGAGAAACTGCTCCAGGGAGGCTGCAGGAAGCTGAGTTACAGACTAGGAAGGGCTTTGCTCTTGGTTCTAAAAGAGCAAACAGCAGCGAAGTAAAAGACTGTTTTATATCAACGTTCTTTAAACTTGCTGTTCTCATTATCTTCATCAGCCCTGGGTCAGCCCTGATGCTACACAAACTGCAGTAACACACGAACGACAGATCTTGTCTTTAGATTCTATAAGAAATTTCTCTGCAAAGTCCAAAAATGGGCCACATCATATCTTAGAAAAGTAGAACCACAGGGCACCACCTGTGGCTCAAATGTGGTGACATACAATGTTGGGGCACAGAAGACAATCCCCCAATATATGGCACCTGGGGGCATGCTGAATGCTTTTCAAAAGTGAAAGACCTCAATTTGGCTGATCTAAATCCAAATCCACCCAAGAAAGGAAATAAGGCTTAGAATCAAGGTCCCTCTATAACCTTATCTTGTTTCTCCCCCACCCCTGAGTGCAGGAAGGGACTATCTCTGGAATTTCCTTAACTGACCAACTAAGCTTCTTAACCAAAAGTAACACAACCACAAAAAAAAGATGACTGAGGAATGCAACCACACGTAGACAGACTTCTTCACAAGACAATGCCTGCCTCTCACGCTCATTCTGATTCCAAAGAGAATCCTTTGTAAGTTCTGTCTCCCTGGTCCATACATTCTCCCTAATAATCATTTACTGCCCCTCAAAAGCACTGTCTACATTCCCCAACTCCTCCCTCCCCTAAGAAAAAGGGTATATGAGCTTCTGTACCCCACTGGCGGGCTGGGGTCATCATACTATGTCCCTCACTCCCATGCATGTTAATAAATTTGCATGTCTTGTCTCTTATTAATCTGCCTTTTGTCAGTTGATTTTCAGTGACCCTTCCGAGGGCAAAGGGGAGATTTTCACTTCTCCACTACAACAAAAAGTATTTGCATCTATGGTGTGTCAGCTTAAAAAACTCACTATCCACAAGAAGTGGCAAGGGCTGATGTGAAAAATGTTGAGACAAATGCATGCAAGTGAATTAATATTGGGGAACACTGTGAGAAGCTAAAGCTCCCTAAGCTGATGCTACAGAGGACAGCTAAGGCCTTCTGCAACACTATTCTCTCAGTGACAATTAAAGATAGTACAGGGAATGAATTAGCCACCTACCTACCTATCTATCCATCCATCCATATGTCTAGGAGTCTCCCCTTATCCTTGGATTTTGCTTTCCGATGCTTCAGTTACCCACAGTCAACCTGGGTCCAAAAATATTAAATGGAACATTCCAGAAACAAATAATTCATAAGTTTTAAATGGTGCGCCATTCTGTTCAGCGTGATGAACTCTTGCACCACCCCCACTCCATCCAGTGTCTCCATACTGTAGTCACCACCTGCCCCTAAGTCACTCAGTAGCCATCTTGGTTATCAGATGGACTGTCGTGGTCTCCGGGTGCTTGTATTCAAGTCACTCTTGTTTTACTTCATAATGGCCCCACCACACAAGGGTGGTGATGTGGGCAATTAGGATGTGCCAAAGAGAAGCCATACAGTGCTTCCTTTAAGTGAAAAGGTGAAAGTTCTTGACTTAATAAGAAAAGCAAAAAAAAAAATAGTATGCAGAGCTTGCTAAGATCTATGGTAAGAACAAATCTTCAATCCCTGAAATTATGAACAAGGAAAAAGAAATTCATGTTAGTTTTGCTGTCACGCCTCGGACTGCAAAAGGTATGGTCCCGGTCCGTGTAAGTGCTTGGTTAAGATGAAAAAGGCATTCAATTTGTGGTTGAAAGATGAGAACAGGAACAGAAAAATGTTCTGATTGATGGCAATCAGGTGCAATAGCATCCGTGGTTTCGGGCATCCACTGGGGGTCCTGGAACGTGACTCCCAAGGGTGGTAAGGGGCACACTGTACAGTGATACAGATACACAGTGAGACACACACACCCTGGAGTGGTGTTCTGGAGTTAGGCTGCTGGCTAAGTCGCCTGCTTTCTCCATCATGGCCCCACATCTAAGTATGTCCTCAGGAAAATGTGCGTGAGGACTGACCACCACATCATTGACCCTTGAAAAGGTCTGATGTCATCTGAACTAAGTCTAAGCTGACTCAGGGCAGAGAGACAGCCTGGATGAGCCTCTTCCCTCCACCGCGCCTCCCCTCGGACACGTGCGCCTGCCACTTGGCTCCGTTTGCATTGCTAAGGGTTTTATATAAATACAAATCCACCCAAGAAAGGAAAACTATTTCCCCTTTTCCTGCTCTGGATAAAGTTCCAGCAGACTTGGCTGAGGATTAGACAAGCTTCACAGATCAAAGCGTGCTGGGGAGAGGTGCGGGGCGGGAAGGAACAGAGCCCAAACCCAACTTGGCTCTCCCCTCTCTCGAAACGCAAGGCAGGATTATAAAAAGCCCACGCTGCTGGACTGAAGTGCTTTCAAAAGGTTACTCTTTATTTTGATAGCCTGTCACCTACTTCTTACTGGAAAACGGTTCCAGGCCCAGAGAACTTACTGCAGACAGCATAAAAGCATTCAGACTAGCACATTCTCCCTCCGACACGAGTTTCCCTTTCGACAGGAAATAAGAGGAGCTTTTATGACCTGAAATCTGAAACACTGGCCCA
>CM052451.1:9721025-9738948 GCA_028533085.1 Varecia variegata | reverse complement strand
TCCTGGGCTTAAGCAATCCTCCTGCCTCAGCCTCCCGAGTAACTGGGACTACAGGCATGCGCCACCATGCCTGGCTAATTTTTTCTATATATTTTTAGCTGTCCAGATCATTTATTTCTATTTTTTAGTACAGACGGGGTCTCACTCTTGCTCAGGCTGGTCTCGAACTCCTGACCTCGAGCGATCCTCCCGCCTCGGCCTCCCAGAGTGCTAGGATTACAGGCTTGAGCCACCACACTCAGCCTTCCCTACTATTTTCTTAATAGCATTTATTTTCTCTAGCTTACATTATGGCAAGAATACAGTATATAGAATAACACATATAACATACAGAATCTGTGTTAATCGGCTGTTTGTGCTGTCGTTAAGGCTTCTGGTCCACAGCAGCTATTTGTAAAGTTTCGGGGACTCAAAAGTTATATGCAGATTTGCAACTACGAGGGAGTCGGTACCTCTAACCCTGAGTTGAACAACTATATTTGCTTCTTGTCTCCTAACAAGGAAGATGACGAGAATTCCTGCAAATTCCTTTTTCTCTGAGGAAGGAGGGGGAGTGAAAGTTTGGGATTTACTTCCTTCTTCTGCACATGAGCAGTATCTCCCACGAGCACAAACCAGCACTGCGGGAAGGGGTTCTAGTGGGGAGGCTTTCCCAGCGTGAGCTACTCTTCGTCTCCTCCCTCTACCCAAGTGTCCATGCACACAAGATCCAGCCTGGACCTTAAGCCATTTTCAACCAACAGCATCTATGATGACCAGAAAAGCATTAAATTGCACAAACTATCAAATCCCAGCACTCCTTAGCTGCTTGCACCCCTTAAAAGTTGTAATTGTAAACTGGAATGAACTCCTTATATTTCAAGTGTAGCTCCACCGCGAGCAGGTGCAGCAGACGCCCAGACTGAAGCCTGGGCACAAAGACAAGAACATAGTCATAAAGGCACTCAGGCAAGAAGGAAGGAAGCCATCGCCAAGTGGGACTAGCTTCGTCAGAGGGAAGGGCTGTGCCATGGGGAAGCCACTCCTTGGAGGCAGCTCAGTCCATGCGGAAGCCACCGCTAACTCCCTGTGAACCCTAACTGGGTCACTTGCCTGGCTGTGGCCTCGGGTTACCTCCAGTCCTGAGCTCTTCCCTGAACTTCAGCCTGGGACACGACAGCCTAGTAACATCGCCACTGGGATACGGATATGGCCCAAATCACACTCCCGATTGCCACCCGGTCCCAGATTCCTTGGGTCACTCCCTTCCCCGGCTTCCCTGTATCGGTGAACATGCTCTCATTTCTTCCAGTTACTTTGGACGACAACATGGAGTCCTTTTCCACTCCTTTCTTCTCGCACCACCCACAGTGGAGACACCAGCCCCTCCCTTCTCTGCCTTCAGACACATCCAGCCTCTGCCCTGCTCACTCGGGCCAGGCCCGCACCGTCACCTCTGCACACCACGGGGCTTTCTCCCTGTGCCCCCTGCGTGCACACCCAGGCCAGGATTCTCTCATAACAGGAGTCTCCAGCGCTTGGTCACTCAGAACAAAAGGCCACGTCCTCACCAGCATCTTCAGGGCCCTGCAAGATCTGCTCCCAGCCATAGCTCTGAAGGCAACACCTGCCCTCTCTCCCCCTCCATCTCCCCTGTTCTCTAGCCTCATGGGCCCCCACGCCAAGCACCCCCAGCTCAAGACCTGTCCTTACCACCTGGCTCCCCACCCCACCCCACCTCATTCAGGTCCCTGCCCAAATGTCACCACCTCAAAACCCCCTTCCCTGCCACCGTATATAGAGGAGCACCCCTGCTTCCTGGTCACTCTGTAGGCCATCGCCAGCGATATTTTTCTTCAGAGGACTACAGTCCACTTAGAACATATCAGCTGACTGTGCATCTCCTCCATCATGATGGAAGCTCCACAGGAGGGGATCTCCCTGGATCACTGTTGGATTCCAAGATCGGAACAGTGCCAGGCACACAGCAGGCGCTAGGTGTATGCTGAATAGCCCAATTAATCCAGGGCTGAATCTCTAAATCAAGGGCATAACAGGGCAATCTCTCAGGTGCCTGGTTCCAAATCCACCACTGGGGTAGCACAGAGTCAGGCTGTGAGGACCAAAGTCTACACCCTCTTATTCCAAACGGTACACAAGTGCCCAGCCAGGGAAAGTTTCCAGACTTCCCTAGGCAGTCAGCCTCCTCAGCAGGGAGAACGGAGGAAAAAAAAAAAAGCTACCCAGGGGCAAAAAAAAAAAAATGTGCTCCAAGAAGTCACCCTGCCCAACTGTTCCACTGCATTCCTGCATCTTTTTCAAACTAAAGAGAAAACCACAACAAATTCAGGATCCATTTGGGGAGATTCTAATGCCAACCGCTTAAAATATTTCTAAATTTTGAGGACTACGTGGCTCGGGGACTGTTTACGGGAAGCCTGTAAGTGTAGCACAAAACGTCCTCTTCTGAATTACAGTTGAAAATGGGTTACTTTGAGACAGGGTGGGCAGAGATACAACAAATGATTTAGTGCTTTGGCTGTGGGGCAGGAAGAGACTGCAGCTGGAACAAGACCTTAGCGTCTCCCCTTCTCTTCCCAGTCTCAGAGTTCCCTTGCTCATGGGCTGAGCACGGTGGTGCTGGGTCCTGGGGCAGGAGCACGCACATCCCTGGAGGCCTCTCTCCCTGCAGCTCTCTCCTCTCGGACCTCCGTCTCCGTCTACCCTCCCTGCACCCTGCAGCCTGGAAACTCTCTAGGCAGTAAGCTGGTGCCATTTCAGGACTCACCTCATTCACTTCCCATAGCTCAAGGTCGCTGTTCTTTGTTACCTGATGCTCGGGGTGTTGGAAATTATTTTGCTATTTTTCCCCCTAGGTGAGAGAGTAAGTACGTCCCATCTCGTTATGTTACTCTTGGCTGGCAGTGGAAGTGTGGCTATAGGTGTGTTTTGGGTTTTGCTTTGATTTTTTTCCCTATAGGTTTTGAAGTGCTGTTGATCCTGTGAATGAAATACAGTCCTATAACCCCATAATGACGTTTTGGGTCAATGACAGACGACATCTACAATGGGGGTCTCATAAGATAATAGAGCTGAACAATTCCTGCCACGTAGTGATGTCATAGCCATTGGAATGTCACAGCACAATACGGTACTCATGTTTGTGGTGATGCTGGTGTAAACAAACCTACTGCACTACCAGTTGTAGAAAAGTCTAGCACATACAATTATGCACAACTGGTTTATGTGTTTACTATACTTTTTATCATTATTTTAGAGTGTGCTCTACCTATAAAAAAAAGTTTACTGGAAAACAGCCTCAGGCAGGTTCTTCAGGAGGTATTCCAGAAGAAGACATTGTTATCACAAGAGATGACAACTCCATGCATGTTACTGTCCCCTTCCAGTGGAACAAGATGTGGAGGTGGAAGACAGTGATATTGATGATCCTGACCCTGTGTTGGCCTAAACTGTGGGTGTTTGTGTCTTAGTGTTGAACAGAAAAATTGACAATGAAAAAGAATTTAAATAGAATAAAGCTCATAGAATAACGATATAAAGAAAGAAAATATTTTTGTACGGCTATACAACATGTTTGTTTTAAGCTAAGTATTACTATAAGAGTCAAAAAGTCTAAAAACTTAAGTTTATAAGGTAAAAAAAAGTTATAGTCAGCTAAGGTTGATTTATTATTGAAGGAAAATATTTTTTATAAATTCAGTGTAGCCTAAATGTACAGTGTTTATAAAGTCTTCAGTAGTGCACAATAATGTCCCAGGCCTTCACATTCAGTCACCACTCACTGACTCGCCTAGTACAATTTCCAGACCTGCAAGCTCCATTCATGATATGTGCCCTATACAGGTGTATCTTTTCTTTTTTTATCTTTTATATTGTATTTTTACTGTACCTTTTCTATATTTAGATACATGTAGACACACAAATACAACTGTAACACTATGTTACAATTGCCTACAGTATTCAGTACAGTAACATGCTGTACAAGTTTGTAGCATAGGAGCAATAGCTATACCATACAGCCTAGGTGTGTAGTAGGCTCTACTATCTACGTTCGTGTAAGTACAACACACTCTCTGATGATCACAACGATGAAATCGTGTAAGGACTCATTTCTCAGAACATATCCCTGTCACTACGTGATGCGTGACTGTGGTTTCTTTTTAAATAGTAAGCCTGTCATCAAAGTCAAAAACAAGCTCTTCCAAAGACACTGAATGAAAAGACAAATCGCAGACTGGGAGAAAATATTTGCAAAGCATATATTTGATAAAAGACTCTTATCCTGCATATATAAAGAGCTCTCAAAACTTAAGAAAATAAACAAGTCAATTAAAAAAACTGACACCAAAGGTATATCCAAAGATAAATAAGCTCATGAAAAGATGCTCAACATAATTCATCATTAGGGAAATACAAATTAAAACCATAATGAGCTACTACTAACTTGATACCTATTAGAACTTCTAAAATGAAAAAGGCTGAGCATGTCAAGTGTTAGTGATGACGCGGAGGAACTGGAACTCTCACTCACTGCTTGTGGCATTTCTTGAAAATTTGAAACATATACCTTATCATGTTATCCAGCTGTTTCACTCCTAGATATTTACCCAAGAGAAAAGACTTATACATGAATGTTTGTAGCAGCTTCATTTGAAGTAGCTGAAAACTAGAAGTTGCCTGATTTGATGCAATCCAAATGTCTATTAAAGGGTCGGTGGATAAAACAAACTGTGGCATAGTCATACAAAGGAATACTACTCAGCAATAAAAAGGAATGAACCATAGATATATGTGACAACATTGATGGACCTGAAAATATCTGTGCAAAGTAAAGGACGACATACCAAAAAAGAGTGCCTATTTTACGATTCTATTATATAAAACTCTAGAAAATGCAAACTGATCTACAGTGACAGAAAGATCAGTGGTTGTCGGGGGTGGGGGTGGAAGCTAGAAAGGGACAGGAGTGAGCAAGGAGCCACCTCTGAGGGCAATGGATATGTTCATCATCCTGACTGTGGGGAAGATTTTAGGGGTGTAGGTATACATCAAAACTTATCAAATTTTATGCTTTCAGTATATGCATTTTTGTATATGTCAATTATCACAACTATATCTCAATTAAAAACAAACAAAACCACAAACAAAACCTAAAGCAAAAACCTAAGAAAAGGCATGACCACCCTCCCCAAGGAAATAAAAATGCTTCACAGATTCTGGGAAGGTCAAATTTCATTGACCATATTCCACGAGTTTTATGCTAAAGAATCAAAATCATGCTGAAGATCTCATAAATCCTCAGAAAGGCAGAAATTCCTTATAATTATGTATCTTTTTGCTGAGAGTCTTTTTCAGCTTATATTTATGATTATTTCGTTTGTGCCTCACATTGGTAAAAGAAAAAAGTATAGTCTTTTACAAGATGAAATTTCAAGGTGAGGCTATGCTCAATCGTGTAGAAAGTTCTAATAGTAATATTAATACTAAATAGTATCTAATATCTAATAATTGGCAGTTGATCCTACCTACCAATGGCTATTAAATTAGAAGGTCAGGGTAGTTAAAGAAAATTGATGGTTATAATTAAAGGTAATAATATGGAAACATATTCAACATACAGTTGAAGCATAAACACGTAAGAGCTGACATTCAAGGAAGGTAAGTCAAGGTAAACATACCCCTACCTACCTCTAATCAACTAGAAACATATAAGCTTAGCTTTCTCCTCCTCCTCATCTTCATCCTCAGGAAATGACTCCCTGCCTGGTACAAGATTAAGAGAACTATAACTTAGAAATGAGGTGTTCAGTTTTTCTTTACTTTTTTTTTTTTAAAGTGACAAATGAGCATTAGTTCATCCAACATTATGCCACCAAACTTCAAGGAAAAGACAAGGTTGAAGGTAATTAGAGATCAGGACACCAGCTCCTATCAGGATTAAAGCACATAGTCATCTAGTGGCAGATTTGGAAAATTAGCTCAAAAGAGCACCATCTTCTATCCACCTAGACTGGAAATTATACCACTTTCGATAAAAGGAACAGAAAAATGAATAACTACCATAATAATCGCTATCATCTATGAGAAAATTTACCCTGGCTTTTATGAAAGGAAAAAGAGCACTTTATTTCTGGAGCTGAGAAATTACATCACATTACATCCAAGCTCTTTGTAAAGTGAAGCCCATCTGTATCAGAGATGATTAGTGTAATAAAAGTCATCTTAAGTAAAAAAATATAGGCAGTCACCAACCTACAGACACTTGACTTTCAAAAATAAAAAATGGCCCCATTCCTGTAGCAGTGCTCTCTCTCATGCTGGTTAACAAGTCCCCCTAAGCAGGCCACCTGTTGCCCTGTATCCTCGGCCACCTCCCAGCCTCGCTACAGCCTCCAGTGCAGCTGCTGCGCCCCTGCACTCTCGTTCCAGCCCACAGAGGTGGGAGCACGTCCACATTCCAGCCACGTGGTCCTTCCACTGCCCTCCCACCTGGGGCAGGTTCCAACTCTGAGGGCTTCCAAGACTCAGGGAGGGGACAAACTCCAGGGCAAACTGCAGCAGCCAGCTGCCCAGTCAGTTAAAGGTGGGCTCTGGCCAAGTGCCAACTGTGATTCCAGGCCAAAGTCACTGGGTGCTTTGAACAAACTCAAATCACATTTGACGAAGAAAAAAATAGCACGGATGACAGAGGGAAGCTCTCAAGCAAGTCTTGGAATGGCCTCTGGTTTCCCTGTCTGTTTCTACCCCTTCTCCTTTAAAAAGCCAACAGAAATGGGACAGCACCCAAGTCCACCGGGGAAGAGGAAGGCATCTGAGCCCCCCAACCGGACCGTTTGCCCCCCCAGGGTCTGCAGGCCCACAGGCCACTCCCTGCACGTCCTGGGGTGGGAGAGGAGCAGCTGCCAGATGGAAAGGGAATGAGCTGCCTGCCGGGATTAGCTTCTGTGCAAAGCTTCTGTGCATTAGCTTCTGTGCAAAGCTTACGGGACGCCGCCAAGGCCCCTGTGGCAGGAGGTCAAAAGAATCTTAACAAGGAGGAGGGGAGTGGAAACAGGAGGTCACTTACTACTAAGCCCATTTCCACCCTGCATTTCATGCTTCTTAGATTTCATCGTGGCAAATTTTACAGAGGGCAAGTAAGTACTTCCAACCTCGGCTCGGCAAGGAGGAGAGTGAAGAAATGGTCACCTCCCTCCCAAATGTGCTCACAACTCTTACATCTATACAAAGTCTTCACTGATGTCCAAGGTTATGCAAATCCAAGTCAATCATCACTGATTAATCCAAATTTGATTTATGCCAGAGCTTCACATTTTCTTAAAAGGGGAGGGGAGGGCATGTCAGATCCGACAAACCAGCCAGCAATGTTTAAAGCCTCCTTTGCTGTTTCTACAAAGACTTGACCTGTGTCAAAGAAATCCTCCACCCCGAGGCATGTAAGTATGTTAGCAGATCCTACGCAGGTTTCTCCATTGCGGTTTTAATAAAATCCTATCGATATCAAACCTAGACAGACAGATGCCTAAATGGTAACTTTCAAACCACGTGCAAAAGACAGTTGGGTTTACTCAGCATCAGAGCATTCTGCCTTCGCCGCCTAGCAGTGGGTCCCTGGGCAATGGCTTTGATGGCTCTAGGCCAGAGTGTCCAGGTCTCTGTGTGCAATGTGACTGGACGCACAATAGGGCTGTGGAGAGGACTGCACGAGATCGTGTATGCAAGCGTGTGGCACGAGGCCCCGTGACCCTGGCTGCTCACCTGGCCATGGGTAGCCTGGTGAGAAGAGCTGAAGAAGGCGGATCAGAGGGCTCCCTGGGGAATCTGAAATTGGGGTGACAGACAGAATTAGCCTGAAGCAGAGAGAGGCTGCAGCAGCCTTCGGACCATGTGCCAGCGGCAGAGGAAGCAGGTCTGAGAGGAGAGGGAAATGGAGCAAGTCCCCAGGAAGAGACAGGGACGGCACCGAGACATGCATGACCACACCTGAGCAGAGGGACAGGTGGAGGGACAGACGGTGGGACAGGGCTGAGATGGGGACAGAGGATGGAGCAGGGTACGAAGTTAAGGGATGGAGATGGGAAAGGATGACTGACAAGCAGAATGACAGGACAGGAGACCGTGGGGGCGACAGCAGAGACACAGACCGTCTTGGTGTCCAGTCCACACAAAGAAGGTCTGGACTTTGGTCTCCCGTCCTTGGATTCTGGGTGTCACTCTCCTCTTGCCATAATTCTATGTTTCCCCTTAAATTAGCTCCGAGCTCTGACTAGAACACAGTAATTCCTAAATGGCTTTTAGTTAGAGTATCCAATTTCTTTCATTAGCTGTAAGTTATCATTTGCAAGTTATTATGTGCCTCTAATGAATTATTATAACTTCTGAAACCTTGGCTTTATGATGAACAGCGTTTTTCTCTGTCTCCAGAGAAACTCGTCACAAGGGCCCTGGTGGGCACCGCTGCCAGACCAGAAGGGACGAGGACCCGGGCGCTGAGCCCTGGGTTCCGACTCTGTCCCTGCACCAGCTCCCTGCAAGTGCCCGACACACTGGGAGTCCCGGGGGCCTCAACCCGTCCGAGGTAGAGGGAAGAGACTGAACTGGTTCATCTCCAGGGTCTGTGCGAGCTTTAAATAGTTTGTTCCAGTTTAAATACTGTGAAAATGTATTTTCTATTTCATTTTCTAGGCTTCTCAAGTTCAACTCCTCACAAATTTAGCATGAAGTAGAACAGTCCCCTAAATAGGGCACATGAACATGTCCTTGGCTCTCCCCGGGCCACCCTCCTACCACTTCCCTAATTCTCCCACCCTCGTGCTTTGACACAAGGAAAAATCCACAGGACACCAAGAAGAGCATCATCTGTGAGATTTCAACAGCCCCATGGTGGCTGTGCCCAGTCCCAGACGTAGCACAGAGGACGGATGGGGCTGAAAAAAGACACGATCTCCCCATTCGGAGATGCGCTGTCTCCGTGGCCTTCAACGATCTCAGCCGTGTCATGCATACTGTATGAGCTGAGTGCTCGCATGCAAGGCCTGTTACTCTGTTCTCTATCACAGCGAATTTCCCTACAGGGAAGAAAACTGAGGTAAAAATCACATCAAAAGAGCTGAGATTTAATTTTGCACATAAATAAAAGTGCTTTTCGTTCCTCACTTAGCAAAACAGTACCTCTAGGAGCTCCCAGGCACGTGCCTTTGAGCCAGACCTAAATATCTGCCTCTGGGCACAGCTCTCTGCTCCGACACACTGACCATGATAAGCAGCCAGTAAACAGAGGACAAACCCATTCATAAGGCCAACCTGAGAGCTCAGTGGGGAGCAGGACACCAGGGGGGCAACCTCTCCTGGCCCTCAGTCATCTGAGCATCTCTGGTTCCCCTGGGTGCACAGGGTGTCCTGGTCACTGCCCGCCCTCCAGCACAGGACAATTGGCCCTCGTTTATCCTCAGGAAAGATCTAGTCTCCCTCAAACTAGAACACTGCAGGCTGCTTCAGAGTCCCCGGGCTCAGACGCAGTCCCGGGGTGAGGGCTTAAAGGGCACAGGTACTTTCTCACATAGACACGCGTCTTTCTGCTCATCACAAGTAGGACTTGATTCTTGCCAATATTTATTACAAGGTGACTTGCATAACATGGGATCCTGGCTCTCCAGTCTCACCAGCTGACAAGGTAAGGATCATCTCCAAATGCTAACATCGTTTGTGGTCCAGACGGATTCAGCAGTCAGAAGCCAGGCAAGGAATCGAGAGGGAGGGAGGTGTTCATCCATTCTGAAGTTCAAGGAGAGAAAACGGACCTGAGAACAGGTGAGCGAGCCGGAAGCAAGGCCCCAGGGAACCCAGGATGGAGATGTGCACAGCAGTGCCGCCCCGGAGAAAGGCCTCGCTGGCCTCACATGGTAACAGAGGTTTGCTTCCCCAACCAGATGTGCTTCTCCAACCAGATGTGCTTCCCCAACCAGATGTGCTTCTCCAACCAGATGTGCTTCTCCAACCAGATGTGCTTCTCCAACCAGATGTGCTTCCCCAACCAGATGTGCTTCCCCAACCAGATGTGCTTCTCCAACCAGATGTGCTTCTCCACCTTCCCGCCCATGCTCAGTATTTCCAGGTTCCCAGGCTAGACTCCTGGGGACCTGCTTTCACAGAGAAGGGAACAGACAGAGTAGCCAAGTCAAGTGCGATCTCACGCCATCCCAGAGATTCTGCATGATGCACAACTACCCTCACAAAAGTTTAAAGGGCTAGAAGACCACATCAGCTTGCTTGGGCTGTCATTACAAAGTACCATGGACATGGTGGCTTAAAGAACAGAAATTTATCTTCTCACAATTTTGGAGAATGGAAGTTCAAGATCAAGGTGCCAATACGGACGGTTGTTGTCTTCTGAGGCCACAGATGACCACCTTCTCCCTGTGTCTTCACGTGGTCTCCCCTGTGCACTTGTCTGGGTACAAATTTTCTCTTCTTATAAGTACACCAGTCTTGGTGAACCTAATGACCTGATTTAACCTTAATTACCTCTTTAAAGACCCTATCTCCAAACACAGTCACATTCTGGGGCACTGGGGATTAAGACTTCAACATATGGACTTTGAGGGGACACAATTCAGCCCCTAATAAAGACTAAATAAGAACCTGTTCAAAGTGTTAGGTTTCTTTTCTCGCTGGAGGAGCCCAAGATATTATCTAATCTAACCTCTCATTTGACACTCAGGCTGCAGCCCACAGGGGTCAAGTGACCTAGTTCTGAGTAACTGGCTGGACAGCTGGACCTAAGGGGTTCTGATAATGGATTGATGTCAACTTCCTTCCTTTAAAGTTAACATATTCATTGTTTCAAAAAAAAAAATTTAGCAGGAAAAAACAACATAAAGTAAAAAATAAATGTCCCTCTTCCTCCTGATGGCCAGTCTATTCCAGAGGTAACCAGTTATCCATGTCTTAGGCACCTTCCAGAAATACTGCATGCAAACACAAATGTGTGAGTGTGTGTGTCTGTGGCACACACTCCTCGCTGCCTACCCGATATCCCCTCTCCTCTTCCAAATTTACAGAACCCTGGATTGGGTGTCAGGGAAGAACAGGTGCCTAATCAAATGTTTTGCCAGTTAGGAATGGGGAACCTGCCAGCCTTGGGGCCTCATGTGGCCTTCTAGATCCTTGAGTATGGCCTTTTGACTGAATCCAAGTTTTCCAGGACAAATCCTCTTAATAAAGGGATTTGTTCTGTGAAGTTTGGATTCGGTCGAGGAGCCACGGTAGGGGATCTGAAGGGCCACCTGTGGCCTTGAGGCGACAGGTTCCCCACCCCTAATTGGTTGGGGATTTCTGGATATGTTTTGCCTTTTGTGATAACAGGAGCCACTCTGTCCTTCCAACTTTTCTCCTTACATCTTTCTCCTGCCTTGAAATGTAGACGTGAAGCCTGGTAGAGTGCAGCCATTTTGCTGCCACGAGGACAGAAGCCCACATAATCAGGACTGCAGAGCAGAAAGACAGCACCTGCGGCTGGGATGGCAGGGATGAGACCCTGTCCCAACCCTGCACTGCTGATATATGCAGATTTTGCATTGCACAAGGTAAATATACCCACTTCCGTTTTTTTTTATTTATAGCTAATATCTTCCTTACTACTGATATATATCTTTAAAATTTCTTTAACACATATGATGTCATACTATATATTCTAATTTGCTTTTTCATTTAATATCTTGAATATTTCCCAATCAGGACATAGAGAATTGTACATTTTTAACACTACACAGTATTTTTGCTATATGCCTACAGATGGTCATATAGGCTGCTGTTTTTTGCTATTAATATTATGAATACTGTCATAACCAATATCTGTGTAGCTAATTTTGTGTACTCTCTGAAAAACATTCACAGGTCACTAGTGGAATTACTGAGTCTAAGGATACGGACCTTAAAAATTCTAATAGATACTGTGGAAATGCTCTTCAACACCACTCATCAACTATATTTGTGTAACTGTTTCCTCATCCTCTCACCAACAAGTGGGTATTATCCAACTTTATCACAGTCAATCTCATAGGTGAAAAAATGAGATCTCATTGTTTTCATCTGAATTTTTAAACAACTAGTAATGAACACTGGTTCGACTATTCCATTTTTCATCTTTTTCTTATTGATTTCTAAGACTTCTTTCCATATGAAAAGCATTAGCCCTTGGACATACAGGCAGTAAATATTTTTCCCAACATATTATTTGTCATTTATGGGACTCTGGCCAAACAGAATTTTTAAGTTTTCACATAAAATGTTTCTTTTTGGAAAGTTAAGTCTTTTCCTTGATAGCTTCCAGTGTTTCGTGACACACTTTGGGAAAAAAAGTAAATCTTCTGTCTCCACTCCAAGATATATTTAAAATTTACTTGTGTTTCTTCTAATAATCTTCATGATTTCATTATTTAAGTCTAAATCTTTGAGCCAGCTGTAATTTATTTTTATCTAAGGAACGAAGACTCCGGCTTTTTTTTTCCTAACAGCCATTCAGCTGTCCCAAACACCATTTACTGACGAGTTTATTTCCCCCGCTGATTGGAAGTGCCACCATTTTCCTATCTGGGGACACAGTGTGAAGCCACCTGCATCTCACAGGACTCTGATTTAGGTCCTGTAGTCATGCATGTTTTAGTTAATGACGCTGATGAAAATATACAAGGGAGCTCATAAATCATCTGTTTGGCTTGTAACCAAGAGAATGAATTAACAGGATGAAACCAGAGATTTAAAAATAAAAACCTCGAAAGGCTGGAGCGACAGGAAATGTGTAATAAGATAATGTCTAGTCGGATATAGTTAGAGCTTACGTTTAGATGCACTAAAGTCAAAAACATCAAATACAGAATGAGAAATAACATGGAAACCCAGCACACATGCCTCAAGTCCTCTTTGGAACGCTGTCAGCAGCTCTGATGCATGGCTGTCCAAAGGTGACGTCCTCTTAGCCTGCCTTAAAAGATGCAGGTCAGGCTGGGTGCGGTGGCTCGTGCCTATAATCCTAGCACTCTGGGAGGTTGAGGCAGGAAGATCCCACTTGAGGTCAGGAGTTCGAGACCACAGTGAGCTAGATGAAAGCTACATATTTGGACACTGCACAATGAGCCCTGCACACTCCTCTAGCCCCCTGATGCTTCAACATCAGCAAATCAAATTTCTGGTGTCTCTAACCTGTCATCTCTCATGGCCTCTGTGAAGCTCTTCCCTGGGTTTGGAACACCCTCCTTGATAACCCCATGTCTAGCAGATTCCAACTCATCCTGTGCAGCTGGCTGTACCTCCACCCCCACACCCTCCTCTCCCCGCTGCCTCAGCCCCTAGACATCTCCAGTGCACTTACCACGCTGTGCTATAGTTCATTCGTGGCCATTTCCACTTCTATATTAGGCTGTGAGTTCTTTGAAAACTGGGACTCTGTTGTATTCCCAGTGGGCACATGGGCAGTACCAATGGGTGACTGCAAGTTAAACTAGAAGGTATAGGAAACTATATTTCAGATAAATATAAAAAAGAAACTTGATTGTAAGCTATTGGTTCTGTTAAAAGAGAAAAAATAAAAAGAGACTTGAACGGAACTATCCACAAATGGAATAGACCGTCTTTAACGACGTCACCTTCAGAGGTGTCCAGAGGCCAGATGGCTCACTGGGAAGCCGACAGAGAAGATTCTCCACAGTTCAGTTGGAACAGTGCTTCTCAACTTTTCATATGCACACCTGTGCACACCTGGTTGAGTAGGTCTGGGCTGCGGCCTGGGAATCTGCATTTATAACATGTTCCCAGGTGATGTCAAAGCTGCTGGTCCAGGGACCACATTTTGAAGTGCAGGGGGCTAGATGAGCTCTAATCTCCCTCCAAACCTGACATCTGTCCATGGACATGAACATGAGAGGGGGCCTCACACCTCCAGCCTGGGTACTCACTGACTATAAGCAGCAGCAAACATTACTTAAGAGTTATGTGGGCCAGGCGCGGTGGCTCACGCCTGTAATCCTAGCACTTGGGAGGCCAAGGCGGGCGGATTGTTTGCGCTCAGGAGTTCGAGACCAGCCTGAGCAAGAGCGAGAACCCGTCTCTACTAAAAATAGAAAAAGATGATCTGGCCAACTAAAAATATATATGGAAAAAATTAGCCGGGCATGGTGGTGCATGCCTGTAGTCCCAGCTACTCGGGAGGCTGAGGCAGGAGGATCGCTTGAGCCCAGGAGTGTGAGGTTGCTGTGAGCTAGGCTGACGCCACGGCACTCACTCTAGCCCGGGCAACCGAGTGAGACTCTGTCTCAAAAAAAAAAAAAAAAAGAGTTCTGTGTCTCAGAAAACGCCAAGCAAAAAGGCCCAAGGAAGGAATGACTGTAAAAACTCCCAAAATAAACTAAAGAGTCTGGTTCTACGTCAGGATTTTCTTGAAGCATTTCGACTAAAGAAGTACTAAGTTATTTTAAGTGGCAGCCACTGTTTTCATTAAGCTATTTGGTTTTCAGTATTGTTTTTGCTTGGCTATTTTAAAACCTGAATCAGGGCATAGCGTACAAGTGAAAGAGAAAATCATTTCTGATCCATCTAAAATTACAGGTTATTAAATTTAAATAGGACATTAGCAGGGGCTATTCTAGAGTCCTCTGGACCAATCCTCTCATTTCACAGGCAAGGAAACAGGCCCGGGGTCACCAAAGCTGGCCCTGAAGCAAGAAATCCTTCCCTATATTCTCAGTGTCCTCTGCCTGCCTTTAAAGTCTGCCCAGGCTGCTATAACAAAATACTACAGACTGAGTTTTAGGTTGCTGTGAGCTAGGCTGATGCCACAGCACTCTAGCCCGGGCAACAGTGAGACTCTGTCTCCAAAAAATAAAATAAATAAAATAAAACTTCTAGGTGAAGATCTTCTTAACCTTGAGATAGGAAAAATAAAAATACTAACACCAACAAAAAAGCCCTACTAAACTGAAATGTTAAACTCTTGCTCTTCAAAAGACACTGTTAAGAAAATGAAAAGGCAAACCACCAAATAGGAGAACATATCTGTAATACATATGTCTGGCAAAAGATTTGTTTCTAGAACATATTTTAAAAAAACCTCTTACAACTCAATAAGAAGGTAAGTAACCCAATTAAAAATGGGCAAAAGGTTTGAACAGATACTTCATACACATATACACACATACACACAAAAGGCCAATAAATACATGCAACACTGTTTATTAGTCATCAGAGAAATGCAAACAGAAGCCTTACTAAGATATAGAACATATTTACTAGAATGAGCTATAATTAAAAAGACTGACAATACTAGGTATTGATGAACATGTGCAGTGACTAGAATTTTCCTATATTGTTGGAAGGAGTGCAATGGTGCAACTGTGCTGGAAAAGTTTGGCAGTTTCTTAGAAAGTTAGACATGTGCTTACCATATGACTCAACCGTCCTACTCTTAGAGAAATGACAATATATGCTTACACAAAGACTTACACATGAATGCTCATAGTGGCTTTATTCAAATTGTCAAAAAAACAGAAACAACCCAAATGTCCCTCATCAAATGAATGACCATACTGTGGTATTTCCTAAAGTAGACAACCACTCAGCAATAAAAACGAACAAACTACAGGCACATACCACATAATAGCATTTTATATGACGGTGGTCCCAGAAGATTGTAATACAACTGAAAAACTATGACTTAGTGACATCGGAGCCATCATAATGCAATTACTTTATTTTTAAATAAATTTAGTGTAGCCTAAGTGTTCAGTGTGAATCTACAGTGGGGCACAGGAATGTTCCCGGCCTTCACACTCACTCACCACTCACTGACTCACCCAGAGCAACCTCCAACCCTGCAAGCTCCATTCATGGTAAGTGTCCTATACAGGTGTACCTTTTTTTGATCTTTTACAACTGTATTTTTACTGAACCTTTTCTGTTTAAATATGTTTAGATACACAAACAACACCGTGTTACAACTGTCTACACTATTCAGTACAGTAACATGCTGTCCAGGTTTGTAGCCCAGGAGCACTGGGCTATACCATACAGCCTAGGTGTGTAGGAGGGGACGCCATCTGGTTTTGTGTAAGTGCACTCTAAGAAGTTCACATAACGACAAAATCACCGAACGATGCATTTCTCTGAATTTAGCCCTGTCGTTAAGCAACACATAACTGTGTTAATTCACATAACAACATGAATAAGTCTCAAAAACATTATGCTGCGTAAAAGCAGCCAGACCTGTGGTTCACAAACTGTGCACTAAATCACCCCAGAGCACCACGGTGAACTTACAGGTGTGCCACTGGACATTTTAAATTTTGGAGGGAAACGGCGACAACAGTGGGACACCATGCAAACCACTTTTACTGAGTTCTCTGGCTCTATGGGAAGGGTTAAGTATTCCTTTCAACTTACTGCACTGTGGAAAAATTACTGATTCTCTAAGGGTGCTGCGAACCAAGGAAGTTTGGTAACCCCTGAGCCAGACACAAAAGAATACATACTATATGATCCAATTTATAAGAAATTCCACAACAGGCAAACCTAATCTACAGCGACAGAAAGTAGGTTAGTGGTTGTCTGGGGTTGGGGGTACATTTGGGATGATGGAAATGTTCCCTATTTGGATGGTGATGGTGGCTGCATGTCAAAACTCATTGAATTTGTCATACGCTTAAAATAGGTACATTTTTACTATATATCAATTATACCTTAATGAAGTTTATTTTAAAATAAACTACTCCAAGTTAAAAACACATCCTCTCTCTCATATGCCTGGAGCATCTTAATAAGATGGTGAGCACCTCAGAACAGAACTGTATGATGCCCTCGCGGTGACAAGTGTCACAGCTCACATGCAGGAAATATTTAATTAATGCCCTCATTTTTCCTCCCGATGAAGATGTTTCCACAAGGAAATGAAAAGACTGAAACTGAATTCCAAACATGCTATATAATGATCTTTTTATGAGAACAAATTTTATTTCAGCAACTTAATTTTCAGCATTTATAAATATTTATAAAGCTTTTCTCTCTCACTCCCTCAGGATTCTAGCCACTGCAAAAGGTTTTGCATTAAAATTTTAAAAGACCCTTCACCCGCTAAGAGTATCTGAGACCTAAAAATACCATGTGGAAGAGTCAACATTCAGATCCAGTTCTCATGTGTTGAGATGAGACTTTTCGTGGCCCCCTGCGATTATTTAGAACAAAGGTCAGCAAAATACGGCCCGCTGCCTGCTCTTATAAATAAAGTTTTATTGGAACATAGCCATGGTCAGTCATTTACATATATTATCTATGGCTGCTTTCCAAGATGGTGCAACTCAGCCTCCCAACTCTACTACAACAGCACAGGTGGGTAACGGCCAATGTCTCTATGGCCTGCAAAGATGAAAATTATTTATTATCTATCCCTTTATAGAAAAGTTTGTTGAACTCTGATCTACAGTGTATTGACCTAAAAACAACACAGAGAACCACGTAAGACAGACAGGAAAGAAGAGGAGAAAACCGAACACCTCAAATGAAGTATTTCTTTTTAAACACAACTCAACAACTGCATGCAGGCCGTCATGCCTGAGGGAAGTTTATTGTTTCAAATGCAAATTTCTGGCAACTCTGTTGCTTCTAACAAAATGTGCAGCTTGAGTAGCCTCCAATTCTGGGTTGTGTCCCACTCAAAAAATCTGCTTCTGTGAGATGTAATTATCAATGGCTTTAGCTTCTTAGAAAAGTACCCAGCTTTCTTTTTGAAACACTTCTGGGTGTCTGAAACCATCTATCCATGAACTCAAGTTCAGGAGAAAACAACTGTGGTGGAGACGGCTTTCTTTTGTCCACCTTCTCTTTACACAGGCCTGAAAACTCTAATTCCTTTTCCCATCTGAATTTCATCATTTTTCTG
>CM052451.1:9694053-9720525 GCA_028533085.1 Varecia variegata | reverse complement strand
TCCAACAGTATGTTTAAAATGGTACTTTTTATTTTATGTAAATTATATATATCAATAAAAAAATTAAATTATCCTGCTGGGCTTTGAAATCAAAAGATAAAAAGCAGCAAAGCAGGAAGCCTGTCCTCCTTCCCCCAAACCCGCATACCTTCTAATAAACCTCATGCAAAAGTCCACGTAATATCTTCAACTTTCTCTTTTCCCTTCCTAAGTACCAGTCATTTTCACCTTGTAGAGGATTTTCTCTTTCCCTGATCTAACACAATACGAACTAGGCAAAGCGATGTATCATTTTATGACACACATAGGATCTGTTTGCTGCTTAACTCTGCCCATGTGAAATACACACTTTAATTCAATTACAAGTTGCTACTTAAAAAGACAAATGCTATTAAGAAATGAGAATAATATTGGCAAACTAGAGCACTAAAATGTATGCGATCAATAAACCCATTTCCTGCAGGAACTATCTATTCTGGATATCACTTAGTATTAACAATTTCTCCTTTCAAGAAAATTAAACCTGGGGGAAAGAGAAAATCAAAAGAAATAAGGATTGTTAAGTTTAAAAGGCTTGATGCAAAACCTGAGAAAGAGAAAAATAAAGTTGTTTTTTCTCAAGTCTCATCCAACATAAATAATTTAAAGACATCATTATCCATCTTCTTGTGAAGAAAATGTGCTATGTAAAAGCCCTGTAAAATGTAAAGTGCTGTATATTTGAAAACTGTCATCATCAAAGAGTCAGACTGTTGCTTTAACATGGTATCACAGAAAGAACCCTGGGCTAGAAATCAAATATCCTAGTTCTGGTCCCAAATCTACAGATTATGAACTGAGTGACTTTGGGCCAGTAACCACTTGCCTTATACTTGCATTTTCTTATGTCTACCAACCCATGCCCTTCTCATCTCACAAGCCTGCTCTGCAGATCTGATAACCGCACACAAACAAACTATTAAAATCACCAAGCTTCTCTCAATTAAAGGCAATATTATTTATTCCTGTAAGTTTGGCTCAAACAACTTAACACACAACTGACTACATATATCACTGGAATACCATCATTATGTCCGTGTAACATAAGCCCAAGGAGTAACAGTCTCCTGATTGAATCCAATTGTTCCTAAGAAATAAAGGACATTTCATTGCATTTAGTATTAGAGAAGATCCAGTAACCTACAATATGTGGACCGACTTGTCTCAGATGAGTATTTCTAGGGTTTTGATATCAACTCAAAATAAGCACAATAACTGGAGGAAAAAGAAAAAAAAACTGATACAGACCCACTAGTGTCTATAGTGGGATACATTCTCTTAGTTCTAGTGTGTGTGCGTATATATATTTGTATGTGTGTATTTGTACAATGTTTTTGAAGGATCATTACCCATCAAAAGAAATACACAATCCCCCCCCCATTATCAGAAAGACTCTAGGGATGCAACAGATGGTTCGTTACCATCTGCAACATCATTTTCAGATCTCAAGGACTAGACAGCTGTGATACTGCTGGTCACACACGGACCCAGTGACGACACCGTCACAGGACATGTTTATGCAAGACAGCAAAGTGTCATTCAGTTGTGATAAAGGCACAATCTTTTCAAATGGATGATCATTTCTTAAACATTCCTTTAGGGACAACTGCATTACTTGGATGCTACTGGAACTGAAAATCCCTGCCCTCCACCAAATCCTACACCTCACAACGCCGGTACTGTAATTCTGTCTGCCTGGAAGCCTAATTTAGTGATTTTTGCCTTGCCTTGTGTGATAAGTGTGTTCCTAAAAAAATGGTGTGAAAGGTAACACTTTTAAAAGTCCTAAAGGAATTTTCTGTTTCTAAATATCTCATCAAAAATCCTTCTGTAAAATGATCCACTTCTTCTACAAAACTGTATTTTCATATTGGATTTGTTTTAAGCAAGGCACAAAAACTTTGGTATCATATGTAAAGCTAGATATTAACAAGCTCCATTGAATGTGATATTTTAAATATCGTTATTTAACCCTGAATAACTAAAACACAATGAAATATAGGACAATGTATTACAAAGCCAAGTGCCCTAATAAATGTCATCAAGCTAAATATGCAACATCTTCCTAAGGGTACACGCTAAAAATACTGATGGCAGACACTTGTTTCTGTTCTGTTTTGCTTGGGAGGAGGGGGAAGAACCCACCACACACAAAACACTAACTTCCCTCTAGCAAGCCCACCTAATGCAAGTGGGCTTGTGAGCTAGCAATGACCTTGTCAGCTTCCAATAAGTTGAGGACCCTTATTTTAGAAACGGTACTGCCAGGGCCCAGGGGGTTCGAAGTAGCTCACTACAGGCTGCAGAGAGGCTGAGCAGGAAGCTGCAGCCCCCCGCTTCCATGAATCCTCCCTGACCCCATTAATACCACACCCCCCAGTATTTTCTTTGTGTTGAACAGGACAAAAGACTTCATCTTCCCGCTCTCATCCCGGAATAAACAGCCCCCTTATGTTGCCACATAATTTCAGGGAAATACGCCATCCTATTTTGGCAACTCTACGTGAGATTTTCTGCATTAAAAGAAAGAGGGATGTAGTGTTCTCTATCAGTACTAGAAATAAAAACCCTTCCTCCGTCTCAGCGAGGCATGCGGTTAAAAATAATCAGGGCCTGCTTCTCTGTCGGGAAAGAATGAAACGAAGTGCCAAGCAACGTGGGAGCTCGAGCGCCAACAGGCTTTGCTTTTTTAATAACCTGATCTCAGCCTTCGGGCTCCCTGCTGTAGGTTTCAAAGGGAAGCTCTGAAAGGAGATGCACAACACCCCCACCTATCCTTTTTTGACTGTAACGTTACACATCTGATTTTGGATACGAGCACTCCCTCGGTACACAGTAAATCACAGCTTCCAAGTGACTTGGGAGGCGTGTGCAAATCCTACTAGAAGCCCCTCCTTACAGCCTTGCTACAAGCCGCACCAGTATCACCTGGGAGCTGGTTAGGATTGCAGACCCTCACGCCTGCCCCAGCTTCCGGAATCAGGAGCATCCATTTGAACAAGGTGCCCAGGTGATCAGTGAGCACGATAAAGGTCAAGAAGCACTGCCTTCATCCTGGTAACCATGTGCACCATGTCAAAGGTCAAGAAGCACTGCCTTCATCCTGGTAACCACATGCACCATGTCAAAGGTCAAGAAGCACTGTCTTCATCCTGGTAACGTGCACCATGTCAAAGGTCAGGAAGCACTGCCTTCATCCTGGTAACCACATGCACCATGTCAAAGGAATCCCAGGACGCTACTTCATATTCCCCTCCCAGCCCAAACTCCAGGACAGATGCTCATGGCATCCATGATCTGTTTTCTCACTTGTGCTTTGGCAGTTTAGATTTACAAATTAGCACGGTTTTAATCAATAGGAAAACAAGAAAGGAGGTGTCTGGTTTGCATGTAAGAATGCGAGACAAAGCCAGTGGGGAGGGTGTCTGTTTGAGAGAGAAAACAAAAAAGCAAAAGGTGGGTGGGCCCAGCCAGGGTAGAAGGGGCAGGGCAGGGCAGGGGCTGCTCATTTCTCCCCTAAACTTCACCGTGTGCCTGGCTCCTCACAAACACGAGTAAATTCACCTACATCTTATAGGCTGAAAACGAAAGATGGGCATTTCACTTAAACTTTGACATTAAGGTCCAAAACCGAGAAGGTAAAAATTGAAAAGTTACCTCTGTTTTATTATTATCCAAAGCAGAATTACCTGCCTAAAGAGGACAATATACAATAAGTGTTTGTGGGATCCATTTAATATAATGAAATATCTTCCCTTTTCTGGGGCTCTAACTACATGGATGTCGTGCTGAAAGACATGGAGACACAGATTCGAATCATTTGGAAAGGTGTGATAGGTGGAGAGGAAAAACTCTGAAGTCGGGGAGCCCAGCCCTTCTGCATCATCAACCCTTCTGCTAATAGGGAAACCACGGGCAGCTTCTTAGGCTCAGTTTTGTCATCCAAAGAAATCAGCCTGGGTTAGTCTCCAAAGAACCTTCCAGATAAGCCCTAAAAACTGCATGATTCTAAGTCAAATATTCATTGTCCCGATATTACGATTTCTCTTAAAAATGGGAAAAATGACCCACAGATGTTCTCACCAGATGCAGACTTCAAATGTGTCATTTGCTCGTTTTAGGAAATAGTACAGCCTTCCTCAAAATATGATGCTATTCACGCTTAACTGGTTTTCGTTACAACAATACAAATATGCCTAGGCATATACATTGCACCTGTCATTGTTTAAAATTAGCGTGACTCTTATACCAGCTTCTTATATGAAAAGATGTAAACACTACACCATTGACGTCCTATAATTCTGCAGAGGCAGGGTTGGCTCCTGTCACCTTCTCTGTTATTTGCATGTTGGATTACTGGCCATTTTCCTTCCCTCAACTCGATTTTCAACTCCTGGAGAGCAAGGGCACTACCTGGCACTGCCACGTCACGACAGTGCCTGGCACCGAGGGTTGCTCCGTGGCCACTGGCCAAATAAGCAAACTTTAAGTTCTCGTGCTGTCCACTTAGGCTGTTGCTGTATTTGAACAAGAAGGTCCACGTACTATCAGCATAATAAAGCAACTCTTGGGTGAAGATACGAACAACAGCAATAAAAGAAGAAAGGAAAAACAAAACTCATTTTAGTTGCAATGAGAGAAAAACTATGGGGACCCATAATATGAACTAAGCTATAACTTCCCTCAGCATTTTGAATACACATATTTTCCCCCTTAAAGTTAGGGATAGAGATTTAAACTGGACTGCTTTTCATTCATATGCAAAGAAAATAAAATCACGCGGATTTTGTTTTTTACATTCTGCTTCAACTGCCATTCTTTCTCAGATTTGATCAGCTGAACCCAAACATGGAGTGGTCTAGGTTAGTTTTGTATAAAAGTCAGAAACAGTCCCATAAAAACATAAAAACTTTTAAAAAGCTACTTTCACAGTGAACAATATTGGCAAGATGACAACTGATCTATCTATGCGCCAACAGAAAATCATATTGCTTTGTAATAATTTTAGCACCATCACACGGCACAGCAAGTAGCACAGCCCAAACCTGGGTGCACACTCGGTTACTGCTAGACCCAGGAACAAAAGATCATAAATGACATCTGTGAAGGCTGCCTAGAAACAGGTTCTCAATTAGACACCTGCAGTTTAATTAAATTGCCTCTTACAAGGCCCTCCTGCTGGGGCCCACATCAGACTCCTGGAGATGCCTTCTCTCAAATGGCTTTTTCTGAATTTTTCTTTCTTTGACTTAATGTTTCCCTATCTAAAGCTTAGTGTTGCCCTGAGATTTATTAACAAAAGCACACTTATCCCTATAGAAAAGTGTTGAGAAGACGGAATGAGACGACAACAGCTTTTCATAACTACCATAATAAAACACTACACAGGTCCCACACCCAACTTTTGATTTTCCCCTCAAAACTGGCTCTTCTCCCTATAGTCCCAGCTCAGTAAATGGCAACTCCATTATCCTGGTTGCTTAGGCCAAAAACCTTTATGCCTTTCTTTACTTCTTTCTCTCATAACCCAGAACCAAACCATCAAAAACCCCTTTAGCTCCATCTTCCAAAAAGATCTAGAACATGACCACTTCTCACCAGCTCCACGCTACTACACGTTTCCTTCCTGGAGTACTGCAAGAGCCTCCTACCCCACCTCTCTGCCTTCACCCTTGCCTAGTCACCACACACACCCTCGGGGGCTTTTAAAATATTTAATTTAAAATGTTCTCATCTCAAAGTTCCTATTCCTTACAGAACACCCATCTTATACTAGCACCTCTCTGATCTCATTTATCATGATCAGGTATACCCTGCCCAGATCTTACAATTTCCATTGTCATAATTTGTCCTAAGAAAATAGTTCTGGGTGCACACAAAGATTTAAATATAATGATTAATGACGAATTTGTATGGAAAGGAACATAAATAGCCAACAATTCAGGACTGGTTAAATTAAGGCACAGCCTTGAAATAGAATACAGGTTGCGATTACAAATAATATTTCAAAAGAATAATGATGGCGTTTAAAACTTTTCCTGATATGTAGTATAAAAGAGTCAGAAATAAAGCAAAACATACAGTAAGATCCTGATCTTGTATGTGTATATGTGCATTTACTGAAAAGATTTAAGAACAGAGTGTGATATATATACACAATAGAATACTATTCAGCCATAAAGAAGAATGAAACGCTGTCATTTGTGGCAAAATGAATGAGGCTGGAGGACATTAAGTGAAATGGTCAAGAACAGAAAGACAAATACCACATTTCTCACTCATATATGGGAGTTAAAAAAAATGTGAACTCATAGAAGTAAAGAATAGAGGCTATTAGAGGCTGGGAAGGAGAGGAAGGGAGGGGAAGATGGAGAGAGATTGGTTAATGAATACAAAATTACAGCTAGATGGGAGGAATGAGTTCTTGTCTTCTGTAGCACTGCAGGGTGAATATGGTTAACAACAATTCCATTGTACATTTCCAAAAAAGCCGGCAGACAGGATTGTGAAAGTTCACAACACAAACCAATGCTAAATGTGCAAGATGACAGATGCGCTAACTACCCTGATTTGATCATTACACACTGTCTACACATATCAAAATATCACTCTGTATCTCATAAATATGTACAATTATTATGTCAACTAAAAAGAAAAGAAAAAACCCTGCCAAAAAACAACAAAGAATACTGCAATACAGTAATTGTGGTTATCTCTGGATGATGAGATTACAAGTGATTTTTATTTTTTACTTTCTACTTTTATGCATTGACAATAAACGTTTTTTAGTAACTATTAAAATAATAAATGCTATTTTAAAAACTAGGGCTCTCTCTGGCCCATAAACGGAACCTCAAAGTACCAGAATAGGGACAACCACACAAGCTCAGAGGCAGCTCACTGCCCCGATCATTGCCACGTTAGTACACAGCTCCAGGAAAACAAGCATCAAAGACCAGGAGTCTCTGGAAGAGACAACCATGGGGTTTCAGCTTTTGTTTCCAAAAGACTAGTTAGAAGTGTCTTGAGAAACAAAGATTTTCAGAAGTAGATACGATTTACTTAAATTGTAGAAAGAAACTATGCGCTAGAATAGGAATTCATTATTGGTAAGACAGCTGGTGTCTATATACTAAGAGATAAAAACCATCTAGGCTCAGAATTGTCACCTACCCCATGAAGACACGTCATCACATATGTATTAAACCAATTCTGCAGCAAATTCCCTGCACCTTCTAGACCTTCAGAAAACATGTATGGACTACAATCCCACCTTATCATAAATGGTAAAAGTAAGATTTCTATTGCCAACCACTTCAAACAGCAGGTGTCTAAAATCCAATCACTCAAGGATGGCACCCTCTGCTTAGTCGAACCAATGCCTGGTACAGCCCACATAGCTGAATAACCTCAATTTCCTACCACATTTATGCTTTTAAAAGATCTGCAGATATTGAAAGAGGAAGTATATTTGGTATGACACAAACAGGTACTATTAAAAGGGGTATACAAACATCCCTCTTTATTTGGGGATATTTTTCCCCATCCTATGATAAAAGGTGAGAAAAGACAAAGCACAACCTAGAGGCTGGGTTGTAACCAGACCACTGAGAAAGTCACTTGGGGACTATGGTGTTCCATATGCCCGTCCAGCATCGCACTAGCTAATCCTTTGCATCTCTGCGTTCGGAGGGTGTCCCACCTGACACCAAAGGGTTTGCAGCCGCCACTCATGTCCTGCTGTACTCTGCTCTTTAATCATGTCTGCGACATTTATCATAATAGCACTCCTCCTAGTCTTCAAAGAGAGGATTACGACCCCAATTTACACACCGCTGAAGCCGTGTTAGCCATTTGAAGGAGTGACTCAAATCTCCATTTTATAAAGAGCCAGTCAAGCTTAAAAATGAAAAAAAAAAAAAAAAAAAAAAAAAACAGCTGTCCAATTTCATGTCTTTCTCTGTTGCAAGCCAAGGAATAAAACTGAAAGCCAGTAATATAAAAAGACACAGTATACAGCAAATGGAACTCCCGGGGAACTACAAAAACCCTTTCGATGCAACCCGAAACTGAAATATTAAAATATTTCATGCAATGAAGACAAGCCCTCTGGCTAACAACAGAGCTGGGCAGTTATTTTTAAACAATAAATAAAATATTCAACAGAGAACGGACAAAGCTTTGGTCCTTACAGTAAGACTTTTTTTTTTTTCCTAAGCAAATAAATAGAAAACATACACTGCTATATTGAGCCACCAGCTACAGGCTACCTACCACGAATGAATTAAATAGCCACAGAACCGCTTTTATCAAACAGTGCAAAGTCGACATCCACACACAGAACTGGTTTGGGAAAAAAAGTGGTTAAGTCAAATTATCACTGTTTTTCTTAAGGTAGGAGGGGGGTTGACTTGTGAATTCCAACCACCATTATATTCACTTTCCTCTGAAATTACTAAGTGATTGAATTCATCACTTCCCTCCAACATCAGGGTAAACATGCCCACATAAAAGAACAGCACTTTGCAACAATTAACTCTGAAAGTCTGCAATTCACTGACGTTTCTTCCTTCATCAACCCCAACTCACCTATGTACGTGTGTGTGCACATACGTGTGCGTGTATTCTCTATCAGTGAGAAGAATGTGGGGTTATTATAAAGATATTTACCCAGTCCCACATTTATACCTTCACAATTCGCTTCCTAATCAGTCCAAGCCTGGCACCAAGAGCCTCCAATGGGCTGAGAATGCATCATTCTGTGTCTCCTGGTCAAGAGATGAGCCGCCTAAGTAAGTGGCTGCTTAAATAAACCATTCCTTTGTCTAAACCGCAAACAGGTAAAGGTAGATAAGCTTTACTTTCTAGCAAGGGCAAAGTTATCTCCTTGCCCTTTTCTCTCAAAGGGAGCTAAATCCTGAGAGACAGTTTATGGCTCGGAGCCCTAATTGCCTGGTGTGACCCAGGGAAAATTCCACTTTGAGAAAATGTACTTTCCTTCAAACTCTCTGAGGCAGAAAGCAAGCAGGTCTCTGAGGAAGCTACTAGACTTTTTCAGGGTGGGAGAAACTTTCAGGAAAGCAAAGGAATTAAATGAAACCTACAGACAGAGTTTGAAATCTTTACCCTGAGCTGCACAGATAGCTAATACCATGCCTGTTCTAATAAAGATAATTTTATATCAATCACCTATTCATGATTAGGTTTGAGGCTACCAAAACCAAAAATCCAAGTATAAACCTTTAAATCCGGAGGCAAATGCCAGCTATTAAACTAGTTAGCATTTATAAACTATTAGATCTCAGCTATATTGCAAATCATTAACTCTCAGCTCTACCCCTTGGTAAATGTTAACAGTCACTTAAAGTTCTCTTCCATTAATTAAAATGCAAATGGCTTTGGGTGTGTGAGTGACAACAGGTGCTAATAATCTCCCACTTTTTATAAAATATTTCATAGCAATAGCAACTCTGATACCCAACCTGAAAATACTTCCCACATTGGACAGGCAGACTGCGGTGCTAGTATTTCTAAATGATAGCAGAATTTTTCAATGGGAAGGGATGTTAGAGACCATTTAATCCAGCTCCTCATTTTGCAGATTAGGAGACAGGTGCAGGTAGTTGAAATGTCTAGTTGAAACTACAGGGTTTATTAGAGATGAAATCAGAACACCGACTACCCGGCCAGCACCGCTACACACCTGCCTGTCTAACCCTTCAACACTCCCGTCATCTCAACAGAATTCTTGTCTTTCCTCATGTTCAACCAGAAGATTCCACAGTCACCCCAACAGTTCTATCAATGGTTTTACAACCTTATGAACTAATCACCTACAGCTGCCCAGTTTTTCCTTAGCGTGAATCTCCCCTACTCCAAAAGCCTTACCTAAGCCTTACCTAAGGTATGTAAGTTTCCCTCAAGGGCTTAGGAGAAAATACCAGGGCTAGATGAATTTTACATAAGACAGAAAACATAAACTCTGTTTCCCCTTTTTTATTCAACTTTGGTCGTTTTCAGCATGCCCAATTCCACCAGAAAGAATCTGCACTTTTCATGTGTCCTATGGTTTATTTAGTCTTGGGTGTCTTATTCATGGGAACTAGATTCTGTTGTCTGATCCCAAATATCGATTGCTACTTAGCATTCCTCCAGCGCTGAATATGTGTAGTTTCTGTCATTTAATGAGTCCCCTGCAGGCAAGTGAGTAGGACACTGGGCCTCGCACAAACATATAATGAACAGTCAGCAAACAGCTGCCTCAAACACATGAAGTTCAGGAGAATACTCTTCAAAATAAGGTCTGGGTATCACAAAAACAGCCTCTTCAAACCCTACCTGTGGAGTTGCTATCTAAACAAGACACATTTGCTTGGCAGTTTGACTAAATTCATCATAAATATGTTTATGTAGTTCCACAAAATGGAGTCCTCGTGTGTTGACCACCAGGGAATGAAGTTTAAGGTTCTTATCTACTGCTGCAAAACAGAACTGGAAACAAAACTCTATTCTTTCGTATTATACCCCTTCCTCTTGCCTTATTTTTCTCTTTCCATTCACCAAGTAACACTTTAACCAAAGAATGTCCTTAAAATAAAAACAAATACAGGAAGTTAATCCGACCGAAACACTGGCAGTAATATTAAACTGAGGTAAACGGAAAAAATAGGAAGTTTCGGTGCCTCCCAGAAAACAAAAGTTTTCTGGCATGTGAGATTCTGAAAATGGTCATGTTCTCCATTGTCTCAGTGATAGAGGGGACATATTTTCTCCGGACAAGGTTGAAGCTGAAGTGTAAATCCCAGGTCACCAAGCGGATCCCTAATGAGGACTGGGTGCTCCCTCCGAGACAGCACAAGGGGAGTCACACCCCTACCGGATAAAAAACTGAGGGGCAAAAATGTCATCAGCATGACTACTGAAAACACACCACAAGAGGTTTAATACCTAACTAGCATCTGCTGGTTTTTTCAATGGCTCCAAAACCAATGGACGCATCTTGTTTCTTTGCAAATAATGTGTTCCCAGGACACGGCTGCCCTTCAGTAAGGGTGAGAGTCTGACCTCCATGGCCACCTGCCACTGAGCCTTTTAGTAACCATACATTGATTTGGTTCTGCAGTCCAGGGAAAAGCCTTTCTATTTTTGCTTTTCCGAGCAGGCTACAGCCAACAGCGCACATTCCACCGTGCGAAGCTCAGGCTTGGCTGACATCAGAACAAAGACTGGTACACAGTTTCTTAGATTAGGCTACCATTGTTTTTAGCCCCAATGAGTCAAATTTACAATCTGGGAGAGGGCGTGAGTCCTCACTTCCAAATACTTAAGGTCAGACCTGTTTACATTTCCAGGAAAACAGTCTCCCCCATTTCTGCTGAGATGAGGGAGTGTCCGCAAACTCTTCACGTGCACAGCTCTGAAAGTGAGATTTTGGGCCCATATTTGGAAAACTGACTCTCTAGCTCTTTTTACGCCCGCAGCCAAGGGAGCTGGTTAGATGGGGTCAAGCCAGGACAGCGCTGGAGAGACCTGTTAGTGTCTTTTCATGGCACTGGGGCAGGTATGACCTGCACAGCCTGGCACACAAACAGCTCTTGCCTGGAAGACACACCTGAAGCTACTTCACTTCCCCTTGATTTCAAGATCACAGTAGAAAGTAGGAGGAGGCAGGGAAGAAAGGGAGCGAGGAAGGTGGAGGTGTGTGTACCTATTTCCTGCTGCAATTCCCCTGGAGCACAGAAAAGAGGGCCTGATCATTGCCAAGTGCATCAGGTGAGGCTCTGGGATCCACTGGTGGGAAACCCAGAATATATTTTATATTAAAGACAATAATTCATACTTTAAATTGGCTAATTAGCTTAATATTACTTTACCTACAAGGTCTCACGTTTCAGTATTAAAAATACTAACACTTTGAAAAATAAAATTGGCCAGGCATGGTGGCATGCACCTGTATTCCCAGCTGCTCGGGAGGCTGAAGCAGGAGGATCACTTGAGCCCAGGAGTTCGAGGCTGCAGTGAGGTATGATCATGCCCCTGCACTCCAGCCTGGGTGACAGAGCAAGACCCCATCTCATTCATCCATTCATCCATCCATAAACAAATAAATAAAATCGGCCTTTTATGCCTCACCTATATTCATCTTTGCAATCCCAGCACTGAGCATTCACCATGGCCCTCAGCAGACCCTACATGACATCTGATAATTAGTGAGTCAATGAATGGTGTCCACAAAGTTTCAACCCCACGAACAAGCTTCCCTATCATGGACACTCATTAGTTTATTGCTGCACACAGGAAACTCTGCAGCCACACGGTTTTGTTTATACAGCCAACATGATTCTGTAGGTGACAAAGAGAAATAAGTATACTGAGTTCTCATCTTTCAAGGCCCAACATTTAAACTTACTCAAAACCACTTTTACATCAGGAAAAAAAAAACAAAAAAACAACTATTTCACAATAGATCCAAAAAAAGTCAGCCTGTTTATAATTTTGTTTTGGAAGCAGCGCAGAAAAAAAACATCTTGGAAAGCATGCCAAATTCTAAAAAGAATCTTAGAAAGCCAAAAACAAATTCAGCCCATTAAACAAAGTGAAAAAACCAATTCATTTCAAGGCAATAAAGATTTAAACAGAAAATTCATGAAAGGAGGCAGGGAAGAAAGGGAGCAAGGAAGGTAGAGGTGTGTGTACCTATTTCCTGCTGGAATTCCCTTGGAGCACAGAATAGAGGGCCTCATCATTGCCAAGTGCATCAGGTGAGGCTCTGGGATCCACCTGATTCCAGAATTCCAGGTGTGGCTCTGTTGTTTAACTATTAAACAGACAAGCCAGACTTCCAATGGTTAACACAGAACAAGTGTGCTTCTAATTTAATGTCCTTTTCAGATCTCTGACTCTATAATGAGACATCTTCCAGGCCAAAAGTTGCCAACTTTTTCTTCTCTGAAACAAACTTGTGAATTTTCTGGACTTAGGTACTTTTTTCCCTCCCTCTTATTTAACCATAAGTGGTCTAGTCCCCTCAACCACATTGAATAATATATATTAGTATAAAAATAAAAACATACATGTTTATATATATATACACACACACACATAGGTCATATGTATTTAAAATTTTTAAAAATAAGTATAGACAATTGCCTGCTAGGTGAAACGAATTTAAAGTTGGCATCCCCCTTCCATAGAAGCATACTTTAGTCTCTTTTATTATTGACTCAACATAAAAATAACTAAGTAAGTCAAGCATGATGGCACGCACCTGTAGTCCCAGCTACTCTGGAGGCTAAGGCAGGAAGATGGCTTGAGCCCAGGAACTCAAGGCTGTAGTGAGATATGAGCACCACTGTACTCCAGCCTGGGCAACAGAGTGAGACCCTGTTTCTACCAAAAATAGAAAAACTAGCCAGGCGTCATAGTGAGCGCCTATAGGCCCAGCTACTGGGGAAGCTGAGGCAGGAGGATCGCTTGAGCCCAGGAGTTTGCAGTGAGCTATGATGACACCACTGCACTCTACCCAGGGTGATAGAGTGAGACTTTTTCTGAGGACAGTGTATTATTTTCCTAGGACTACCAGGGCAAACTACCTACCACAAATGGTGGCTTAACAGAAATTTACTGTCTCACAGCTCTAGAGGCTGAAGTCCAAGATGAAGATGTCGGCAGGGCTGGCTCCTTCTGAGGCTGTGAGGGAGAATCTGTTCTAGGACTCTCCCCTGGCTTCTGGTAGTTCCCTGGAGATCTTGGGGGTTCCTTGGCTTATAGATGCATCACCCCAATCTCTGCCTCCATTGTCATATGGTAATATTCCTCCATGTGTGTCTGAGTCTACAATTCCCCAGCTTACAGGGACACCAGCCAAACTGGATTAAAGCCCACCCTAATGACCTCATTTTAACTCACCTGTGTAATGTGCTTGTCTCTAAATCAGGTCACATTCTGAGGGACTGGGGGTTAGGACTCTAACATATCTTTTTTAGGGGTAGGGACAAAATTCAACCTGTAACAGACAGGAAGGCTTGTCTTAGTTGTGTCTGTTACGACAGACCGACAGACCGTACGTCTCCTAAGGGCAGATACCAATTTTTAAAGAATCCTGAGGGCCTAAGAAGATAGGGAGATCTTGTAGACAAAGTGTCTGTTTTACAGCCTTGGTTGGAGCTGATGTTAAATGTGGTACAAAACACAGTTTTGTTAAATTTCACATCAACGTATGATTTCACTAGAAAGAATCTCAAAGCAGAGGAAATGGTTTGGGAATTAGACTTTTTGGCACTTAGCTTTTCCAATGCAGAATGATGTAAGTTTTTTTTCCTGAGAAAAGGGTGAGGAGAGGAGAAAAAAATGAAAAAAAAAAAAAAAAAGACATATTATCCTTCCTTCCCTCCTGCCTAGAAAAGGGATTCTGAACATAAGTATCTTTTTAATTTCATAAGCTAAAGATGTTCCTAAGTTTGGGGTGATATGAAATATAAATTAAGTATAATTTGTACCCCAAAACGCTTAAGAATGCATCTTTATGATTAGGGAAGGGTGTGGGTATAAAAGGACAGCAGGGCCAGGCGTGGTGGCTCACGCCTGTAATCCTAGCACTCTGGGAGGCCGAGGCAGGAGGATCGCTCAAGGTCAGGAGTTCGAGACCAGCCTGAGCAAGAGCTGAGACCCCGTCTCTACTAAAAATAGAAATTATCTGGCCAACTAAAATATATATAGAAAAAATTAGCCGGGCATGGTGGCACATGCCTGTAGTCCCAGCTACTCGGGAGGCTGAGGCAGGAGGATTGCTCGAGCCCAGGAGTTTGAGGTTGCTGTGAGCTAGGCTGATGCCACGGCACTCACTCTAGCCCGGGCAACAGAGCGAGACTCTGTCTCAAAAAAATAAAATAAAATAAAAAATAAAAGGACAGCAGGATGAAGTTTTTCTGGGATAACAGGTGGTTACATATGTCTACATGAGTTAAAATTCATAGAACGGTACACTGAAAGTTATTTGTACTATATAATAATTTATAAAATAATATTTTTAAAAAATATTAGTTCTTATTTAGTGTGTCTTCAAACTGCGCAGGGTCCCCTTATACTCAGATTTTCTTCCCCCTCTGCAGCCTCTGAGACAGCAAGATCAACCCCTCCTCTTCCTAACATCTTCTCTTGCCTAGCTTACTTTATTCTAAGAATACAGTATATAATATTAATACATGTAACATAAAAAATATGTATTAATCAACCATTTATCAGTATGGCTTCTGGTCAAAAAGAGGCTATTAGTAGTTAAGTTTTGGGGAGTCAAAAGTTATACTCAGATTTTCAACTGTGTAGGGGTTCAGCACCCCTAACGCCTGCATTGTTCAAGGTTCAACTGTATTTTTCAATAATTTTAAGTGACATCTGGTATTAATCTCATTTTTTTAGATAAGGAAAGTGGCAGCTCACACAGACAAAATAACTTGCCCAGGCGGAAGATCTGGGATTTGAAATCACATTTGGCCGGCTCCAAAACCTGTATGCTTTCCCCTTGTCCCATGATGCCACAAAAAGCCTACTGACGTACTTAAAGTGAAAGTGCCTGCTCCCCCTCAGAGCTGCAAATCCTTCATCAAGAGCAAAGGTGCCGTCAGAGGGAGCACACACAGGCCTGACATCCCGCACAAAGAGCACACAACAAAACGTGGAAACCCATCCCACTCACATGACGTCACTTCTTGGGTACACTCTCTTTGGTGGCAGATGTCCAAAGACACCAGACTCCATGCTACGTGTCAACAATCTTGTCTCTGATTGCTAGGGTAGGTCCATTCCACATAAAAATAATAAGCATCTGCCTGCCTGAAGAATACGTCTTCAGGCATGTCCCAGGGCTCTTTGTTGGGTGCTGAGTGTGCCACCATCATAGCAAACAAGAGGTCTTAGGATGAAGTGACAGCCACTTTCCCAACATCTTCACTCCAAATAAAATGTCATGAAATCATCCAGACCATCTCACTTAGGACTGATGGCTCAATTCCCTGACCCAATAACTAAAGAAGAATCAGTGTGAGGTCATCCCCTAAGTAACGGCAAACTATAAGACTTTCTCTTCTCTTGAAAAACGTTAAGGGAGATGCTTGCTCTTGGCAGACTGTTCTAATTTTCATGCAAATTGAATCACTGGTCTGGTTTCCATTTTTTTCAGGCTCATACGCATACATGTTTATGTATACTATGTATACAAATTCACAGCCACTTACTTCTTCAGTATGAAAACTCAAACAATTTCTTATAATTACTGCCACGAACACACCAACGAGAGCTGTATTTCACAGTCCCTTATTAGCGATTATGACAAAAAGTTTATACGTATCTTTTAATTTCATCACTTAAATTATTTCAGGCTGGAGCAACATCAAACTCATCTTTATATCCATGCATGGTAATTCCAAGTAGAATGCCCTAGAAGTTCTATGTAGTTTAGAACCAACTTGAAGTAAAGTGAGGCAAAATAAAATGCATAAACTTAGAACAAAAAACAGGCTTTTGGTCTCACAAAACCCTTGAAATTTAGCAACTATCACAATCTTGAGATGCAACCATTGCTAAGACTCTTCTCAATGAATTAAAAAGCAAACAAAATTTCTCCTATTAAGCTGTGTGAAGTTGCTGCTTTTGTAGGTTGAAAACGATTGGATATCAACAATTTCATGTGGTTCAACCTAATAAAATAGTCAATCACACAAACTAAGGTGGAAAATCTGGACCGATCTCTAATGACAATGCTCCTTTTACCAAAATATTCATATACAAAGGATATAATCACAATGTATTAATATATACCAAGTTAATGTGAAAAAGGTATCTGACATGTGACAAGTTAATGTGAAAAAGGTATCAAGACATCTGAGAAAATTATATTAATCAGAACTTATTTTTTAATTAACTTTAATGATATATAATTTAGAAATAATGAAATTCACTAAGTATAGAATTTGATAAGTTTTGACAAATGTACCCAGTCTTGTAACCCCCATCACAACCATGAGGCGGGATATCTCTAGCACCCCAAAAAAGTTCCCTTACCCTTTGCAGTCAGTCCCTTCCCCACTGTGGCAGCCCCTGACCTGCATTCTGACACTAGATCAGTTTTGATGGTTTTAGAACTTCATATACATAGACTCATGCAGTATGTACTCTTCTGTGTCTAGCTTCTTCCACTTAGCGTAATGCTTTTGAGATTCACCCACATTGCTTTATTAGTAGTTCGTTTTTTATTACTGAGTAGTATATCATAATCTGTTTATCCAACCAGTCACCAGACAAGTTGTTTCCAGTATTTAGCTATTATGAAAAACACTGTTATGAATATTCATAAATCTTTTTTAAACAGATTTTCATTTCCTTTGTGTGAACACCTAGGAATGAAATTGCTGAGTTGTCTAGTAAATGCGTGTTTAACTTTACAAGCAACTAACAAACTGTTTCCCAAAGTGGTTATACCATCTTTCCTTCTTAGCAGCAGTACAGGAAAACTCCAGTTATTCTTTATCCTCATCAACACTTGGGATGGTCAGTCTTTTTAATCTTAGCCATTCTAGAGGGTTTGTAATAGTACCTCCTAGTGGTTCTAATCTACATTTCTCTACTGACAAATGATGTTGTCATCTTTTTGTATACTTATCTGCCATTCATATATCATATTTTGGGAAGTCTCTATTCAAATCTTTTGCCCATTTTTAATTGGGTTGTGTTATTATTAGTTGTAAGAGTTTTTTTTCCGTCAGATATGTTTTGCAAATATTTTCTCCTGAACTATGAATTGCCTTTTCATTTTCTTAATAGATCTTTCGAAGACCGGAAGTTTTTAATTTAGATTAAGCAAATTTTTTTCTTACATAGTTTCTGTGCTAAAAGGAAAAAAAAATATTTGCTGTTAGCGGGGAGGGAGGGATGAACAGGTAGAGCAGAGAGGATATTGAGGGTGGTGAAACTCTTCAGTATGATACTATAATGGTGGATACATGTCATTACACGTTTGTACAAATACATAGAACACAGAACACAAAGAGTGAATCATTGTATAAAGTATGGACTTTGGGTGACAATGGTGTGTCCATATAGGTTCATAAATTGTAACCAGCACCACTCTGGTGGGGGATGTTAGTAGTGGGGGAGGCTGTGCAGGTGTGGGGCAGGGCGTACATGGGAGATCTCTGTACCTTCCATTCAATGTTGCTGTGAACCTAAAACTTCTCTAAAAAATAGTCCATTTAAAAAATAAGAAAAATCTTTGCCTCTCTGAAGGTCATGAAGAGTTTCTCCTATGCTTTCTTAGGAAGATTTTATAGTTTTAGCTCTCACATTTAGATCTATGACCCATTTCCAGTTAATCCATGTGTATGGTGTGAGGTATGGGCCAATGTTCATTTTTATGAATACACCTATTTAATTATTTCAGCACCATTTGTTGAAAATATTACCTTTTCCTCACTGAATTATATTTGCACCTTTGTTCAAAATCAACTGGCCATATACATGTGTTCCATTGATCTATTTGTCCATATTTGCATCAATACTAGACTCTCTTGATTACTACAGCTTTGAAGCAAGTGCTACAATCAGGCCACGTAAGTCCTCCAGCTTAGAATACAGTCCTTATTTTTAAATCATTTAATAACTGTGGCTAACTCCCCATGGGACACTTCCGTCCCAATGGATGTATCATAGGACCTCCAGCTAACACTGTTGCTCCTTCCATCCCGTTTATTTTTTAAATTAACAGTGGCTCTTTCCACCCATTCCAGTGAGACTTCAAAGGCCTTCTTCTATTTCCTGCTTAGATGGGGCATAAAGAATTCCTGCCCAGGTGACCTCACCAAGAGCTCTCATCTATACTGTTAGTACAGATGGCCTTTGCCCATCCCATTAGCCATGACTCCCTGCATTCTTGGTCTCTAGTTCTCCAATTTTCCACCCAAAATCATCAAAAGGTTTCTAACTTCTAACCTCTGTTTTGATCATCTGATTCCCACCTCTTTGCCCTGCCTCTGAGAATCGCTCCCCTGGCATGCTGGTCCTTAACCCAGACCAGAGTCTGGGTCTTAGCCCTAACCAGCCATAAACACAAAGAATAAATGCATAAACAAGGCCATTTTCCACCCCTACCTCCAACCAAAACCACTGCAAATGGCCCTGAGGGCTGCCATCCCCTGCACAACTCAATAGGCACCGTCCACACCAAGCCACCAGATAGTCCTGTCCCTAGCTCCTCCTCCTCTTTCTTCCTCCCTCGCATGTGAGTAGACACAATGTCTTCACATCAAAAGTCACCAAGGAAAAATAATTTTAATGCTCCTTGGACCAAATTTGCATCATAAATATCTGTACGTTGACCTTGATGGGTTTCAGACAAGTCAAAATGCAGAAGCCTACAGACGACTGTTTCAGTGAGATCATTTTTCACATTTCTTTCTCCTAAAATACTCAAACATGTATTTATATCATCTTACAGAACCACAATGAGCACAAAATTAGCTACTCCCTTCCTATAATTGGTACCAGCTACCTCCCAGATGGTCCTGAAATATATTTTCTCATGTAAACTGAGTTTTCCCAGTCGCAACCCAGGATGAAAGCCCTTGGACTTGGGGTCACTTGGCAGATATCTCACCTTTATATTCACCTACAGGCTCTAGGGAGAAAAGGAGAGCTAGGGAGGGAGGAAGGGAGGGGGCGAGGACTGAGATAAGATGGTATCATAAAGTTACATAACGTGGTGCTGAAACTGTCTCATCCGAGAGATGACTTGAGATTTCTTTTAGCTTTATATGTGAATCACATACTCGGCTACTAAAAAGGGTATCTCGTTTCCAACAAATCAATTCGGAATCCACTAGGTTAAGAAAAAATACAAATAAAAAAGTTGCACCCTCAAGATGTAGCTCCACTTAGTTTAAGAAACAAAACTCACAAGGCAAAAATTAGAAACTCTTGAATATGACATTTACAAAAGGGTAGTTATAGGAGAGGGGAGGAAGGAGACCAGGAATTACCCCAACTCAGATGGAATCCAACCCCCCCACCAGGGACACAGCCCAGGAGAGCCCTGGGGAAGCACATGACACATGACATTAATTACTCTTTGGAAAACTTCTCTGTTTTAGAAAGTGGCTGTTAAGTACATTTTCACATCACTCAACTGTCAAATCCTAGACTACTCAAGGTGAGCTGCCTATAACCTCTCTGAAATGTCTAGTAATTACCATCAAAATGGAGTTGCCACTATCAAACCAACCTGCCACTTAGTCCAACTACTTTCTGTTCCCAGATCCGACATGCAGTATCGCAGCAGAATTTAAATTTCATCATCCAAAGAGGTCCCAGGCCTGGTTTATATAAAACAATTGGTGTTCTAGTATTTTACTCAGGAAGGCAGAAAAACGAGGGCGGTGATTATTCCTTAATAGAATAACTGTCCTCCCCACCCTGCCTTGTTCTGTCCACTTGGTCTGTTCTTCTGACAATGCAGCCACAGGAAAAGCACCAAACCATGCCACGCTCAAAAGCAGGTGGTGACAAAGGAGCTTCAATTCTAGTTCCCCCAGAACTTGGCTGGGCAGTTTTTGGAAATCTTTACTCCTGGCAAAGTGGTTTTATTATTCTCTTTCTCTGCGCAGGAGAAGAGAGAAAAGGCAAGCCAGGGAACCAGGAGCACTACTCTTTGCTACTGGGCCAATTACCATTTGGGTGCTACCCATGCAACAGGTGCTCTCACTCTAACCAATCTCAGAAGATAAAATTCAGGCATTGAAATGGGGACCTAGGAGAGAGCTCTGTGACTACCTAGTAAATCACTCTTAGACCTGGTTAAAAAGATCTGTGACACTAAATGGCATCGAGTCTTCTCCAGCCTCCTACACATTCTTAGTTTGTTTGTTTTTTTTAGAGATAGGGTCTCGCTCTGATGCCCAGGCTGGAGTGCAGTGGTGCAATCATAGCTCACTGCAGCCTTGAACTCCTGGGTTCAAGTGATCCTCCTACCTCAGCCTCCTGAATAGCTGGGACTACATGCATGCACCACCACACCTGCTAATTTTTTTATTTTTTTGTAGAAGTAGGGTCTTGCTATGTTGCCCAGGTTGGTCTCCAACTCCTGGCCTCAAGCAATCCTCCCGCCTTGGCATCCCAAAGTGCTGGGATTATAGGTGTGAGCCACCACACCCAGGCTCCTACACATTGTTATAAGCAATGACTGCCTCTCTTATTTTCTGTGGAAGACAGAACTGCATGAGTGGGATGGAAAATGTTCATGTGACTACTTGGATCTCTCTCATCTTGTGAACTACTCTAATAAGCAGTTGCCTTGAGGAATCCTAAAATAAAATCATGTATGAATTCACGAATCAAGAAAGCACAGTTTGCTTGTATAATTCACCTTTGTTAGAGAACAGAGAGACACATCTGATGCACAACTTTTAAGGTATAATCCCGTCATTTACAAATAAGTAAATTTCAAGTAAATTTCAAAGGTGACACTGGGGAGAAAACAGAGAGAGATGATGGGTATGATCTATTTTTAGCTTATAGTTCAGCTACATATATTAATATTTACAATATTTCCTATATTACTAAGATGCATTAGTATAATAGAGAAGGGAAAACGAACCAGGTCTTCAGATTAAAGGAAACAAGATAATAAAATAGATGGATTGAGCTCCAAGTCTGTGCTAGCAGAGAATGCAATTAAACAAGGTTTTATTAAAATCACAATGGTTATTAGTATATGTAAACCCACTAAATTCTTCACCCTATAAACTTTGTTACATTTTTGTAGCAAAAGTCAAAAGTACACTCTCACACTCTTGTAATTATGCTTTTAACTGTTTCTAAGATAGCAAAAATAAAACATTCCTAAGATACCATAAAAGGAGGTATATCTACCCACCTAGAGGTGTCACATAGAAAAAAATTTTTAAATAATATTACTCTATTATTAATCCAACCTCAGGATTTTAAAATTAATGCAAGTTACTATTTCATGATCACGAGCTCATGGTAATTCAAAAATTATTAATTACTGCACTTTTTTAGTAACAACTTAAAAACTCAGAGATCTGATGAAAAGACCATTTGTTTAATTCTGCCCTTCAGTCATAGCATGCCTTTCCCACCACTGATGAATGGAGCTCAAGTTTCTCCATGGCCCACTCAAATGGAAGGATTCTCTTTCTCCTCTGAACTCACATGGCACTTTGTCTAGATTTACTTTTTACCATGTATTATAGCTGTACACAAGCCTGTCCCTCCTTCTGGACTAAGCTTCCTGAGCACAGGCTCTGAGAGTGACTCCTGCTGAATCTACCATGGTGCCTGTACCTTGTTGCAAGGTGTCTGTAAATTTCTTGGTGAATTTACAGGATTAACTGTAGATGTTATCCCATTTCTCCATATTGCATGAGCACTGTATTGCACCTTTTAGTTAATAATACAGGCAAACTAAGTTAAAAAATTATTTTTGCAATGATTTGTTAAAAATCCACTATGAGCTAAAAACCATAATTAATCACAGAGAAGGAAAGCCCAACACTTTAAAACTAACTGTAAATTGATTACCTAGTGGCACTCTGATGACTACGCTGGCACCAGTCCTTGGTAGACAGATACGCACTTCCAAACAGGGGCGGCCATGAGGCCTTGGACTCACCTCAGTTTGGAGCCACTCCCAACTCCTTGGATCTCTGCCTTGGATCACCCCCGCAAATGACAGATCACCTTATTGGGAGATGAGGCAGCTCATCAACCCAACAATGAAACACATGGGAAGAGCCCTTGCTAATTAATTAGTGACATGCCAGGCGTGACATCTGTGTCTGGGAGGCTCCTCCCTCATAAAGTAGGTAGTCGCCTTCACTACAGAAAGAAGTTATAAATGACTAAAATAAGCAATGTGACAACTGGCTTCCAATTAACCGTCACCACTACTTCCATGTGTGAAATATAAAGAGTACCTCTGCTATCTCACCAAGATCCTAAAGGACTCTTGCTAGGAGAGGGGGGAAAGGGAGAGAAAAAGGAGACAAACATTCTCGGCTGCATTTCATACACACACACACACACACACACACACACACACACATATATATATATTTTTTTTTTTAAGAGGCAGGGTCTTGGCCGGGCATGGTTGCTCACGCCTGTAATCCTAGCACTCTGGGAGGCCGAGGTGGGAGGATCACTTGAGCTCAGGAGTTCCAGACCAGCCTGAGCAAGAGACCCTGTCTCTACTAAAAATAGAAAAATTAGCTGGGCATCGTGGTATGTGCCTGTAGCCCCAGCTACCTGGGAGGCTGAGGTGGGAGGATCACTTGAGCCCAGGAGTTAAAGGTTGCAGTGAGCTACCAAAATGCCACTGCACTCTACCTGGGGTGACAGAGCGATACTTGATTAAAAAGGCAGGGGGCGGGGAGCAGGATCTTGCTCTGTTGCCCAGGCTAGAGTGCAGTGGCACAATCATAGCTCACTGCAAGCTCAAACTCCTGGGCTCAAGAGATCCTCCTGCCTCAGCCTCCTGAGTAGCTGGGACTACAAGTGTGTGCCACCATGCCCAGCTAATTTTTCTATTTTTTGTAGAGATGGGGTCTTGCTATGTTGCCCAGGTTGGTCTTGAACTCCTGGCCTCAAGCAATCCTCCTGCCTCAGCCTCCCAAAGTGCTGGGATTACAGGTGTGAGCCACTGTGTCTGGCCTCGTTTCGTATTTTTTAATCCTCTCTAATTTCATCTATAGCCTAGAGAAAAATTAGAAAAATTAGCGAGAGAAGAGATCATGAGCATGTTCCTAATCATTTATTTCATGTTCTTATGATCAGGTTAAAAAGTAGCTAAGAGCCAATATGCTTTTACACAGTGTATAGATCTTCATGGGGGTCCGCCACCTGGAAGAATTTAAAGAAGGTGCAAAGAGGAAGAAGAAATCAGCAAGAACAGAGCTGCTTTGCATGCGCATCAAACCAAGCAGAGGGGCGCGTGCTCTATGCTCTGTTGTGAGCCGGGCATGCAGCTGTTACTGCCACAGGGCCTTCTCCTCCCACCCTCCCCAAATTTGATAATGCAGAAACAAAGCACAAACAAAAGCGATGCACAGAATAGAACAGCAAAACCCGATCATCCAGCACCAAACACATCTTTTTAATGCATTTGCTCTGACCTCTTCTTCTACAGGCACCACTCCTGAAAATAAGCTAGAACAAAAGATGATTCGTTATGCACAGCCATAAAGAACTCCAGGGCCCACTGCATACACAATTCATGATGCAAAGCAAGACACAATCAGCATCGTTTATCCTTTCAATATTTTAACATGCTGAAAGGTTACTTGATATGTATAAAGTCTCTTATTTTCTATGTGACCATGCCAAATTTAAGACAGAGGGAATTTTATTGTTCTGCAAATGGTATTACTTACAAACTTAAGACTACAAATCTTCTAGAATTCACTAGGTACCCATCACGGGGGGCAGGGATGGGGGGGCTATACGACCCCAATAAACCAATTAAGTCAGTAGCTTACATATATCAGTCCTACTGAAATTTATCTCATCAAATCACTTCGCCTTTTGGTTTTTAAAATAAACGCCCCAGTCTTCTTCCCACCGTGGGTAAAATTTATCCTGAACCATACACTCAAAGACTCACACTTTCCGTGTAATAAGTGAGGAAACTGAGGCCTGCAGAGGTTCAAGATCTCATAGCCAGGAGGAGAGAAGCCCAGGACTCTGCCTCATTGACACCTGGACTCTGCTTCCTTGTCCCCAAGTATCTTCCTGGGATCTAAATCATCTATTACTGTATGAATGAATTACCTCCTCCTGGCCCCCTGACTCCACTCTTACTCCACCGAAATCCATCCTCCATACTGCTGCCCTGAGTGTGCTTACAAAATGGAAATTGGACATTTTTCCCATGACTCTTCAATATTTCCCTCTCACCTCTGAAAAAAAAAATCAGGATTTATTTTAGCTTTATACCAAGCTGCCAAAAGCTCTCTTCTCGTTAAAAAAAGAATAAACAAGTAAATAAAATAAAAAATAAATTTTGGCTGGTCTATAAATAAGCTAAGAAACACTTAGAGGGCACATGCATTGATAAGTGAATAGCTGGGCTCCCAGCACACCATGCTTTGGTGGCCCTGGTGTTCCACAGGAAGTCCCCAAGCATCACCCACCCACCTGGCTCAAGATGGATTCCCTCCTGCAGGCTCTGCCTGGCCCTGAAGATCTTTTTCTCTTGGAATTTATTATGCAGCACTGCAAGTCTATGCGACTGCAGCTTCCTGGGATCAGGGCCTAGCTCCCCTCCAGTGCCCCCTGCTCTGCCTGTGCAGGTCCCCAGCTAATGTCTGCAACCCAGTACTGCAGAGTTAAAAACCATCACGTGCATTTCACACACACTATTCCACTTCTCATTCAAATAACTGCCCATGATTGACGGGTGATGAGCTATTATTTTCCTGAGACACAGCACACAGTGGTAGCAAAGACCATCGGCCCCAGGGGACAACCTGGGCTCTACTGCTGTGCTGTGTGCCCCTGGCCAAGTGACTCAGCTCTCCTGTGCCTCAGTGTCCCTCATCTGTAAACAGGGATAATGGTAATCAGACTACTTACTATATGGTAAAAACTACTCTGTGGACTTAACATCCATTTGTTCAGTTCATTTAATCCTCTCAACATCTAAGGCGACTGTGATTGCAAGTGCAGATGCTTATGAATTATTTCTCCTCATTTACAGATGGAGAAACCGAGGCTCGGGGAGGTTAAGTGGCTTCCCAGAGGTCCAGGCCGCCCTAATCCTCTGCCTTCGATTTCCTCCGAAGACAAAAGCTGGAAGGCCTCTTTCTCTGAGGACGGTCTGACATAAAGCCAGAAAGCTGCGAGGCAATATTCATCTCTAGCTAGTGCTAAAGGGACACTTGTTCTATGTCACCCTCCACAGGAAACAATACAGACTCCTTGGGATCTGCCCAATTACAGAAATGAGGTAAATCAGAGGAGGGAGGTGGAGGAGGAAGAGGGGGAGGAAGCAGAAAGTTATTCATACTTTGAGTAACACATGCCCAGATTCCAAGCATGACAACATGATCTGTGTAACATGTGCTTCTACATCCTTAGAAGGCGAGAGAGCATGCGTTTGTGCACGGATGTGCACAAAGCCACCGATACACCACCAGATTCTTCAAAAGCAAATATTTGTCTACAAGCGAAGAATCAGGATTCTTTTCTAACAAAGAACAATGTACACCATTCTAACTCCAGCCTCTTCCTCCTGGTTTACAATGGACGACGCTCTCGATGGAAATCCCCCCACGAACAAACGTCTCTGGAATCACAAATGGCACAATAAATCGGAAGATTTATGAAGTGTGAAAGGGATGGCAGCAGGCATATTCCAACCTTGCAGCT
>CM052451.1:9665883-9693553 GCA_028533085.1 Varecia variegata | reverse complement strand
AAGATGCACTGTCAGTCATAGTGTGGTGACATGTGTCCAAATACATAAAATGTGGCGTTCCATGAGTGCAAAGTTAATACAAACAGTATTTTCAGTCTGTAGTGTCACCAAAAAAAAGCATACAGTAAAGAGAGTGAAACTTAAACAGTCCCCAGTAGAATGCTAATTGTGTTAGATTCAAGTTTGCCTTTATGGTAGGGTCTGTTATGGTAAGACTTAGAGCAAGGAAAATCGATGTTCTCGGACACATTCCTAGGGATTAGGGAGGCATGCGGCTCTCTGGCTGTTGGAATAACCAGTGCCCCTTTTCTCCTCTACTCTGCCACAAAGTGACCAGTGGCACGCTGAAACACAGATCTGCAGAGCAGGTGTTCTGTCAGCGCAACAATAACTTGATCATGAGTCTGAGCAAATCTACCCTTCCGTTTTCCCAGCCATAAATCTCTTCCGTGATCTCCACGGAGCCCTGCCTGGTGACAAAGGAACAGCCTAGGACAACGCTTCCAAAACTCCACCTGATGGGCTGGCAGTGGTTACTGGCAAACCTTTACCAGTCCATGAATGTCATTTAAATGAAGAAACCTCTTGCTTACTATAATTTCTAAATGGAAAAGGCTTCCGTGCACACATGCCCACCCCGAGTCCTGCAAAACTCTCTGTACCCACCCCACCCCCACCCTCTTAAATGCCACTCTAATTTGAAATGTTCCTCCCCATTTCTTCAGGTGGCTCATTGGAAGTCATCCTCTGACACTCAGCTGCAGTGTGGTCTTTTTAGGAATCCTGCTCGGAGACCCCTGACGGCCGCTCTCCCCACTGTACCTCCACCTGACCGTGACCTCCGCACAGACAGGTGCCATGCGTCACAGGACCCTGTCTGCCCAGCACTTAGTAATACTGGGGAGAGGAGGCGAGCTGCTGTCTGCTGGAAAGCAATGGGCAACCTAACAGAGAGGCAGGATAGGACAGTGGGTGGAAACAGAGGGCCAGACCGAAATCCCACGGCACTCTGACTAGGGAGTTCACTTAAATTCTAAACCTCCATCTCCCCATCTGAAAATGAGGACAGGAACAATACCTACTTCATATGGTTGCTGCAGGAATTAAATGAGATCGCCCCTGAAAAGCACTGAGCACTGTCTCCAGAACATGACAAAATCTCAACATTGTCACCCATTCTCCTATTTTCTTCCAACCCTCTACCCTTTGAAAGACCGATGTGCTGATTAACACAATAACCTTTATGGCATGAAAAATAAGAATCTTATTAAAACAAGAATAAACTTGGTAAGTCAAACAACAGCACCTAGGAGAAATGTTTTTCTGATTTTATATTTTCTCTATTATTTTTTTAAATTCTTTCTGTTCAAAAAAAAAAAAAAAGGTGCGGGGAAGAGAGGAAGGAGGAGGAGGAAGGGACGGAGACGAGACTCCTACTGGCCCAAAATTCACTACTACTGTGACCCAGTACTAATACAATGTTAATAGCACAGGCTTCGTTTTGGGAACAAGGAGGATCTAAGAAAATTAACCCTTTAATTCTCTCAATATTTAATATGCTAATAATAGAAAAGCATCAAAGCATCCTTCAACAAAGAAACCCATAAGTAGCAGTCATATTGTTACTCTGACGGCATCTGATTTAATTTGTACTGTCTTCAGAGTCAGTGTTCATGTAGTCTTTGGTGTTCAGAAATGACTGATGACTTCAATCTCTCCCTAAATGACAGCAAGTCCATAAACAACAAGAAAGGGAAGGATTCATGAAGAAGAGGCATTTCTTTTCCTTAAAAAAGCTGACAAGTTTTGGAAGTTTTCAGAAATTTTCCAATACAATGCATTTTCTTTTTCCAGCATCCCTTAAGATCTGCCTGAGATTTCCTGCAAACGAATAATCCAAACTGCAAAGAATGACTCGGGCATTACTTTCCACCTACTTATTTATGCCAAACAAATTCAAAGCTGTTGCCAATGTTTCTCAATATAATCCTATTTTTTTTCTGGAAAAATCAAATGCCAGGGTTTTTTATCCCCAGTAATTTTCAGATACGCAAATGATTTTCTCCATATGTGGCCAGATTCCATGCACACAAGAATCAACAATTACATAAACCACAATCCCATTGCAGTTCCCCATGGCCAAGGTCATGGTCTTTTATTTTATTCTCCTTAAACTCCCAGTTCAGTGCAAACTTCTGTATACAGCAGGTATTCAGCAGTGATCGATGACAGAATCAAGCTGATAAACTTACAGTACACTTATCTAATTTGCTAATCACCTAATGTGTCACTCCACCCCACCTCCTTACCTTCATGAGGCCTTGTCAATCATTCTAGGAGCTCTACTCCAAATTTATGTGCAAAAAGCCTCCGTGCAGAGATAGGAATTACATAGCACTCATCTGTGCACCTCTTCTATGTGTCCTTTATGGCACCCCATGTGTGTCAGCCCCTCGTTAGATCACACACACCATACAACAGCCCAGAAGGCCTGGATGTCCCACTGTCTGTCCTCTCATCAACACAGAGTAAGAGGACCCCCACAACAACCAGGCCAAAGATGGCCAATCAACAAGGCATCTCAAGGGCCAGCCCCAAAACTCCTACTCTTCTTCTTAAGTCCTGCCTTGTTAGAAAAGTTGCCACAAAGAGCCTGGCAAAAGAATTCCTGGTCAATCCGCCCCGGGAAGGAAGCCACCAACCCATCTACTCCTTGCCCCCAGAAGCAGTGGACTTAAATGTAGTAGCTGCACAACCCTGTGAATGCCCTAAATGTCATGGAATTGTTCACTTTAAAAATGGTTAATTTCGGCCCAGCACAGAGGCTCACACCTGTAATCCTAGCACTCTGGGAGGCCGAAGCAGGAGGATCGCTTGAAGTCAGGAGCTCGAGACCAGCCTGAGCAAGAGTGAGACCCCATCTCTACTAAAAATAGAAAAATTAGCTGGGCATGGTGGCGCATGCCTGTAGTCCCAGCTACTGTGGAGGCTGAGGCAGGAGGATCGCTTGAGCCCAGGAGTTGGAGGTTGTAGCAAGCTATGATGACATCACTGCACTCCAGCCTAGGCAACAGAGCAAGACCCTATCACCCTCCCCAAAAAGGTTAATTTCATATTATGTGATAATCACATCAATAAAAGGAGGAAGAGGAGGAGGAGGAGGGTGAAGAAAAGTAGGAGCATTGGAGATCAGTGCTTTACTCATTAAGCCAACCCACCCAAAAGACAGAATGGCACACACAAAGCCGAAACCTCCAAAGAGCAGTCTTGACATACTCCAGTTTCCCTTTCTTCCTTGCCCTTCTCCCAAGTGCCCTTGTGACAGATTTGCAGAAGTGGAGGGAACAGCTGGAACAGCCTGGGTGCTGGGGCTGCCGGCCTAGAGCAGAAAGTTCCCTTCCCAGGCGGGTGCAACAGGCTCCAGACCCACAACGTCCCTGCAGGTCCATCGCCAGCCACCTGGTGCCTCTGTCCTCTGCCCACACCCTCCACTCACCCCCCAACTTGCACCTTCTGTATGCTTTGCCTTCTGTAAGCTTACAGCTAAAGAGAAAAAAAAAATTAGCTGATAGCTTTGCACTTGCTGATAGCTTTGCTTTTCAGAAGCAAAGCCCAAGTATTTTCAGCGAAGAGATTATGTGGAGGAAGGAACAATGAGAAAATGTTGTCAAGCATTTAGTATCCAAAATAAAAATAACTCAAAATTTTTCCTCTTCCTTTCCACAAATCAGTCAGTCCTGCTGGCAGTGGTATCTGGGAGATGCTATCCAGGCTCCACCACAGCGCAGGGTACACATGGAGTCACCTCTGCATTGCAGCCAACCACCCTGCCAGCAGAGTTTCTGGAAAGCAACAGCACCTGGAAGGTGGCAAAAGTGCAGGTACAAACCACTGAAACCATCTTCCCGCCTGGGGATCCCACCTCCACCATCAGACCTTCACACCCCTCGCCATCTGGATTTTCTCTCTTACAGAGGGAAAAATTCTCGTGGGAAAATTATACAGGCTTCCTTCCCTTAAAGTACATACTTTAGATAAAGAACATCATAAACAACCAAAAAATGCACTTGCCAGGCATCAGTTAAGAAAGATGAGAATTTATTGAATCCTTTTATTTATTTAATTTTAGAGATGGGGTTTTGCCATGTTGCCCAGGCTGGTCTTGAACTCCTGGCCTCAAGCAATCCTCCTGCCTCAGGCTCCTGAGTACCTGGGATTACAGGTGTGAGCCACTGTGGCCAGCCTTGAGTTCTTTTAAAGTACCACTCCGCACTGAGCCTGTTCTACCTGCTCAGCCCTGGGTCAGGCCGTGCACAGAGTGCTGGACCATCACATGAAGCATCAGGACTCAGAGAGGAGAGGCTGTAACTGCAGTGATACTGCCACTCCTTACGTACGAGGGGGTCTTTATGGGTCGATGATGACACATCATCACATGTGCCCTGGGGTTGTCTGAGATGCACGTCTGTCACTCTGGGTTCCGCAGGCGGCACAGGCTTGAGGAGCCACGAAGAGGAGGGGGCCGGCTTCATTTTTGCTAGAGCAGCCTTGGCGAGGGCTGGCCAAAGTGGGGCTCCTGCTCCCTCCCCACTGAAGGTGGCCAGAGCCCCCTGCTCCAGGAAGGCAGACCTGACAACCACCCAGCAGCTCGTGTTGCAATCAGAAAATCCGAGCCAGGGAGAACTGAGACGTGGCTGGACCTACCCCAAGCCGACCATGCCTGGTGTGCTTTCCACAGAGTCTGGAAACACAAGTAGCTCTCCACCCCCGGGCACAGGGGCACCAAGGCTGCCAGAGACAAGAGAGGGCAGGAGAGTCAGGCCTGTACCCGCCTCTGGTTTTCAAAAAAACAAAAACCAAAAACCAAAAACAACAAAAGGCACCCTAATGGATGGATAGTCAAGTGCTTTAACCAAAACAGGCTCCCATGAAGAGAAGCAAGTTAATGGATGAAGGGAGAAAATGACCAGAAACATCTAACACCACCCATGCCTCTCCTCACCCATGGCCCTCCTGTTCAATGGAGGAGAAGCCCCTCATCTCTTCCCAGACACGGGGGGTGCATAACTGCAGAGTATGCCACGAAACATCTACTGACAAACAAAAACTGCTTTCTCCAGGAAATGCTCAACCATCTGGGCAAAGACGAACTTGAGATTCCATTCTAGGGTTTGAAGAGGCACCCGATACTTAAAATAATTTGAACACTCCAAAGGCCTTTCTGGCCTTTGAATTCGTTTCTGTATAGTATTCCTATCTCCCACTGCATGATTAAGGCTTTGATTTTTATATAAAACAAAGTCCCAGAGAGTTCAAAGAGGACTGCTCATAAAAATAAAAGCCAAGAGGCATCAATATTAATAAAGCTGAACGAAAGCAATATTGACTAACCTTTGTGAAATTAGAAACAATGACTAATTCAACCCAAACAACTAGGTCGTGCTCAGATTCCAGCGATGCTAAAACTTAGATATAATAAGGCAAGAATTTCGCTTTGCTTCAGTGGTTAAAATGAAGGACCCATTCAAGGGCAAGACCGGTAACAGAGGCCCACCAGGGAAGCCGGAGGAACATCTGGGAGGGGCAGCGGAGTTGGGAAGCAGAACAAAGCAATATTGTTATTACAGCACTACCTGGGAATTTGACAGAGTATGTTCATAACAGAGAAACAAAGATACTTTTCACAAAAGATCAAACTACCATTCAGCAAACATCTGAGAGACTCTTGCAGAGGCTGCAAAGCCTCAGGCATGTAGCAAGAACACTTGCTCGGTGGAAGCCAAGTGAACAATGTAATCAAAGAGCTATTATGACATACACAAACATGAACAGAACAAGCCAAAATATGCTGAGTGTTGTCCGAGAGGTATGCACTGTGTGCAGGAAACTGAAGAGGGACACAAGACATCTGGCAGGAGATATGGAAAGGCATCAAGTTACTGAGTGAATGATAGACACCAGTGTTAAAGAAAACCATACAACTAATTCTGTCTACTGATTTGGGTTGCTGTTTCATTACTCCTAAAGATGACCTTTAATAATTTGGAGAGCAGGATAGTCAGTGAAAACTCCCATTCAATGCAAGTTCGACTCACTAAGACATACTCTTCTGATTTAAAAATACAACATTCACTCACCTGCTTAAATGCAACATCGAAGCACTAGAATCTTGCTGCAGGCCTGTGTTCTAGCTGCCATGTCTTAATATACCATACATCGTTCAACCTCAGGAGTATTGACTTTTCAGTTTAGATGTCATATTGGTAGGGCAAAACAAAGGCATAAATAAATATCCCACAAGAAGAAACTTGCTCTAGGACAAGAACACAGGACCAAGTAACAAGAAAGAAAAGAGCAAAAGGAAGAGAATCCTGGCTATTAGATACAGGCATTAGGTCTGCAAAAAAAAAAAAAAAAAGATACGTGCAGAAAGCAGGTAAAGGCTTTCACAGTGACATTGAAGCTTCCTCGTAGGCCACCTTGGAGTTTCAAAAGAATCTCCTGTCACTCAACCCATTCCATTCGTCTTAAATAAAACAAGTAGGTAATCTCTCTAACAACGCGACTAGATCTTTATGACGAGAACTTTTAAAACTGGTGGGTGCATGCTGAGCATTTACCAAAACATTACATTTCTTGTGTAAACCAAAATAAGAAAAGAGAAATCCAACATTACTCTTCCTTTAGCCAACTATATTAGTGCAGCTCAGCCCACAAAACCCAACAGGACAGGGTCAAAACACGCTTTTCACATAAAAACATTTAAAAAGACATTAGTGCAACTTCACTTTTCTTCTGTATAAAATCAAAGGAGACAGTAATTTCCTATTTATTTTTACTTTAATGTCCCAAAATAAAAAAAAAAAATCCAACATTTTCACCATTGTATACAAAGTTACTATAGTTTATAGGACAACTTGCTACTTTAATAAAACATAAAACTAAGTAACCAATATTTTAACTGCTCTTCAAAAGCAAAAGACTTCTTCAAAATACAAAAGGCTACCAATAGATACAAAGTTTTCTGCTGAATTAAAGTGTATTTTAATAATATAGGGATGCAATCAACATATTTTTAATGTATGCCCTAAGTGAACACCCAATGTGATAATTCTGTTCCTACATCAGCTTCTAGCTTTTATTATTTTAGCTCTTACAAGCCTTTCACAATTGTGCAATTACTAATAAATGATGGTTATCAGAAAAATATAAAAAAGGAAAATATGTTTTCACCCTATCTTCTTAATGCAATGAAAAATGTACTATAGTCATCTTTTTCCACTACACTCTGCCCTTTGCTACTTTTGGAATAAAAAATCCTAAAAAAATCAAAAGACTATAAATAAGAGAAATATTTATATTTACATTTATAAATATTTTATAATTATATCATAAAAACTGATGCTTTATTCCTATTCAATATATAAGATAATTTCACAATTTTTCAACCATGTATTTGTTTTCCACATTGAAAACAATAATCTCTTCCTTATAGCCCTGGTTGCAAAACCAGGTGTGCCTCATTTGAAAGGTAAATAGAAAAAAACACACACAAAAAAAAAAACCCAAGAGAATGGGCTTGTTTCTACATCTCTGTATATTTGACTGTTAAAAATCAAAACTAAAGAGGTGAAATTAGAAAAAAGAAAAATCCAGCCTCACTGTTTGGTCCTCAAAGTTATAATAAGATCTTTACTTGTTCAATAACCTATGTCTTTTCCTTTGTTGTTAACACTTGTTTTATTAACGCTCCATATTTAGATTAAGAATTGGCTTCAGGTAGCTCCTTCAATAAAGTACACTGTAAATATATAACTCCCAACCACTTTATTCAATTTTGTAACACGATAAAGAAGTATTTTATTCCATGAATAAAATACAATGGCAAATATAAAACAAGCTGAAGATCCCACCAAGTCACGGACTGTGACAATATACCAGTTAATCATATCGAATGGATGGCTCACTTGACTGGAAACTGAATACGGTTGCTTTTTTCCACGCTGAAGTATTAAACTCAGTCTAGATCTAGGGCAACGGAAAGATGTTACCTTCGGAAATGTTGGTATCCAATTCCTTCCTGATACTGTTACGAGCTGCATTCTTCTTGGCACTCTGACCAGGGCAAAGATCAGAGTGACATGCAGTCTTCCCTTTCACCTCCCCTCAATGTACCCTGGGGGTGGGGGACCCAGGTGAGAAACGTGGGATGATATTATTGTCTGGTTTGTGCTTAGGACAGTCTGAATGTTGTTAACCGAGCCTGCTCCACAAAAATCAGTTGTTTAAAGAACTACAAAGGATGAAGACATGGACACGTTCCCAACTAAAGAATGGTTTGTTACCAATTAACCAGGCTCAAAAAAAATCTCAGACAAGGAAAAGACAGAACTACGGAGACAGTAAAAAGATGAGCAGTGATTGTCAGGGCAGGGGGGTGGGGGACAGGATGAACTGGCAGAGCACAGAGGATTTTTAGGGCAGTGACACTACCCTGTATGGTACTCTAATGGTGGATACATGTCATCACACATTTGTCCAAACCCATAGGATGTACAACACAAAGAGTGAACTCTGTGTAAACTATGAACTTTGGGTGGTAATGATGCGTCAGTGCAGGTTCATGGAGTGTAACAATTGTGCCACTCTGGTGGGGGGTGTGGATAATAGGGCAAGCTATGCGTGTGTGGGGCAGCGGGTGTGTGGAAAATCTCTGTGCCTTCTCTTCAGTTTTGCTATAAACCTAAAACTGCTCTAAAAACATAAAAGTCTTTTAAAAAAAAAAAAAAATCCCAGACAACTAATCCTGGAATTCTCCACTCCCCTATAATGGTTTAAAAAGAAAAAAAGTCTGTTGGCAAACACTCCCCAGGAGAGAAAATCTTGTCAGTTTCTTGTTCCTTTCATCTCTTACCAAGCAATGTCAGAAAGCACCATTCTCTTAACCCTTAACAAAAAACAAACCTTAAGATGTCTATAAAGCTCAAAATTGCCAGGAAATACCCAAGGAAACTCCCTCAGAGATTGCAGTCATCTCTCTTTCGTGCCCTAGAGCGTGCTGAGTAAAGCAACAGTCCCAGGACTTAGTCACGCATTTACAGTCTGAAATTTTTGTCTTCGTCCATCATTCGCCCCAGTTGCAAAACATTCTCCTCTGGAATTTCTTAAGCAAAGTGAGCAGGAACTTTTACTTTATTATGACACTCTGAATTTAAACAAAAGACTATGACACTAGACACTTAAACTCATCCCTTTGAAATGTCTAATACGAACTTTAGCCAAGGCTCTGCAAGAGGCTAACATCAGACACTACCCAGCTCTTATTCCACCACCTGAAATTTTCTTCCACCAAATGTGGGCTACATAGAAAAGAGGGGAAAGGAAACAGAAAACGTTTTAACTGGAACAAACTCTGCAAATCTGAGTCTATTAGGAGAGGATGCCATTTGTGACCATATTTCATTTGAATCAGGAACTTCCTGTCTTTTGCTTGTCTCCAAATCATCCCACATTTACTTTGAAAAGTTTTCCTAGAGAACCTCTGAGGTTAAACAAATGTTCTGCCAAATAAGAAACAAATATCTTCAAAACTGCATCTTAAAACATACTAAAGAACCATGCCCCTCTCTCCACTTACCTGGGAAAGCGTGTGGATTGGGCGACCCTCTCTTAAGGCACTTAGAACAGAGAATGTGCACAGTGTAGTGCAGTCCAGGCCATTCCTGAAGTAGGACATTCAGTTCCTCCACCAAGGGGGTTATGGCTTGCCACGCGGTCCATATATTTGGTAATGAAGCATGGCTGGCAATGGACAGGGTGTCTGGCTGCAGGACCCCCTTGGCAGGTCTGTAACTCACCACCACAGGAACCTTCCCTCTGTAAGCAAAGATCTGAAATTTACCATCCGACCTGTGCACCACGTGGCTGTTGATCTGGACACTGTAGCGTGCAAACAACCCAGGTGGAAAGGTAAAGGGAAAGCTGTATTCGATCTGCAACTGCTCAGCCACAAAAGACTGTCCTGCCAGGTTGGTCCCGTTAATCCAGGCCTCTGCATGGGGCACCTCGTTCTGCACATAGCATGGGAATTTGTACCAGGCGGTGGACCCATTCAAAGGCTTGCCCTTGGGTTTGTTGAGGCAGTAACAGAGTCCCATCTTTTCCAGCAGTTCCAGGAGCAGCTGCAAGTCCTGCTGGGCCTGGACATGAGGCTTAAGCAGCAACCGAATGACATGGGCTGGCAAGAGCCCATGAAGCAGAAAGCCCTCCACATAATGATGGAGCTGGGTGGCCCGGAGCAGGTCCTGACCAGGGGTGGGCAGCGCCATGGTGGCGGAGCTGTCCCCCTCTCCCTCGCCCTCTCCACTGGTCCCCAGGAGCAGCTTATGCAGCAGCAAGGAAGCATCCCTCTGGAAAAAGACATTGAGGATGTCGATGAGGCGGGTGAGGTTGTGGAAGACGTGCTCCTTGAGGGCCGGGCTGTCCTCAAAGTAGAGCAGCTTGCCGCTCTCGTGCAGGTAGGAAAGGGCGCTTTGCAGTCGGTCCTCGGTCAGACCCGCCTGCAGGCCCAGGCGCGCGGAGTCCCACCAGCTCAGCCAAAGTCGCTGTGCCTGAGGCGGCTGGAAATGCAGTTCTTCCAACACCTGCCAGGATCGAGGCAGTACTCGATGCAAGTTGGGGAAGATCTCTCGGTGCTCAGCTACCGAGAGCAGCTTGTCCCGCAGGCGCTGCAACTGGCGGCGGTCCCTGCAGCTAACAGGCAACACCGGGGAGAGGATCTGCAGCCGGTGGTTGAGCAGGTATTGAAAATGGGCCTTGCGCCGCCGAAGGTTCTTGTCTGAGACGCCGTAGTAGGCCGCGTGGGGGCTGGCCGAGCGCAGCTCGAAGTCCCGGGCCAGTGCCTCGTCCACCACCCGGGCCAGGCGGCTCAGCCCCTCGGCATCGTGCTTCTCCTGCAGGGCGATCTGGCGGTGAATGTCCAGACACTTCTCCTCCAGCTCTCGCTCCCCGCACAGGTCTGCGTGCGTGCCCACGATGCACACCACGGCGTGGGGCACCCGCGCCCCCACCCGACGCAAGAAGGAGCCCACGGCGCTGGGAAAGCGGCGTGGCTCATAGGTGGCCAAGTTGACCACCAGCACATACAGGGCCCCTGGGGAGAGGAAGAAGGGCTGGATCACCTCGTAACTTTCATCACCAGCTAAGTCGTACACGATGAACCGCAGGCCCCGGGAGGCATCAGCTGTCCAGCTGGTCACCTCGATGCCTTTGCTCACGGGGGGAGGTGAAGGTGGGTAGCTCTTCTCCTTGTCCCCTGCGCCTTGGCTGCCCTCCACTCTGTCCTCAGTGAGGCAGTGGCGGAGCAAGGTCTTTCCTGCAGACTTATGGCCCATCAGGAGCAGCTTGAGGCGGGGCTGCACGGCCGGCTGGGAGTGGGCCAGCTCCTTCTGGTAGGCTGCGATGTAGGGGATCCCCTTCATACAGACCTCGTAGGGGGGCTGGATCAGTGGGTTGTCCTTGATCTTCCACAGGCCCACCCGGGAGAGCTGGCCGAAGTTGTCTGGCAGCACGGCGATCTGGTTCCCTTGCAACACGAGCTCCTCCAGACCGGTCAGCTCCACGATGGAGTCCGGCAGGTACCGGATGCGGTTGTTATCCAGCCACAGGGTGAGGAGCCGGCCCAGGCCCGCGATAAGCGATGGCACCGAGGTGAGCTGGTTGCGACTAAGGTAGAGCTCCTCCAGGCCAGCCAGGGGAAGCAGCGCGGCAGGGAACTCCTCAAAGAGGTTGGAGGAGAGGTTGAGCATTTTGAGCCGCTGCAGGCGGCTGAACTGGGCGGGCAGAGCCTGCAGCCCGTTGTTGTCGAGCATGAGGCTCTCCAAACTGGCCAGCTCGCAGAAGCCGGCGGGCAGCGTGCCAAGCTCAGCCCCGCTCAGCCAGAGGATCTTGAGGGCACGCAGGGCACTGATATCCTCAGGTAGGCCCCGCAGCCTGTTACTGGACACGTCCAGCTCCTCCAGGGCCGCCAGCTGCAGCAGCTGCCCGGGGAAGGCGGTGAGCTGGTTGTGGTCCACGTCGAGGGTGCGCAGGCGGGAGAGGCAGGAGAGGGAGTCGGGCAGGTGCGCCAGCCGGTTGAAGCTGACGTCCAGCTCCTCCAGGTGGGCGAGGGCGCCCAGCTGGGCGGGGAGGGCGGGCAGCTGGTTGTGGCTGAGGTTGAGCTTGCGCAGCTCCCTCAGGGCACTCACCACCTCCGCGCCTAGAGCGGTCAGCCGGTTGTGGCTGACGTCCAGCTCGGTGAGGTGGTGGCCGAGCTCGGCCACCGCCGGGGGCAGCCGGGCGAAGCGGTTCCTGCGCAGGATCAGGACGCGCAGGCTGCCCAGCGCCGACCCCAGCCCGTCGGGCACCTCCTCCAGGCCGTTGTTCCCCAGGTTCAGCACCTCAATGTCCCCGATGTTGGCCGGCAGCACGAGCTGGGGGGCATCGGGGGACTCAAGTGGGTCGGCTCCGGCCCCAGGGCAGCCCCCAGCCGCGCTGAGGGTGAGCTGGCGCAGGTTGCTCCGCAGCTTCCTGGCGCGCAGGGCGGCGTCCCGCCACAGCCTCACCGTCTTCAGGTTGCCACTGTCCTTCCCTGCCATGGCGGGGCCCCGGGCCGACACCGTCGCACGGGCGCGGGAGCCCGCAGCTACATGCCGCCCTGCGCCCGGGCCGGCGCCCGGCTCCCGGGCCCTCTCGCTCCCGCGCCTGCCCGCCCACCAGCCCTCCGGCGGCCGCGGGTCCTAGCGCAGCCGGCGGCCGGGCGCCCGCAGCTGGGGGGCGGCGGCGGCGACGCGAGCAGCTTTGGGGGGCGCCGAGCGCGCGGCGCGGGGGGAGGCGGCGGCCGGCGCGGGGTGCAGCTCGCATGCTCCCTCCTCGCGGGCCATGGGCGCGCCGCGCCGCGGAGGATGCCGCTCCTCCTCCCGCTCCGCCCGCCTCGCCGCGCCTCGGAGCCCGACTCCGGCCCCGCTAGCCTCGCAGCCGCGGCCCCGCGGCGGGCAGCGTCATCGCCCCCGCGAGCTCCGGGAGGAGGGCGGCGCGGGGCCCGGCGGCGGGCATGCTGCGGGCGCAGGGCCGGGGCGCGGCCGCGGGGAGGGGGCGGCGGCGCCTCCTTGTCTCCGCTTCCCCGGGCTCGGGCGGGAGCGCGAGCGCCGCGTCCCCGGCGCTGGGAGGGCGCGATCGGGAAGCGGCAGCACCGCCCGCCGGAGCGGCCCCCACGTGACCGGCGGAGGCGCCGCGTGTTCCCGGCACCGCCCCGGGGGCGGGGGCTGCGGGAGGGCGCGGTGCGGGGCCCGGGCGCCGGGCCGGGTGCGGGCAGCGGCGTGGACCGCGCGTGGCCAGCAGGCCGCCCTCGGTGCCCATCCGGGGATCCGGGGCTCTCCGGGTTGGGTCGCCTGCGCCTGGCCCTTTGTCGGCCCTGAGTCTCTAAGGATTTTTTCCTCCTTCCCTAACGTGCCTGATCCGCTGGCTTCCCTTCCTCACCCTGTTTAACGATCTCTCTGCCTCCATCCACACCGTCATGGAACTGACAATTCGGGGCCCGGGTGTCATCGTAGGAGCTTAAGACGGGAGTGTGGTGGAACAAAGGAGAGTGGAAGGCAACCATTCATTCATTTGGTAAATATTCACGGAGGCCCTATTTTGTGCCAGACCGACCAGAACAGACGCTTTCAGCCCCCCTGGGAAAGGCTCTGAGCAGGCACCCCGCCAGCTTAATGAGGGTTTGGGGATGGGGCAACGCAAGGTGTTTTATCTGGGGTGTCCCATTTATCGTCACAACAACCGCATGAAACAAACACCACACGCCCGATGGCACAGTACCTGTTGCTCTGTGGATTCAAGAAAAGGGCAGCTGTTTAGTCAAAATTCACAGCCCAGTGCTCAACTGTAAGGCTTATCCCCACCCCACCCCACCCCGCTGTGAGTAAAAGTTTGAGCCCACTCCTACACAAAGTCCTTAATCTCTTCTGAATTTAGGAAAGACTGGAAACCTGTCAAGACTCAGAAATCACCTCCATCATTGCCTCCAGGTTGGTTGAGAAGGAAGCAAATAGTTTTCAGGGACCCAGAACTGAATTTAATTGGTTCAAATTGCCCACGGTACCCCCGCCCATCCTCCGTCCCTCCCAGAGATGGTCAGAATTTTACAAGAAATACTTAGTTATCTAGGTTGACCTTGGGAGGAAACGGGCTCAAACATAAGCGGCTTCCCAATCGTCCAGAAAGGTGAGAAGTAGAGCCAGGTGCGCTAACTCCCCACGTGGAGTTTATTCCCCTGAGTGCATCACCCTCACTCACAGCTGTTCTCGAGCCAAAGCCCAATTCCTCCACCCTTCAGCTCCTTCTAACACACACCTGACCCCAGCCTGGGTAAGGAGAGCAGAGAAGGCATCAGCTCCCTACTCCACCTTAGATGGTTAAGCTAAAGTCCAAAAGCGGTTCGATTTATATCTAAATAACATGCACGAAACGGTTCCCTTTTAGAAGCCGTCAGAAAATTAGACTTCCATTTTAAATGTCTTTTGAAAACCATACTCCTCCTTTGTCAGGAGATAATCTGTAATTTGCCTTATCTGATTAAAAAAAGAACTAAGGGCTAGGGCCTCTCAGCCCACACTGGAGCCCCAAAGCCTGGTGGGCATGAGTTGGTTGGGCAGGAACGATTTTTTCTGCCGCTCTGTGCTAGTGCAGTCAACGTGGTAGGAAGCCTTGTCCATGAGTTCTTTGAAAGTCACTGTGCTAAAAACCAGAAAGTCAAATCAGGAGAACTCAATGATGAAATAAAACTCCAGGAAAAGAAGTTGTGTTCAGTATGGCTCTTAAGCCCAGACAAGAAAAACTCCTGCCTTGGGCACTCAGTCTGGCCCTCTTCTTGCCATGCCTTGTGGCTAAGTTTCTGAAGGACCCCTTCCACCTTCTAGAACACACTTGGCATAAAGGACCCTGAATTCCCAGTGCAAACAGCCTCAAGCCTTACTGGAGAGTGTGGGCAAGTCTTTCATAGTCATTCAAATGGGGTTGCTGCTGTGTACATCCCTAGGCCCGGTGGGTGCACACGAAGCTCAACCCTATCTGTGTGCCCACACAGCTCCTGTGCTGGGTGGAAGCCAGGTTAGGCTGAGAAGGGGTGTGGGTGTGCCACAGTTGTTAGCATGATGTAGCACACTTAAATATTTAGTCATGTGGCATATGCCCCTCCCTTTGTACCCTCGCCCCAGGCCCTGCAAAGGATAGGGGTGGCCCTGCAAGTGGTAGGGTTTTCCTAAAATCAACCGATCAATTATTCAATCACAGTTTGGAGAAGAGGAACTCTAAATATTGGAAGTCTCCGTGCCTTTGAGATTTATTCAACATCATGGACCTAATCTGTAAACTTTCCAAGTCAGACCTTTTCATTTATCTTGTCTTTCTTACTCTTACTTAGACTGTTTTCTCGTTAGCTGTTACCTTATGATGGCAATAACATTCCATGGACACTGGCTGTCTCCCAGAGTCCAGACCCTCCGAGAGGGCACAGAGTCGATTAGGGCAGTGGAAGAGTGCATGGGAAGGGGCTGTGTCTTGAGCTAGGCTTCAATGTGTGGCTGGGTAGAGGGAAGGATCCGGGATGATCTGGATAGATGTCTTGGCATGTAAGTATCTACCAGGCACGGTCTGAACACGGGGCAGAGGTTTGCTCTTACCCCTTGCTCAGACTAACAGCCCCACATAAGCCTTCATCCCTGGTTTCTTTTGCTCTGTCTGTAACATTCTCAACTTCCCTCCATCTTGACAGATTTCTCTCTTGACCTTGCTAACCTAGCTACTGTCTCATTGCCTTACTTCCTTTCCCTGACAAATATCTTACAGAAGGGGTCTAAGGCTGGGCTGGTTCCCCCCACCCACCTCCACCATCCCTCCTTGGGCCCAGGAATCCTGTTTCCATCCCACCCTGCCATCAGCCTTGACCTTCCATTGTTGGAAATGTTAAACAACTTCCTTTGGAAACTTTCTCTTTTCTTGGCCCATAGGATGTTTGGTGTCACTTTAAGGTTTGCTTTTCAAAAAGAGCCCTATAAAGGCTAATTACTCCCTTCTAGGGATCAAGTTTGCAATTAGAGTAAGTGCTGCCAAATGAACCACTACAACTACATGGCAAACTGACCAGGATTTGCCTAGATAGGGATGGCTTCTTAAGAGAGCATTTTGTCATTATGCATTTTCTACTTATATTTGTATTATTCTATTTCTATTAAAGATGCATAGTTTATAAAATCATGTGAGTATCTTTTTCCACTGTATTTTAATTTTTATCAACCACAACTTAATCAAGTCTTTATATTTAGGTGACCCAGTGTCCCCATGTGCACATGACTGAGGGGTTTCCCAGGTGGTGGATAATCTATGCTTAAAGCCGTGGCAATCTCAAGAAACTAGCACAGTTAGTTAACCTACTTGGTCTTTAAAAGGAGCCCTTTACCTTGCTCTCTCTTTACCCTTGAGCAGTTCAGAAAGCACAACTTTCGGAAAACATGGCATTTTTACTTGCTTCAGGCTTTCAAAATAGTTCTGATTTCATTTACTTAGCTGTTCCCTAACTTATAAGATAGGACATTCATGGGCTGGAGGTTCTAACTAACTTTGGAGTGTGGAAACTGCCTGTCTGGTCTTGAAAGAAAATTTGGCAATCTCTTAACCCTTCCATGCAAATGAGCGCCAGGGCTGGGTTACCACAGTTGATGAGAAAATGAGCTTAGTTCTCTCCTTGCAGTCTGGGGATGTTGAGCAGTATGCTACCTTCATCATGAAACAGGGGAAAGGGCTTCCCACATTTCTCCTTTCTTGTAATTTTAGATGCAGCCAGGCTTTTGCTTTAAATAAACAATAACAACAATGCTTCCTCCTATCCGGCTAAAGGTAACTAAGAGTAAATCTCACTTTCGTGATTTTAATTAGGCCACATCCTTCTTGGCTTGGCTTTGTAGGAGATAAAAGTAGAGGAAATCAAGGGAAAAACAGAAAGAGGAAGAGGAAGAGACGTGCCACCAAAAGGTGTTACAGTGGTCCAAAGAAGGGGATTAGGAATAAAGCCTTAAAAATTGACACTGAACGGTTTTGCCAAAGAAAGTCTTGGAGGTCATGTCATATGAACCTCTGATACTGTGTATCACTCATTGAGATATCTAAGAATAATCACCAGTCATGCTGACATGCATGAAAGCTTTTCTATGCACCCAACCCAGGCACTGTACTTTGTACTTCTCATCTTCACAACAGCCCTGAAGAGTGGGTTCCATTGTTATCCTCATTTTACAGATGGAGAAAAATGAAGGTACAGCTATTGAGTAGCAACATCCACTCAAGGCAGAATGCAAAACTCCTGTAGCTAATCATGGTGCTAATTCTGGGGGTTGGAGGGTGGGTCAGGAGGATGGAGGGGAATGGTTCTTAGTTTACTGGGAGCAGCTGTGTATTTTAAGTTGTACAGAAAAGGTACCAGCTGGAGGCAGGAGCTAACACCCAGTCTTCAGTAGAAATTGAATTGTACTCTTACGAAATTAAAGAATGTCATATGGGGCAATGAAAAGCTCTGAACAAACAGTATCCCCAAACTACAAAAATTGGGCTTAACATCTGTTATTAAATGTCACTGCAGGAAACCAACAGAATTTCTATGAGAATTGTAGATCAGTTCTGTTTGTCAGTTTTAGACAGAAGGGGTTTAATATCAGTGTCCATAAAATCTATACTTCAATTAGAGGGCATTTCAGACTTTTTGTTTTAATAAGGGCATTAAAAGAAGATGGAAGAGTAATTTATCAGGCTGAAATTAGGTACAGAGAATCTGACATCTTTTGTTTGGGTTTAAAAAGATTTTAAACATACCTCACCCCTCTTTCTCAAATTTAATGAATCTGCCTTGGACTCACCATCTGATTTGAATGCAGGACAGTTCATATCAGCAATGGCTAAGAAGCCTGGGAATTGTCACTTAACTATAACTAGGGAGCGTGAAAAATGTGTTCAAGACAACGACTCCTCCAGAGAGCAAAGGCAAAATTGTACCAATGCGTCTTTTGTTTTTTCTTTCCCTTGCTCTACAGAAAATGCATTTATCTTGGAATGGGCAACATGAAATTTAACATTGGATCTCTTTGTGTTTCCAGGTCAAGTGGGAACACATATGCTTCCTACTAAGGAAAATAAACTGCAATGTATTTTTAGCATCTGTTGAAAGTACTTTCAGCTGAAGATATTCCACAGGATCCAGGCCGTTTCACTGCAGGCCAAAGGATTTGCCGCAGTGCCACCTAGAATTCCAGAACTTTCCCTGGGGGTCTGTAAGTAGCAATATGCCCTCCCTTCTTCCCCCACCCCCACCCCCACCCCCACCCCCTGCCGTGCCCACCATTGTCAGTCCCAATCCTGGAGCAAACATCCTCTTTCTGAGAAAAGGAGAATTAGTCCAGTTAAGGGTAAATGGAAAACATCTGTGGAAATGGCTATGACAAATGAAGCTAACTATAGCATACTTGGCACTTCGAAATGAAGTGTGTCCAGGAGGAGGGAACAGGGAGAATGGATTGCAAAGGGGATGCTCTGCCCCCACCCCTACTCCCCCAAACCCAACACCCTGCCACCAACCTATTGCTCAAGGTGAGCCTTGGACAGGGAGCCACTCCATGGCGGGGCTTTGAGAAAGGGAGAACAAGGCACCCCTCTCCGCAGACCTAGGGTCAGTGAAGCCCCTGTGGTTTCAGCTTCCACTCCCTCCCTCCGAGGGGGGCAGTGCACGAGCTGTGCAGCCCTGGAGTGGAATTGTGTCACTAGTCTGACGTTTTAATGAGATTTGAGCACAGTGAGACAAATGGCTTAAGACCCAGCTTCTGTCCACACAGTTTTGAAAAATATTTGCCATTAAAAAAAAAATCAATGCGCTTACCACCCAGCTTTTAAATAAATGATGCAGGGATATTGGGTCCTTCTTTTTGAACACTGTAGTTCTAAACTTTTTTAAAAGTCTACCACAATATAATATGACCTGTATTGTAAAGCATAGCATCAAACTTACAAAGTCCTCTCTGAGGACTTTATAATTTGGATGATTATTATTATAAAACCATGTATTTATTAAAAGAAAGAGAATTTCAAGTCACTTGCAGGAATCAAAAAAATTAAAATGATTTTTTAAATTAAAAAAAAGGAAAGCTAAAGTTACCATTTATGGATTCCCTGATACTTACAACTCTTGTAGCAAAAATAGTTTCTGTTTACTTTTTGTAAAACAAAACAAAGAAAACCTAATTCCCTATCTACTACCAATGTCATCCTATGAAATTCCTTGGAAAAATGTATGTAACCATAAGGGAATATGGTGTGTTATGATAGAAGCATCACAGTTGGTCAGAACTTCATTACTGATCCAACAAATATTTATGTAAGGCTCCAGCTAAGGTGCCTGAACATGAGATAATTTGAGAAGACATCTATCTTTGTTCTCTTCATCAAGGTGTAAAAATAAAGCATTTGTCTACTATTGATTAAGACAGTCTTCAAAAGCTGTGGTCCTCTAACAAGTTAAAAAGATAACATCTATTTCAAAATTCTCAGAGCAGATTTGATGGAAGTCTAGATAAAGTAGCTAGCAGACACCTCAGTTTGGGTCCTTTGTTCCCTATCTACAGTGGCTATTCAGGTATTAAAGGACAATTTGAGGAAGCCCTTCCCTTCCTCTGTAAGGTGATATTGTTTCATCGTCTTGGCAGTTCTTGAATATAACTGTATTAATGTTTAATTTACATTTTCAAAACTGTCCTGGGAATATTAAGTTTATGTATTAGGGATTTGGGTTTTGTTCTAGTATGGAATATTAAATTTATTATTTTTTCTTAGTTTGGCTTGTTTTGGTAAGATTTTTTTAGCAAGTTTAACATGATGTACAAATTAAATGAAAATATGCTCCAAGATTAACTGGAAAAATTATAGGAGTCGTATCCTAGTAGGTTAGGTTCCATACCACATTGGACATAATCACACACCTCTATTATTTGTCATTATTGTGTCAGAGGCTGTGTCTCTGCAGAGAAACTGAGTTTAACTGGAACCAAACTCTCAGGTTTTCTCTTAAATAGTAGTGTTCTCTTTTTTGCAGATGATATTCTTAAAATGGATAGTTTTAGTTTAATTTTTAGTCTGCTTGTACATAACATTAACTCTGATAGAAGATTATAGGACATGTTTTTTAAAACACAATTGGGCCAGGTGCAGTGGCGCACATCTATAGTCCAAGCTACTTAGGAGGCTGAAGCAGGAGGATCAGTTGAGCCCAGGAATTCGAGTCCAGCCTGGGGCAGCATAGTGAGACCCTGTCTCTAACAAAGAACAAAAACAAAGAAACTCACAGTTGGTGTGATGCACAGCTTTTTGGTGTCTGTGTAAATCCACAGTGGTCTCTAACTGTTCCCTGTGCACCCCAGTGGTGGGCTCTCAGGAGCCATTGTCCTGAATGACCCCACACTCCTGCTTTCAAATAATTAGACCTGAGGTAGATGGGCACTTAATTGAAATTTGGCCACGGTCCCTCTCCTAGAAATTTGGATTTGGGATTGAGAGAAGGAAAGTCAGTCTTTCTTTGGGTCTAGTAAATCTAGAGCCATGAACAGCCATCTCCAGAATACTGAGAGGACTTGGGAGCAGAGGAAAGCCATTCTATCAAGAAGGAAAATCAGAAAGCCAGACCACCAAAAAAGAAAAAGGCAGATGTGAAATGATAGTGGATATGAAAGGCTGGCCTTGTTTCTTGGGTTTCCAAAAACATTTTGATTTCTTGACCAACAACATTTTGATTTCTTGACTGTTATTCTTGACTCCTAGCTCAATTTCCTGCCCTAAAGACTTATAATAAATCCCCTGCTTTTGCTAGGGCCCTTGAATTGGTTTCTCTTCTTTGAAGATGAAAGAATCTTAACATAGAAATTTTTATCTGGAAATGAGTTTGCAAGTTTACAGTCCATCAAAGAAAGTGGTTATGTCAAAGCAGATGGGGTGAGAAGTGGATAGTCCCTCAACCAAAGAGTATGTTAGAGTGTGCAGTATTCTTGCAGACTTTCAAGGAAGTGCAGTAAGAGCAAGAAAGAGAGAGACTTCAGGCCCAGGTTGCCTCCTCAAAAGAAGACAGAGCAAAATAGGGTAAGAATACAGTTCCATACCAGAAGCATTTCTGATCGCATCCAGTCTGCTAAGATTGCTCAAAGTCAGTCTAAAGTGCACCTAAAGGATGCTAATTATGTATCTTGCTTAGTAGCAACCAGATTCTTTGTTGTAACCATTTTTAAAACTAAAATTGGGCTGTTTATTGAGAAAATGTACAATCTTGGCAATTAGAATGGGAGTATCTGATAGAAACCAGGGTAATTGATGACTGCAAGTTCAAAACTTCAACTTTAACTCCCAAAACCCTGAACTTATGCCCTCCCTATTCCACTCATTCATCAGATAAACAGGATGAAGGCTGCCCCTTTGTAAGGCAATTCAGCTCAAACCAAGTTGGGGTCACAGGTGACATTTCATGATATATTAGAGGAAAAAAGCGTCATGATAAGCTAAAGAAAATGATAGAGAAAATATTTTCAATGTGAATGACAGGGCTTATATTCAAAATATATAAAGAGTTTCTACAAATCAGTTTGCAAAAGGTGAATAGCAAAATACAAAAATAGGCAAAGAAGACAGTTTACATTAGAAGAAATACAAATAGCTGATAAATATATATATGTTACATTAGAAGAAATACAAATAGCTGATAAATATGTATAAAAAAGAGTTTAACCTCAAGAGTAATCAAAGTAATGGAAACTAAAATAGGATACTATATTTAGCCTATCAAATAGGCATCAATTTTTAAACATCTAATATTAATAGAAAAATATGGAAAAGCAACATTTTCAGGTATTGCAGCTAGAACTGCAAATTGGTACAACTTTACGTAGAACATTTAATAATATATAGCAAAAATCTAAAAAAAGTACTACTCTTGGGAATTGTTCTAAAGAAATAGAGATGCACCCACAGATGCACATACAAGGATATTCAGTGGGGAAAATTGAAAATACCCTGGATTTCCAACAGTAGAGTAATGGTTAAATAAATCTTGGCATAGATATATAATAGACTCCATACAGCCATTAAAAATTGTTTTCCAAGAAAATTTAATAACTTTAAAAAATACCTATGCTGTAATATTTGTTGAAAATATCAAGATACAGTTTGTCATATAAGGCATGATCCTACTTTGATATATAAAATAGATATATACATACTTATATGTGTCTGTGTGTGTGTAAATGTACATTCATAAAAGAAAGCCTAAAGACATATGCATCAAATTCTCAGTAGTTATTACTTCTGCTTGCTGGAATTACAGCAATTTTATTATCTTCTTTTTTTATTTTCCAAATTTTCTATAATAGGTACTATCTTTATCATCAGAATAAATCATATCTCAAAGGAAATTCATGCAAAAATATACATATATTTTGTTCGAGCAATCACAAAAAGTACTTGTTATATTTAATGCTATATTCTGTATTTCAATTTATAATTGAGAGCAAATATATTCACAAGGAAATCCCCCTTCTTCCTGGAATATCACTCTGCATTTCCTTATTGGCCTTAACATAACCCATATCCAACATGTGCAACTTCTCCAAGTTAATTGCATGAGACTCATAAAATTGGGGATTTTTAAATACATTTCAACAATGCCAGGAATCTGGTTGCTTAGTACTACAGTGCAAAACATTTCCAGAACTCTCACTTCTAGATGAAAAAAAAAAAAATTTGAAGCAGATGAAATTCTGAAAATGCTGCTTTTGCTTAACTTTAATCCTGCTAAAGAGACTCTTCCACCCCAGCCCCCTCTTTAGACACCATATTTCTCTATCCTCCCTCTTCCTGTTGTGCAGAGCTGATCACTAGAGAAGTAGGCAAATGTATATAGAGGTCATGATTAGCAGCAGGAAAGGAGACCAAGAGCCCCAAAGAGAATTCACTATGAGAAAGAAGAGTCTGGGCTAGTGACCCATGTCACACTCTAGTTTGCCTTCATCTGGCATCTGAATGGAAGATGATGCTTACTGTCTTCTCCAAGTTAATACAAATAGGCTACCAGAAACCCCACATGTGAGAATTTGAGGCATTCTCAGAGATTGGGTGGGGAGATACATCTGGACCAATGGGGCCTCTCACGTTGATCACCTAAGTTAGGTGAACTCTGTTTAGAAGTTTCACAACCAAGTGATAATAGAAATCGCCTTGCAATTAGAGTGGACTCCGTACCCTATCTCACTCTGTGGCCATGGGCAAGTTGCATCGCCACCATGACTCTCATTTTCAATCATGAAAGGAAGGGGTTGAATTACATCAGATTCTTAATTTAGAGTCTGACAATGAGCATCAGAAGGTCCATGAACAGGTGACATTATAAGTAAAATGGTGTGTATTTTTCTAGGGAGAACATCCATAGCTTTCATCAAGTTCTCAATTCATGAACCCAAGAGAGATCATGTTCCTCTGAATTATATAACCTGTAAATTCCATCCAACAGTAAAACACCATGATTCCCCATTTGTGCAAATTTTGGATAGCACTTTTACTTGATTAGAGAACTTTATTTTATACCATATTTAGATTTACTTAGACTTCAAATGGATGAGGCCACACTCCAGTGTGAAATGGGAATTGTATTTCTGCTCTCATTCATAAGGGGTTTGAAATGCATGCATTCACAAGAGCTACAAAATACAGAAAATGTATTAAAATAGTTAAACATCTGTTCTATTGCATGTCAGTGGAGGAAATTTTACAATTGTTTCAAATTAGACACAATTTACTAGTTTTGTTGATCTAATTAATAATGTTAAGGATGATTATACACAGTGTTATCACTATCAGATCCTGATGCCAACCTGAGTATAATATTTTTAAAAGGTAGATTGGAAAGAAGTGGGGAAAAGTCATAGAACTGTAATTCCAAGGCCCCCAACCCCATTAATATGTATATAATATAACCATAATGAATTCAGAATCTTCAGATTTTTCATTCCCTGCTAGACATCAATAATGCAAAATATCTATTCAAATCAGTCTCTCTGACATTTACATATGCTTTCAAGAGGCCACATTAGGAGACCACAACTATAGAGGAGACGAGACCGGACAAGGAAGAGGAGAACAGACCAGAGGAGACAAGACTGGACCAGGAAGAGCATACCAGACCAGAAGAGGAGATGAGACCGGACAAGGAAGAGGAGATGAGACTGGATGAGGAAGAGCAGACCAGACCGGAAGAGGAAAGGAGTGCTAACTTCTTAATATGCAATACTTCATTCAGACCTCATGAACCATCCTGTAAGATAGGTATTGCTTTTTTCCTTGTTTACAGATGAGGAACTAAGGATTAGAGAAGTTATATAATCTGCCCAAGGTAACACATTAACTTATGAAACAGACTCAAAACCAGGCCTGACTCCAGAGTCTCTGCTCTTAGCCATTATGCAAGTCAGATACCTTCTTTCTGCCTTTATGGTTGTTCCCACAGCTTCCTCCAAAGGCATCCTCCCACTGGCCCTGGGGCTGAGCCACAGCTGCTGTCCTGGTGATTTCCAACCCCAGATTTTATTTTTACTGTGGATGGGGGGAGGGGCACAGTCCTGGGCTGGAGGGCAGAAATTGAGCTTCTTGTGCTGTTCCGTCTCTGGACACAACAGGGTGAACTCTAAGCAGGCGTCTTGCACTAGGCCTCACTTGCCCCATCGGTAACATGGGAAGAATAATCCTAGTCCTGGTGCCTGCCCAAATTACTCTTTTTTGAGATCATATATGGAAGAAATCTGCATAAAGGATTAGCATTTATTAGACGATGCATAGATCTAGCCCCCAACCAAAGTTCCAGACTTTATTCCCAAAAGTTCCCAGCAAACTTGGAAAACCTCCAAAGGATCCTCACCTCCCTGCTTTTGTCCATGCCTTTCCACATATCTGAAAGGCCTCTTCATCTTCACCTGCCATAACCTGGCTATCCAAAAGGCCTAGTTAATAGGCTTCCTCCTAGAAGGTGTCTGTGGACAGCTGTCCTTGAAGTGATCCATTTCTCCCACCTAATCTTTGGCTGTCAGCACTTAAGACAGGCATCACTCCTAGCCTTACCATATAATTACTGATGTGTAGGACATCTCCTCTATGGAGGACATGTGTTGGTTTTTGCTTGCCTAATATCTTCTCCCCCTTTTAGTAACAGCAACTTGATTTTCCTCTGGTGAACAACCTTCCCTCACTTTTAATCCATATGATTTGGATGGGGTCAACCCCACTTCCAAATCCAGAGGTAGGCATGTGACATAGGCCTATTCAGAGATCAGTGAAGGGAAGGTGACTCAATTAAAAGCACTGAGAATTACTCCTAGGACTTTTGCTGGGACCATTGGCATAAAAGGCTCTATGTTTGCTACAATTGGATGCAAACATGGAGGTGTGAGGGACTTTCACATGGGAAAAGATATTCCTGAGGATGAAGCCATCCAGGAGCAGGTTACAGAAAGAGACCTAATCTGGAGGATGACATTGTTGGGAACCCTTGGATCTTAGATTCAGCTATTCCTGAAACTATTAATAGAAAGAACCTGCCTAGGACAAATAAATTCTGTCCCCTGCCCACATTCTTTTTTTTCCTTTTAAGCTCATTTGTGTTGGGTTTCTATAATGTAGAATTGAAAGATAAGAACACATCCTCAATTTGTTTATGAACCTTAAGGGGCCAAAGGCCTGATCTTTTTAACTTTACATCTCTTAGCATGGTACCTGGTAAGACAGAGGGTCCTCGAGGTATGACGATTGATTCATTCAATCTCACTTTCTCTGATCACCTCCAATGAGCTGAGCTAAGCACTGCAACCACAAGGACTAATTAGACATAGTCCTTGCCCTCAAGGAGTTCTGAATTTAGTACAATGGTGAGGTATGAAAATGAACACTTTATAATATAACTTGGGCTATAATAGAAATCTGAGCAAATTTTTGTGGCATTCCAGAGGGTTGGAGGTCTGGAGAGATAGGATGTGGGAAGGCTTCTCAGAGGTGGTGACATCTGAATCGAGTTCTTAAAGAACAAATAGAAGTCCCTAGGCAGAGAAGTGGGCATGGGGAAAAGGCGTCCCAGGGATGAGGTATTCCACGTGGAAAGAACAAGATTATATATTAATAGTTATAAAATTAATAAAAATAAAAACAAAAACAACCAAACAAAAAAACTTTCAAAACTTACTGGCCTGTCTCTAAAAGTCAAAGGTGTTTATCACTATCTTCCAGCCAAGCTTTAATATGCATAGTTCTAACTTTACTTTCCCCCTCCATCCACCCACCCATGCCCATGGAAAAGCTCCCTTCCTTTCAGTTGATACCAGCTCCTTGAGAGCAAATTCTTCAGTTTCTTTATTCAGGTCTAACCATTCTATGCTTTAACAGCAACATATGCTTGTGAAGTACTAACTGGAAAAAAATATCTATTTAAACTTGTTTATGGTAGATTTAAAAAGTAGGAAACTTGGTAGAAGTTATTGAAGAAACTCTATGTTGCCCAAGTTAAATATCACTTAAAATACTAATAATATTTACTACCTACAGAGATGTTTCTATTTTGTTCATTCATGCATCTTCGGTGCCCAGCACATCATAAGCACTCAAATATTTGCTGAATGAATGAATGAATCTCTTGTTATAATTAACATGGGATATCCTAACACTGTAATTTATATGGAAAACACCATGCACTATACATGTTTATTTAATTAAAACTCCATTGGATAAGAAAAAAAGTCTTTCAAATTCCACTTCTGATTACAACTTTAAAAATAGTTTTTAATATTTACGTACATTGTTATCCTATCTAGTCTTCTTCATTCTCTCATGTAGATTTTTGCTTTCTTCTAGGGTAATTTCGTTTTAGTCTGAGGAGATTTTTTTAATATATTTTGTAGTGTAAACCTGCTAGCAATAGAGTCTCTCAGCTTTTAATTTTCTGAAAATATCTCTCATTGGCTGCTTCAAGCAAAAGCAAAAAAAAAAAAAAAAAAAGACCACATTAGAATGGACTAAATGGTGATGTGGACACATAGCATCTTGTTGCTTTAGGAGCCAGCTGCAGATGAATTGGACATTCTGGCTGTGAGCTGTTATCACCCCACTACACTCCAGCCTGGGCAACAGAGTGAGACCCTGTATCTAAAATAAAGTAAAAGATAAGATAATGTAGGTCAACCTTGAAGACATTATGCTAAGTAAAATAAGCCAGTCATAAAAAAGACAAATACAATATGATTCCACTCAGATAAGATGCCTAAAGTCGTCAAATTCAGAGCCAGAAAGCAGAATGCCATTCTACTGGGCCAGTTGGGCAGGCGGAGAGAATAGGGAGTAGTGTTTAATGGATACAGAGTTTCAGTTTGGAAAGATGAAAACATTCAGGAGATAGATGGTGGGGATGACTGTACAACATCGTGAATGAACTGAATGCCACTGAACTCTACATTTAAAAATGGTTAAAATGGTAAACTTTATGCTGTGTGTATTTTACAACTTTTAAAACCTACTGATTTTTTTTTTT
>CM052451.1:9646343-9665383 GCA_028533085.1 Varecia variegata | reverse complement strand
TATTGTTCATTTTGTTTCTTTTTAAAGACTCTTAGCGGTACATAATGAAATATTTACAGAAGAAATGATGCTACCATTTGCTTCAGAATCATCTAGTAAAAAGTAACAAGGGGTGGGGGGGAGTATAGACAAAATAGTGTTGACCGTGAGTCAATTAAACATAAAAAGAAAAAAGAGCAAGGATATAACCACATATTACTGTTAATCTTACATAAATGAAACCAAAATAGATTATTTTTAACCAAAATGTGTTACCTATTATAATTTATAGTTTCCTTACCTAAACTGAGAATAAAATTATGTATATGTTCTCTAAACTGTATGCGTCTTAGAACAAAAATTTATTTCAGCTAGAAAATAATGGGTACTGATAAATCTTTGATGAAGAAAAGAAATCCCAGGACTTCATTTTTGGAATTCCTATGCTGACCTGTAAACCATCATCATATACCTTGAAAATGAGTCTACGTATGTTACTGTGACTCCTACGACACACGGGTTGATATTAATTTAAAACAAACCCCCTCACTCACTCCACCCCAGCTACCATGCCTTTGTATTGTTTCTTGAAGACCCTAGCACATTCTATTCATGGTTTCCTCTATTTGAAAATCTCGCTCCTAAGATATTCGAATGAAACTCCTTCCCCTACTTTTTACTGTAACCTTTCCTAGAGGCCGTTTCTAACCACCCCAACTCAACTAGATCCCACTCCCACCTGTTTACTGCTTTACCCCTCTCCTCCCACCTCCTCCCCCCAAGCACTTATCACTACCTGGTATATGTTTGTTTGGTTGTTGTTTGTCTCCCCCCCCTTCGCCCCCGCAAGACTATAACTTCACAAGGAAGGGAATTTGACCGTTTTGTTTACCACTGACTTTTAACCTAGGTCTTGGCACATGATAAATCACAAGTGAATATTTGTTGAATCAATGAATAGGCAAAGTGTTGAAAAGGAACATACTGTAATAACTTCTAGCTAGAACAATGAACTTCAGTCCTATCATAGCACAAAGGGTTAACAGAAGCAGAATTCTTCCTTTAGAAGCTAAAATTTGTCAAGAAAATTTGACTCTATAGAATTCAAAGGAATGCTCAGGGAATTTAACTGCATGTACTTTTCATCTTCAAAGTGCAATGTGAATAATTACATTACTCCATGACACAGATGCTAATACTCTATTTTATAGGTGGATAAACTAAAGCACAAACTAAATCCCTAAAGATCAATGAGTGAGTCAATGTCACAGCTAGATTAAGAGGAGAATTTTGGATATTTAGTCTCGAGCAACTGACTCCCCAAAGTCATTTAGCTATATCTGTGCTTGTTACAACTCATTTAAAAGCATTTACTATTCCCAAACTTGAAAGACTCTCAGGTGAGAAACTGGTTTGTTGTGACAGCAGGTAACTCAGTTACTGTAAATGCTCATTGAGGAATTCGTTCCTCAATCTGGATCCAGTAAATCACAAAGTGTCTCTAGTTCTTTGTTCTACAAAGCAGCCTTCATACTGCCACCAGAATGTCTGTCTCAATCCCAATTTGACCATGCCACTCCCTGAATGCATGTGTGTAAAACATAGCATGAAGGGTTCACAGAAGCAGAATTCTTCCTTTAGAAGCTAAAATCTGTCAAGAAAATGTGACTCCCTAGAATTCAAAGGAATAAGATGCTGAATAAGAGCCCAGTAAATAGTCTAGGACTATGAATAACTCTGTCCAAAACAGTGTTATGTTTGTCTGTATGAAATACGTTGAATTTGCATGTAAAGTCCGGGTATTCTAATAGATTAATTTGCTGCTGCGGGGTCAAAATTTGCATTTGCTTCCTGTCATGTAGAAACTTTAGCAAAACAAATAGGATCATAAAATTAACATTTTATTGTTCTTCGAAGATCTGTATTCACTTTACTCCTCTCACTGTATTAAATTACCTTGTTACTTATATAAGGAAAAAAAAGTGAGTCAACTTGACTGAATAAAATTTTTTAAAAAAGTAAGTTGTTGTCTTAGCAGAAATATATGCTCTGTAAGTAATTTGCCAATTAGTAGTTTCATTAATGCCTGTCCCTCATTTCCTTTTAAAATAAATTGTCACCCCAAATGGATTGCAAACATGGGGGAAACCTTTTGTGCAGTGTCTGTAAAAGATTTACTCAATGTCCAAATTTACTTTTGATTCTTCAAATGTTACTAGAAATGATAATGACCCCAAAATTCAGTATGCTGGGAGGATCACACAATCTTCTTTTTCACGAGGAATTCCCTTTTTTTGTGGGGACAGTGGTTCTCAACTTTAGCTGCATTTTAGAATCACCTGGAAACTTTACAAATAGTGATCTCCTGTTCCCACCCCCAAAGATTCAGGTTTATTTGATCTAGGGTGTGGCCTGAGCATTGTGATTTTTAAAAGAAGCTTCTACAGTGCATCCAAGGTGGAGACCTTTGTAGAAGAGGCTCCGTCCATGGATCCCCCAACACAAGACCTGAGAGTGGAGTCCAAGAAGGACGAAAAGCCAGAGGACCCTAGATCTGATGGTTTCTAGATTTCTCTGTAATTCTAGATATTTTAAACACTTCCAATATTGTCATGAGTAATATCTTATAGTATTCTTCACCCTAAAGTTATTTCTCAGAGGGATCTAGTTTTCAGAATCTAAGATTTAAGTTAAATTGGGCTAAAATGAAAAGGATGTCAAGGTAATCAAAACATTGGTATGACCCATAAGCCTTACAGGTTATTTGTATGATATAAACTGCCTCAAAAATAACTCTTAATAATACCCAAAACACATGCAAAATATGTCTACTTTTATTTTAGAGATGTTGTGCCTTCATCACCATTCTCCCTTGTCAGAAAATTAATTTAGATTTTCATGCTTGAAAGATCTACCTGTGATGCCCACAGCTTAAAGTAAAACAGAACCCTGTTGGAACACAGTAATTGTTACATTTAACAACTCAGGTGTCTCATACGAAGAGCCACAGTGATACACAGTTCCTGATTGTTTTCCAGCAGGTTCTCACACCTGATTCGTATTTAGTTTGCTTGCTTAATCTCGAATAGTAACAAAGGTGACATAGAAAAATAGATGCAGATGAGGAAGAAATTACCAAAAAAGAAATGCTTTTTAAATAATCAGTAAGAAAAAGAACATAAACTCAGTTCTCTAAGAGTTAGGACTAGAAACCCTGATGCTCTCAGTAGCTTATCCTTTGGGTCTACTGGGTGCTTCCAGAACCCTGTTCTCCTGAATCTCTTCCTCCCTTCACTGGCTGTGGGTCTTGTGTTCTTGTCACTTGATTACTTAAACTCTTTCAAATAAGAATTGTTTTCTCCTGCTTTGTTCCGGGCTGTTGGGCTTGCATTTAGTGTAGGTTCTCTGAGGCAACAAGGCTGGTGTCAGCACCCCTATTTAAACACTCCCTTAGTAATTCCTCCTGTTTAGTCTGGCTCATTGGGTGTTGCCCATCAAAACAGTTTGGCTTTTGTAATCACAATCAGAGGGAGGCGGTGTGACTAATCAGTCAGTTCACTGCATCTCTGTTACCTTCTGTGAAGTGAGTCAGTTTCAACTTGGCCATTGTACTCGTGTATGACTCCCTACTCTCTGATGTTCAAGTCTGTATTTGTTCCAGACTCTAGGGTTTTTTTTTTTTTAATGTTTTCTTTCTAAAATCATATTCTATATTTCCTCTCCAAAGTGGAACTAGTTCCACAAGTTGGGAAAATTCTAATAATTCTAGCCCACTATACAGAATTCCCAAGACAAGAAAGTCATTTGTTCTCTAAGTTTGGGGAATTGTACCAATAATATAACTAGTTCTGCTCAAAATACACATATTGAATGTTTACAATGTGCCAGGTACTTTTCATGTATCATTCTTTTAAAAATAACCAGTTTAGGCTGGGCACTGTGGCTCATGCCCGTAATCCTAGCACTTTGGGAGGCTGAGGCAGGAGTTTGAGACCGCCCTGGGCAACGTAGCAAGACCCTGTCTTTACAAAAAATAAAAAAGTTAGCCAGATGTTATGGCATGTGGCTGTAGTCCCAGCTACTCAGGAGGCTGAGGCAGGAGGATCCCTTGAGCCCAGGAGTTTGAGGTTGCAGTGAGCTATGATGACGCCACTGCACTCTAGCCTGGGCAACAGAGCCAGAGATCCTGTCTCAGAAAACATAAATAAATAAATATCCAGTTTATTTTAGAGCAGTTTTAGATTTACAGAAAACTTAGGAAGACAGGACAGAGAGTTCCTGTAAATCCCACATCCAGTTTCCCCTGTTATTAACATCTTACATGAGCATGAAACATCTGTTACAATTAATGTAATGATATGATCTACCAATATTGATATATTATGATTAACACCCATACATTATTCATATTGCCTTAGTTTTTACCTACTGTCCTTTTTCTGTTCCAGGATCCCATCCCAGACACAACGTGACATTTAGTCAGCACATCTCCTTAAGTTCCACTTGACTATGATAGATTCTCAAACTTTCTTTCTTTTGATAAACCTGAGAGTTTTGAGGAGTACTGGTCAGGCGTTGTGTAGCAAGTCCCTCACTGGGATTGGTCTAATGTTTTCCTCCTTAGACTAGGGTTAAGTGGTCCCAGGAGGAAGACTGGAGGTAGAATGCCATTTCCATCATATCATGCCAAGGGTACATACTATCAACGTGACTTATCATTATTGATGTTACCCTTGATCCCCTGGCTGAGGTTTCTCCACTGTAAAGTTACCCTCCCTGCTTTCTGTTCTGCATTCTTTGGAAGGAAGTCACTATGCATCGCCCACACTTAATGAGTAGGGAGTTAGGGCCCACCTCCTTGAGACAGAATACTTACTTAAATTATTTGAAGTTCTTATTTATTTAGTTACTTGTTTACATCAATATGGACTCAGGGATTTTTTTTATACTATGAGTTATAATTTAATACTTATTTTCTTGCTCAAATTTTTCCAGCTTTCGCTACTGGGAGCTCTTTCAGTTGGCCCCTGTGTCCCTTCAACATACACCTTCATTGTGTGTGTCTGTGTGTGAATACTACCTTAATTTCTGGCTCTATAGGATGCTTTGGGCTCATCTAGTATATTTTCTGCCCAGTCCTAGAATCATCCATTTCTCCAACAAGCCCTGGTTCTTTTTATTGCAGAATAGTATTAGAAACCAAGATCTGGGTGCTAGGTATGGTTGTTGCTACTGGGATGTCTCTGCTTCTCAGCTGAAAGAGAAAGGAAATATATGTGCATATACTAACATATGTATTTACACATATTCAGAAATATTTCTGTGCATAATCACTTATATCTATATTAAGCTAAACATGCATCGGTAGGGATGTCTCCAACTCTGATCCATTATTGCGTGTCATGCCAGCCTCCTTCCCTTGCTCCAACAGTTAGAAATCTGGCTCCCACCATTGTCCATTTCCTTGGTTGTTCGGTTCCAACATAAATGTACAGCAGTATCAGAATCATTGTTAGCCCATGGGAGGCAACTTTATCAACTAGGGTAGGGTTCCAGAGAGTCTGGAAGATGTCATTCTGGATGGCCATCAGCCTGGTAGCATTCAACAATTATGTTACCAAGGAAGAAGGAGAGATCAGAGAAGATAGTGGTCTCCACATGAAATGCATTGAAGTAGCAGGTCCTGGAAGAGAAAAATGCAGTGGTTTTATTTTTAATTTTAGCTGAATTTCTATGAAAGCCCAGTTGTTTCTTCTTGAGACTGAATCTTTTTGACACATTGCTCATTTCCTTCCTTTGCCACTTCCTTTGCCACTCTGCCACCTCCAGCTTTTCTCAGCCTCCACAGCCACCAACCTTCACTAGCAGAAGTAAAGGGAGAAAGCTTAGTGAGTTAATTGTACACTGTGAGGTGAGAGGGACTAACAGGGTAATCAGGTGGTAATGAATGGATAGGTGGTTGGATGGATGGATGGATGGATGGTTGGGTGGATGGAAGACATACCAGAAAGTAGGTGCTGGCTGATTCAAGATCTTAATACAACAAGGGAAAGAAACATGGATGATGGGGTTGGCTTTACAGTTGACCATGAATGAGGCTTCATCCACATCTTTGACTAGTTTGTGCCCCTTCATTGATTGATGATCAAATCAATTGTCCATGTGCTGTTTTCATCCAGCGACAGTTGGCAGTTCTAAAAACAACCCCATGCCCACCCTCCAAATCTGACCTGACATGTGGAAGGTATTATGCCAATATATGGGAAGGAAGAAGTAACCCTACACAGGAAAATTTCGTTTTCCCTAACATACAAGAAGATTGAGAGTTTAAGATTCTTTTTTTGGAATCAGGGTCTGACTCTGTCACCTGGGTTAGAGTGCAGTGGCTTCATGACAGCTCACTGCAACCTCAAACTCCTGGACTCAAGTGACCCTCCTGCCTCAGCCTCCCAGATAGCTGGGACTACACATGTGCACCACCATGCCTGACTAATATTTTCTATTTTTAGTAGAGATGCGGTCTCAGTCTTGCTCAAGCTGGTCTCAAACTTCTGAGATCAAGTGATCCTCCTGCCTCGGCCTCCCAAAGTGCTAGGATTATAGGCGTGAGCCACCGTGCCCAGCCGAGTTTAAGATTCTTAAATGAAGAAAATGGCATGGTGAATGGAAAAGGGGCTTTGTAGACCTACCCATTCCTCTGGGTTTGAATCCTAGCTCTGCCACTTAACAGCTGCCATGTAACCCTGGGCAAATTATTGGCTATTATATTTATTAAATTGATATTAAAACATTAACTTATTAAATATAATTAAAATAATATTTAAAGGATATCCTCTATTAATATTTAAAATGATATATGACAAAACTCATAGAATTTGATAGCACAAAGAGTGAACCTGAATGTATGCATGTTTATAAGTCACTTAGGAAGTCAAGAGATCCCAGGATGGAATTGCAGAATGTGGTAAAACAATCTGACAATATTATAAAAGTATGAAACAACCTCACCAAAGGGATGGAGGGAAAAGGTGTTCACCTAAGTAACTTTGGAAATGAGTGGAATCTGTCAGACTAAAGGCAAAAGAAACTATCCATAAACACTGTGCTCAAGTTGGAAGTGGAGTGAGAAACTTCCAGTCGTAAGCATCTGTAAAGGGAGGACTTACCTCCTTTCCTACTCCTCACCTCTCCTGTCCTACTGGGTAGAAGGAGGCCCTGATGCCTGGGGTGTAACACCCATCTTGGACCATGTGGGGTGGAAGACAAGAGTTGAGGACAATGGAACCAGAAGGTGGAAGAAGCCTATCTTCTTCTATTGACTGTGGAGCCACCGTACCACCTGAATTTACATAGAACAAAAAGGAAACTTCTACCTTGTTTAACCCATGCTTATTTTGAATTTTGTGTCATTCACAGATGAATCTAATCCTAGCTAATATAGATTTTACTTATTTTTTCCCCTGCCTTTTATCTCTCCATCAACTCCTGCATCCCTCCAAAAATGGGGCCATGTAACTGTTCAGGATATAACTCTCCTTGTGAGACATTCTGAGGTATTCTTAAACACACAATTCCAGTCAATGAAAGGGGTGCAGGAAGTGGACTCTTGCTCACAAAAAAAGATGATGCTCTTGCATGGAATAATAATGGATCATGAGTAACATAATGTATATTAACTCATCATCCTTAGAAAGGAGTTTTTTTTTTTTTTTTGAGACACAGTCTTGCTCTGTTGCCTGGGATAGAGTGAGTGCCGTGGCGTCAGCCTAGTGCACAGCAACCTCAAACTCCTGGGCTTAAGCGATCCTACTGCCTCAGCCTCCCGAGTACCTGGGACTACGGGCATGCGCCACCATGCCCGGCTAATTTTTTCTATATATATATTTTTAGTTGGCTAGATAATTTCTTTCTATTTTTAGTAGAGACGGGGTCTCGCTCTTGCTCAGGCTGGTCTCGAACTCCTGACCTCGAGCGATCCACCCGCCTCAGCCTCCCAGAGTGCTAGGATTACAGGCGTGAGCCACCGCGCCCGGCCAAAAAGGAGTTTTTAAAATGAGCCAAACAACAGTCTAAATTTAGCTTTTATTTCCTTTATGTAAAAATTACACATTAGTGAATTTTGGGAGAAATGCCAAGAAGTATAACCTATAAAAGTGTGAAGCAATTATGAGTTGCTTTGGTTTGGGAGGTGGTTTAAAACAATGAAAATATTAAGAAAATAGTTATTTATGAATGGTATGTTGTTTTCTTTTTAAGTATTTCCATAAATAGGCACTATTATCTCTCTCTCTCCGCCTCCACCCTTCCTGGACTTTTGAAGTTACACTGGATTTAGGAATTGAGATTTCTACTCATAGAAAGAGCAGAAGAGGAAGATGGCGGTTCATGTAGCTAGGTGTCCATTTCAAATGGTTACCTAGCAACAGTTCCAGGCTGTGGTTAGGAGGAGCAGTGCCAGCAGCTCACAGTTAAGAAGCTGGCTTGAGCTACATACTTGCTCTACTAAACATCTTATTTGTATGGTTTTCAAATAGGAATCGCCTTTTGAGGTTATATGGGCTCATGCTCAACGGACCATCTGTTTTATTTGTCTTAGCTCCCCGTCCCCCCACAAGGTGAATTTGCTTGCTGTGTTTATTTAAAACACACTGCAGTTGTGAAAAAAAATAATCTGATAGTGTTTGGAGCCAAAACAAAATGTCTCTCAAAATTCCTAGATGCCAAGCGATAGAAACTATGTAAACTGATAGATTAAAAAAAAAGTCCACTTTTAAGTAAGAAAATGAGCAGTTTACTTAAGCCCACTGAATAAGTTGGAAGAGTTTAAGTTGGTGTTAAATAAAATAATTTTCACTACAGTTAAGTGTCATTCTAACTAACCCAGCCTCCTAAGTTTTCATCTGTTCATGTTCAATTCCAGGAAATTAAGACAAACATCTACGAAGGTGAAACACAGGATGTATTGCAGTGCTTGTGGTACTTGATATTTATATCTTGTCTTTAAGCTACATCTTCACTTCCTTTGTGTTAAACTTCTCTCCTTGTTCTCACCCATTTTCTATCTATATTTCAAAACTGTAACAGATATTTCATCCATGTAATTTCTTTGTAAAGACTTGGAGCTCTAACCTCTCAAAAGGAAAGCCATACTTGATACGGTTTAAATATACATTACATGTGCTGAATGTGTTAGAATTGAGATTTCTATTAAAAATCAAATTCATGGGCACTCAAACAGATATTTGTACAGCCAAGTTCATAGAAGCATTATGCACAATAGCCAAAAGGTGGAAACAACCCAACTGATCATGGGTAGATGACTAGATAAATAAAATGTGGTATATACACACTATGGAATATTATTCAGCCCTAAAAACAAATGAAATTTGGACACATGCTTCAACATAGATGAATCTTGAAGATACTATGCTAGCAAAATAAGCCAGGCACAAAAGGACAAATGGCATATGAATCCACTTATGCAAGGTCCCTAGAATAGTCAAATTCATAGAGACAGAAAGTAGAAATGGTGTCTGCTGGGGGCTGGAGGGAGGTGGCAGTGGGGAGTTCGTGTTTAAATGGGCACAGAGTTTCAGTTTGGGAAGATGAAAAAGTTCAGGAGATGGATGGCGGTAACAGTTGCAAAACAATGTAAATGTACTTAATGCCAATCAACTGTGCTCCTAAAAGTGGCTAAAATGGTCGGTTTCGTGTTCTATATCTTTTACCCCAATAAAAAAATCAAATGTATTTATTTGGTCCGTACAAATGTTAACAATGCTTTGATTTTTCCTTGTGTTTTGGTGTTTTGTCACATACCTAATGGGAGATCATTACATGGAGAGAAAAATCAGCTGCTGGGAGTGTATAATGTGTGCCCATATACAGAAGAATAAAATCATGATATCCAAAGAGCAGAATCTTGCCTGATTCTTGCTGGGAATTCTGATACCACTTGAGCCACAATTTAAATTTTTTAAAAAGTGAAAGAATGACTCCTTTGAGGGGAAAAGGGACTGGCAATTGATATGTATTCTAACAAATATCCATTGCATTGTTTCTTATAGTCTTTTTCCTTCTACAGCCAGACATTTCTTAAGTTCGTCTATCCTGAAGGATTAAACGAAATGTATTTAACAGTGAGCTAGACTTGAAATTACATTTTGCTATTGCTTCCCCTAAGCAGAACTTTCATAAACCATACATGGCTTTTGTAACTGACCCTGTTCAACAGAGCGATTATGATACTAGATTTGTTTTGTTCCTCTGTAGTAAACTGTTACATCGAGACACTGCCATTTTTTATAGTGCTATGGGTTAATCATGATTGACCCCTAAATGAAAATGAAATTAGACTTTTAGGCTATTCTCAATCACAAATTTGTAATGTATAATTTGTATGAAGAAGACTCATTTCCTTTAAAAGCATGATTTTTTTATCTTTTAATATGCATTTTCTTTCATTTTTTTTCTTATTGCAAAAGCAAAGTATATCAATTAAAGAAAAATCAGAAAATGCATGTAGGTTTAATAAATCCTAGGGGCACATACAGTCCAGTGGCCACATATAATTCTATCAAAGAGGCATGATAAGGTAGCATCTCTGCCTCGAACAGTGCTGGGCTGGTTATGTCCCTCTGCTGCACCTCTCTTTCTCCAGATCCGTTCCCCAACCTTCTCTGCGTGGCTCTATCCTCCTACAGCTGACCCTTGTATACCATAGCACCCAGCTGTCCTGCTTTCTGGTTGGGTTCAACCAAAGGACTGGCAGCCTCACATCTCTGGCATCCCAAAGCAGTAGTGACTTCCCAGAAAGAATTCAGTTCCTCCAAAAGCAGATCTTGAAACAAGGATTTGAATGCAAATAGTTTATTTGGGAGGTGATCTCGAAAAATAGTGGTATGGAAGGGAGGAAGTGAAACAGAGAAGAGAAGAGACCAAACAAAAGAGTATGTTACCAAGCAAGTTACCCTTATGTGCACCTAGTCTCTGGGAAAATCTTGGAGATGGTGAAGACTGTGCTTCCGGTAGCAGTCCTGCTTGCTGTGGGGAAGCTGGGGCAGTTATCACCATCTCCCATCTGTCACTGACTGAGGACTTCCCCCGGGATGGTGAACAGGAAAATGGTAGGACTGAGGGCTCCAGAAGGGGCACTTCGTGTTGGATCACGAAGACAAGAGAAGAGGAGGGAAAGGTCGAGAGAGTCAAAAACTACAAGACAATGCGGCAAGCAAGTACTGAACGGTGCCCACTGACTTCTCAAAAGGAGCTGCCGGAAGGACAGTTTCGGGGCAGGAGTTGAAGCCAGAATGCTTCAGAGAAATAAGTGGAGATAATGCGTGTGGACAATTCTTTACAAAGCTTGATTCTGAAAGAGAGGAGAGAAAGAGGGCTGTAGCCAAAACGCTGTGGGCTTACAGTAATGTTTTTCAAACTGGAGTTCTTGAAAGTATTCTCAATCCTTAAGGCCTTTTTAAAGACAGACATACAGACAAGACAGACAGACACACACACACACTTTATCCTCTGGATGGCCACTTATAACTGAATATTGCTTCCAGATTTCAGTTCCTCTGTTTTTATTTGTGTTTACAATGACGTTGCAGCCAGGCAGTAATCCTTTAAAGATCACTTTTAGACAGAAGTTGTTCATGCTGTCATGGAAAAGGTGTGACCTGGATGAGAGTGAACGTCAGCTTCTGTGTTGACAGGTGAAACACGACCCTGCCGTTTGCTTTTGTTGTTCCAGCTTCAGAGATGTTTGAATGAGCTTTCGAAATGGAGAATGCTTTTGTTCTAGAAAAGACATCGAGGCTCAAAGAGAACAAAGAGAAACAGAGGGAGCCAAATATTGGTGAGGATAGATTTGTCACATTAAAACAGTCACACAAGCAGAAAGCCTTATCCCATATGCCTATCAAATCACTCTGGCTACTACACAGCACCTGTCCTGAAAGCATCTCTGGATATTTGCAACCGTGAAGGACTCATGGCCTTGAATTTTCAGAGGGGAATCTCTTTAGCGGGTGTACAAGTGAATGCCCCCAGCAAGACTGAGTGGGGACGGGCTCCCTTGTGGCCATAGCAATGTTGGAATTGGAGACATAGTGGGCAGGCCAGATGAAAAAGGCCACTTGTTGTTTGGCCACTCCTGAGAATCTTTCTTTCTGCATGGGAATGCAGACCCTAAATATGATTTGTTGTGTCTGCAAAAAGCGAAGAGAACCTATGTCATAGGAAATCTCAAGATTTTGATGTTTAGTAAGAAAGCTGAAGAACATAGCATCAATGATTAGAATAAGTAATCTTAGAAGTACTCAGGGTTTAAAGGAGCTTTACAAAAAACACATAAGCATATACACAGAGAAAACACGTTGTTTTAAGGAAGCAACTATTTGCAACTTGTTACGGTATTTCCAATATTGATCTATGTATACCTATGGTTTTAAATCAATGCGGCCAATGTGTTGAATATTTCATGAGTGACCCCAGACAAACCACTTCACCTCCACTAGTCCATTTTCTTACCAGCAAATGGAGATAATTGCTTTTATTTCACAGGGCTGTTGCGAAGAGCAAGTGAGATAATGTAATATAAAAAACAATTTGTAAACTCTAAAGCATACAATTACGAGGCATAAGATTCACATGGGATTTCTTCCTTTATCTTTCCTATGTTTCAGTTTTAATGGTTGCATATTATTCTAGCTGAATTGCTATCATAGTTTATTTAATCACTGTCTAATTGTTACTCATTCTTGCTTTTTGCTATCATAAAAAAAGTTGATTATAAACATCTCTGCATGATTAGCATTTTCCCCTTTGGAAATGTTTCTTTAGGATGAATTTCTGGAAGTGGAATAAATGGATCCAAATAGTAGTTGAGACACTCTTCTTTAGATGATGTACATCTTGTTAGTACAAACAAACAAAAAAGCTATTTATGATGAACTGCAATTCAGATGAATTGAGAAACCAGAACTAATCCCGGTGGTGTTAGCAAGTCAGCATATATAAAACCATATCATCATAATTTCCAAAGGTCAAATAGTTAAATTTTCTCTGATCATAGAAGAATGTCTCCTGAGGGTCTGAAATCCTCTTTTTGGATGTGGCAAGAGAAGAGTATGAAATGCAAAGACTCTAACTTGGTAGGCTTCTGTTCCAGTTTTAGCATCCTCTGTTTATAAGACACCTGGTTTTTAGAGGTAAATTTTTTTCCCTCTGAGGCTTACGTCTCTTTGGTTTCAGTTAATTTAGATTCAGAGCAAAGGAATTTTAGTAAAGGATGGTTTGCAACATGGATTGTAGGTTAAGATCAGAGAGGTGAATTTTGTGCAGCAGGTATATAAAATATGAAATGTATTCCTCGTGATCTGGTTCCAATTTGGGGAAAGATTATCTTGATGTCTGTAAAGTGTATGCAGATTCCTAGACTCCTGGACTGTAAGGACACTTAACATCCACTATCTAACACAATTTTTGGAGGTTTCACTGCTCAGATTGGCAAGAATTTTCTGCCTTTTTAGATGGAAATGTTGCTTTCCTCTGGGCCATATCTTTAGAGATGGTTACAGGAATCAAAGAAGAAATATCTATCCAAACGAATATGATTCAGTAGAAACTTTCCCTACAAGATGAGTCAGAGGAATTTTACCCAAATTGCTCATCAAGGGACTGCCAAGGTCAATGATTAAATGATTAGTTCTACTTTTCTCCTTTTGGTTTTTTAGGTACTTCTCCTTTAAATGGCTTGATGGGAAGTTAAGAGGAGATAGAATGGGAAAGACCTGGCTAAAAGTAAAACTTGATATTGGGGTTCTGTTTTGCCACTAACTAGTTGTACGATCAGATCCAACTTATTAAGGACTAAGCAAACACTCTGTGATTCTATATAGAGCAAAAACCTTTCTCCACAATACAAGTGATCTTCTGCAGGCCAAAAAGAAAACTCTTTCACAAACGTTTCACGGTTGTTATTGCAGTGTGTGTGTGTGTGTGTGTGTGTGTGTGTGTGTGTTGAAGGGGTGGATGGGAAGAGATGCCTACTCTCTGTATATCAACAGTTAAAAAACAAGTTGGGAAAAAAACAAAGCAAAACACTGTGCTCTCCTGTGTTTGGGCAAACAGGAATCAGGCCACCCTGACCTCATGGTCCGATGGAGACTGCCGGGAAACCTGAAAAGTCCGTCCAGTGCTGCTGAGACAGCATCTTTGGCAGAGCTAAAAGGAAGCTGAGAGGAGCGGTGCAGCCAATTCATGCCCCAAAATGGGTGAGCACAGTGCTTGGCAAGGGTGCGGCATGTATTAAGTGCTGAATTAACACCCCTTATTGTCATTTTTAGCACTTTCATAAATAGCCAGTAGAGTTATCTAGGGAAGGGGGGAAAAAAAAAGAAAACCTCCTAACTTACCCAACATTAATTCAGTTACATTAATACTTTTAAAAACTAAACTGTAACACTTCTACTTGTGAAGGCATTACTATTCTTCAGATTGAAATTCTGGCAGTTGTTTGTTTATATCTTCCTTTGATATGGCCCTGGCATCACTGTCAAATCTCAGTTCTCAGATTGGAGGCTCAGCTCCTGCAGAGTGTGTTATCAGAGCTAAGTGACAGCAAATCCCAGAGTCCTCCTTCCTCCTTCCCCTGCAACAGGCTCCCTTCGGGTCCTCACAGACCCAGGCCTGGGGTGCTGCCTGGCCATCTACATTGCCTCTGGCTTACCCAGTCTGCTCACCTCTGCTAATTCTTCTTTACGATGACACTTCCACGTATCCCTCAAACCTCTCTGGTGTTTCGACCTCCTGCTGGTTTAGTTCTACAGCCTCCAACTTCTTCATGCGGCCTTTAGCTCCATGGAAAACCATGGAGCTTTCAAGTGCCTTTCCCTGGCCCTTTGCTTGGAAGATTCTTGCCCCTGACTGTTGGCTTAGTCCACTCTTACATCCACCATCCTACAAGTCTCAGCTAAAATGTCTCTTCCAGATATTTTATTACTTCCTCCTATGAGCTACCTGAGCACTCAAGACAATTACAGTTGACCCTTGAACAACGTACATGTGGGTTAGGGGTGCTGACTCCCTGTGCAGTCCAAAATCTGCATATAACTTTTAACTCCCCCAAAACTTAACTATTAATAGCCTCCTGTTGACTGGAAGCCTTACCGATAATATAAACAGTGGATTAATACATATTTTGTATGTTATATGTATTACATACTGTATTCCTACAATAAAGTGAGCTAGAGAAAAGAAAATGTTATTAAGGGAATCGTAAGGAGGAGAAAATATATTCCCTATTCATTAAGTGGAAGTGGATCATCATACAGGCCTTCATCCTCATCGTCCTCACTTTGAGTAGGCTGAGGAGGAGGAGGAAGAGGAGGGGTTGGTCTTGATGTGTCAGGGGTGGCAGAGGCAGAAGAGGTGGAAGGCGAGGCAGGTTAGGAAGGTACACTTGGAATAACTTTTGTTGAAAAAGTTCGCTTATAAGTGGACCCACGTGTGCAGTTCCAACCCGTGTTGTTCAGGGGGCAACTGTATATATCCACAGGAGACGATGATATTCTGGGAGCCAAGCATTTTATTTTGATTTTTATATTTCAAGCTTCAAGCATAGAATCTGGCAAATCGGTGCTCAATAAGTGCTGAAGAAATATATAGCCCTGTGTTCTAATAATCTCATCTTCAATTCCTACTTAGAACAAGGTAAGGGGAGGGGTTAAATAAAAAAGAAGTTTGTAAGCTGACATGTGGGAATCTATATTAAACCATGTTCACACTTCAATCTGCTTTATGAAAACTCATCTCGAAACAAAGAAAAATGGAAACAGATGGTCTAGGGTCCCCTTTGGGTTCACAGATCTTATCTGAGAGGGAAAGTCCCTCAACACCCCACCCCCAACACACATACCCATGAATTTCTCTTACACTTTCTAGCAACCGTGGACTCAAGTTACTCTTTTTAAAACCTCATTACTTGTTAGGAAGGCTAAGCCTTATTTACCCCTTAGTGCAAATTATTCTAAGTAGAAACCCTCCTATGAGAGCCCCTCGCTGGGGACCGTGGGCTCTGAGAAGTGTCCTTTGAATGGAGGGCTCTTTCCTGGCATCTGGACCACAGATCTAATGCTATTTAGTGCTCTTGGGCTGTGGTTCACTGTTGGCCCAAATTCCTGGCCCATGGAAAGCCAGTCTTTGTGCATCCTTGCCAGCTAAAGCTAGTTTCAAATCCTGGCTCTGTCACCTACTGGCTCTATGACTCTGGAAGAGTTAGCTATCTTAGCAGAGCCTCTGTTTTTGCCCCATAAAATGGTGATAATAATAGTAAATATTTCACAGGTTGTTGGCCAATGCGATGAGAAGGCTAAGATCCTGTCATATAGCAGGTGGGTGTAAAGAGTACCTAGTACTCTTTACTGGGTGACTCAGGAGCTCTGAGACCTGCCAGTAGTAGGTTTGGCTTGGTTGGTTATCGGGTATTTTGATACACTATAGATGGGATGGGGGGTGGTTTGGTCACAGCACAGGCTGCCTTGGGGGTACCTGGTCAGGTGTGGCACACTGTGGAGCCCTGAGGTTGATCTGTTGGGGGATACTAAGTTCCAGGAGCCCCAGGACCGCCATAAACCCACAGTCTGCCGAAGGGGGCATGGGCTGATTAGAGGCTGACGTCTACCCCCACTCCATTTGAAGGTCTTTTCCATTTCTAGCGCGCTGAACTGGGCAAGGCCACTGCACTCTATAGAGCACTGAACACACAGAAACTTTGAACTTCAAACAAGAAATAAAATGCCAGAGTTAGTTCACATCTGTAAATGATCTATCTCCCCATCTCACCTTTGGAAACAAAGCCCTCGGAGGATTGTTGTCAAAGTGGAAAATTCAGAGCACCTACCTCCCAGCCCCTCCTCAGATGCATTGAGTCAGGATCTCTAAAATGGGGATGGAGAATCGTCACAAAGTCAAGTTCCCTAGGTCATCCTGATGCACCTTAAAGCCTCACTACTTCAAGTGTGGTCGCTGGGACAATAGCACTGGCATCGCTTGGGCACTTATGAGAAACTCCGAATCTCAGGCCCTGCCCCAAACCTCCTGAATCTGCATTTTTAAAAAATTCTAATACAATACACATAACATAAAATTTACTGTCTTAACTATTTTTGTCTGGTTCAGTAATAAGTGCATTCACATCATGTGTAACCTATTCTAGAACTCTTTTCATCTTGCAAAACTGAAACTCTATATCCATTAAACAACATCTCCCCATTCCCTCTCCCCACTCCAGCCTCTGGCAACCACCCAGAATCTGCATTTTTACAGAATCCCTAGGTCATTAGTATGCCTATTAAAGTTTGAGAAGCACCGCCTTAAGTATACAGACCATAGATAATAAAATCAGGAGTCATGAGTGGATTTAGCTCCTCAACCAGGCCATTTTGTTAGGGCAAAGTAAGGGAAACCAGGCAGCAGAACGATGGCGGATCCCTCTAGACAATTCTGATCTGTGCTCAAGTTTGAGAACCAACTACAGCAGTGATCTGCAACCCTGTCTCCATATTAGAATCACCTGGGGACTTTAAAAACCTATTCATGCCTGAGACCCCTCCAAAGCCAAGTAACTCGAATCTCCAGAGGCAGGGCCCAGGCATCAACATTTGTATAAAATCTCCCAGGAATTCTAATAACCCTGCCAGGTTTCATAACCACCGATCTGGAGGGACGAAGGAGGTTGGTAGGATGAAGTGGATTCTACAACAGTGTGTGGGCATCAGAGGGAAATGGTAGTGCCAGGGAAGGCCTCAGCCCTGCTGCTTAGCTACCCTGGTATGAGTGATTGCTCTGGGAAGTTTAAACAAACCAACCAACAAAGCTGTGTTTGCAAAACGAAATAGCTATCTTATTTGATGCACTAATGCTTTAGATGCAAACAATCTCTACCACCACCCACTGCCTGTCCTTATTTGCTATCACAGCCCTCTGTTTATTTTCTTAATAGCATTTACCGAAATCAGCAATTGAGTTACTGCCTGCCTCCTTCACTAAAATAACAGCGAGCTGTGTCTGTGTAAGACCCAGCTTCGTAGGTCTTGCTCACCTCTTCCTTGCACAGAAGCCCTTGATAAATATTTGAGTGAATGAGAACAAATGTAGTACTCAGCGAACCAGTCAACCGTGCTATGTCATGGAATCACTTCCCACCTTGTGGCCCCAAATCAATTGAACATAATACAGAATGGAGGAAAGAGATTGCTAAAACCGTCAGGATTGAAAGAAATCATGGTGGACGGGTTGTATGCTAAAGCCCACGTGGAGAAGTCAAGGTCAGCGGTGGCCGAGCATTCTCGGGTGGTAGAGGACAGTGTTGGGAAGCAGTTCAGACTGATTCATTGGCTAAAATTAGAATTCTTAAATGAGTGAGTGATGGGGACTTTGAGCTAGTGAAATCTGAATATAAATGTGAACTCATCCAGAACCTCCCAGCTGGTGAGTCTTGGATTACGATGCATTTAAGCAACTCCTCATGTAGAATTCTGTAGTGGAAAGAGCACAGATTTTGGAAGAGAGTTTCATGCAAATTCTGCTCCTTCTACTAACTGGCTGTTCAAGGATGGGAAAATTACATGAGCTTCAGCTTCCTCCTCTGAAGATGGGATAACAGTATTTATCTCATATAATATGCAAAGCGCCTCTGGAAAGCGCCTGACACATGACAGCATTGGATAAATATTAACTCTCCTATCCGCAATCGGATTTCCTTACCTATTCTTTTTCAAATCTTTTCTTCCTTGAGTTCCAGTTTAGCTCTTACTTCATCACTAGAACCAAATGCAACCACTTATAGCACTTACTGTCTGTGATATTTGATTGGCAAGAAAAAAAATCACATACTGCCTTGTGGATTTTCTTCTATCATTATATTGAGAGCATTTGTATTGTCAATACATTAAAAGCTCAGGAATTTATTTCACTTATTTCCCAGCACAAATGGAAACATTTTTTGGGACAGGAACTTGACCTTCTGCTTCTTTCTCTTCTATGAAGGGAAATCATACACG
>CM052451.1:9569919-9645843 GCA_028533085.1 Varecia variegata | reverse complement strand
GAGTTCCCCCAGTTTATAACCATTAGATCCTACCCCTTTGTCCAATTATACTTTTCAGTGATTATCCACTTCTTCGTCAAACCTAGCATAAAAAATATACAAGTTTACCCATTTCTTCAGGTCTTCATTTCTTTGTGAAGGCTCCCGTGTCATGTAATACTTCTATTAAATTTGTATGCTTTTCTCTTTTTTTTTTTTTGTTTGAGACAGAGTCTCGCTCTGTTGCCCGGGCTAGAGTGAGTGCCTGGCGTCGGCCTAGCTCACAGCAACCTCAAACTCCTGGGCTCAAGCGATCCTACTGCCTCAGCCTCCCGAGTAGCTGGGACTACAGGCATGCGCCACCATGCCCGGCTAATTTTTTCTATATATATTTTTAGTTGTCCGGTTAATTTCTTTCTATTTTTAAGTAGAGACGGGGTCTCGCTCTTGCTCAGGCTGGTCTCGAACTCCTGACTTCGAGCGATCACCCGCCTCGGCCTCCCAGAGTGCTAGGATTACAGGCGTGAGCCAACACGCCCAGCCGATCCTCAGGATTAAGGGAGACAGAATTGCAACGGGAAGGGCCTGAGTAACCAGTTGGAGGACAGCTTCCCAGGACTGTTGCTTGACCAGGAACACGGGACTGAACGGCTACATGGAGAAATACAGGTATATTATGTTAATATAAAATATGAAGTTATCAGTTACCATGTCAACCTTCCCTGATTAATTCACTTCCTTACCTCTGAACTTTTCTTTTTATGATCCCATAAATCCTTTTTATTGTTTAATCATGTTTGGGTTGGGTTTTTCTCTTACGACTCAGAACAGGATGAGAACTGGTACAGAGCCCACCCTGCACCCCCACCCCACCTCCGTCATTACACTGTGGCTTTTTGGTTGTGCTGTTGATGCTTATTTGATTCAGTTCATTTTCTGGCATTCGATGTCAACCTGCCTAGGAGCTTGTTTGGTTAATGGCTTAACTAGCAATTGTGGTTAGGTGCTTTGCCTACTTTTTTCATTCACTTAAATAATACATTTTCTTTCCACTGCAAATTTCTCTCCATTTAGGGATTGAGTATAATCACCATTGGATCTATGCTGCTCTTAGTTAATTACTTAATGATTCCTAATTATTTACTAATGAATCTAGCAGCCAAATAGTTTAAGTAATAACACAAGGTAAGAAAAACATGTACATTTGGACAGGAGCACCTCATCCTTACTTTTATGGGGGATATATTTCTCTATGACCGGGTCAAGACATTCACATTCCCTGTTACCGTAACTTTAATAGGGACCGAGAGAGCTGGGAGGCAAATGACAAGAGTCAATGGGACAATAAAAGGGGTTGAGTTTGTCCTTTGCAGAGTGTTGTCTATTTAGAGCAAGCAGCCTCTTGTTTTCAGGGTCACACCCTTGTCACAGTCATATTCACAAGCAAACCAAAGTAGAGGAAGTGCCAAAATTACTCACGAGCAAGTTCTTTTCCTTTTGCACCAACCTTCCTCATAACAGTTCCCCTGCCCTGCCTAAGGAAGCTTCCACCTGCTCCATCAGCCCACATATGTGAAACCAACGTCAGGGCCAACCAACTCTTTTTACCCTACTGATCCTGACTCCTATCTTTCCTGCCTCGGTTGCACTGAGCTTTGGAAATACAAAAATGATTAAGACAAAGTCTCCTTCCTCAAGGAACTTGCATTTTCATCAAGGAGACAAACATGCACACATTTAATTTTAATAAAATGTGGAAATTGCTATGATAGAGTTATATATGAGGTGCTATAAAAACTTTTATAATATGAAGCTTATAAAGGTTTTTTAGGGTGAAATGATGCCTAAACTGAACAACAAAAAGCTGAATACTATTTGAACATAAAGCATGAAGCAGGAAATGCTGGGATCTGATGGGTGGAGGGATATATACAGGCCCCATGGTGGAAGTCATGGGAGGTCAGGGCTTAGAGGGGGCATCCAAGCACAGCTTTGAATTATTTATTTCTATTGGAATTGAAGTTCCTTGAGTGTATGAAGCTGATCTGCCTTGCTTTCTAATGTATCCTCAATACCTACAATGGTGCCTGGCATGTAAGTGGTGCCAAGTAAGTATTTGTGAAACTGAATGAAAGCTTAGAAATTATACCATCAGATATGTATCTCTTATAAATCACTTTGGCAGCTGTGTGGAGGCTGGGGGGGGATCCGTCATGAGGCTAATGCAATAAATAGTCCAGGTAATGAATTGAATGAGACCCCAATATGGCAATGACAGTAGTGTAAGGAAAAGGGGACTTAGGTGAGATGTGTTTACAAAGTGACACTAGCAAGAATTAGTAACTGGATATGGGAGATAAAGGAGAGACAAGGATGACTCTTAGTGCTAAAGAGCACAAGAGGAGAAATTAGCCGGGCGTGGCGGCACGCACCTGTAGTCCCAGCTACTTGGGAGGCTGAGGCAGGAGGATTGCTTGAGATCAAGAGTTCAAGGTTACAGTGAGCTATGATTGTACCACTGCACTCCAGCCTGGGTGACAGAGAGGGTGGAAATAAGACAGAAGAAGCCTACATGGTTAGGAATTTGATTTGAACAAAATATTTCTTCCATTGCCCTTTCCATTTTCTGCCCTTAACTCTCAGGGATTCTCTAGACAGGTAATGTTCAAGTCACATTCATTCAAGTCATGTTTATGTAACTTTAAAATTATATCATTTATGAAAACTATAATTTAGCATATACTTATATGTTCTTTCTATAGTTTCCTGTTTTCTGCAAATATTTTCAAGTTTGCCATTTATTGATTTAAACCTGGTAGGCAAAGTGGGTTTGTAACTTGAGTCTGAGAATTCTGATTCCTGAAGTCTGTGCTGCCTTGTTCTACTATCTGTTGTTTCTGCTGGTTCTCTCACGCTGCCTTGCTTGCTCATGAGCCTGATTCACTTTCACTGTATGTTTGCCTTTGCCCTTGAAAATCACTCGTGAGGATTTCCTGAAGCCTAGGATGAATATGCCTTCTCCTGGGAGTCATTGCATTGACTGCTTTCTGATGCTTTCTGCTACTTGGGAGGGACCTCAAACCAAATCTAAGTCTTAAGGTTCTCTGGTTCCCTCAGACTGCATGTACCCAGAAGGCAAATACATGTGAGAACTTGTCCGTGGCCAATATTTCTAAGGGATTATTTTTTCCTTTTTCTTTCTTTTTTTCCTCCTGTTTTGCTCAGCTCTGAGGTATATTTTCTACCAATTGTCTATTGTGGTTGTGAGGCAGAAGAATATGTTTAGTTCTGCTTAACTCTTATGCTGAGGATGTTGCACTTTGTGGTTAAGGGCTGTAGGGACAGTCTTCTAGAACTGCCCCCCTGTGCTGGACTTCTGTCCCCTTCACCGCCCCTCCCCCACAGGGCTAACAACCACTCCCAGTTCCCTCAGGGAGCTTTGATCTCCCTCCTTCCATATGTTATTCTGAAAACAGGCTTTATCCAAAAAGTGGCCAGAGAGTTTTTACTTGTCAACCTTTTTCAGCTTTTCATTTTTTAAAAGAAATCCGAATAACCCAGCCCTCCATTTCTGGAAACAAGAAGTCATCTGCTAGAAATATTTAACTTTGTAACTAACAAAAGGCAGAAAAAAACTCAAGAATTGTTTGCTTTGGGAATATGACAATAAAAATGCAGATGAGTGGCTGCTTGATTTTATTAAAGAATAAAATATGTGTTATTAATAGTCAACAACATTTAATGATCTCAGTTTGTATGATTATCTGTAACACTGTATGAAATTGCAACTAGGGGTGCCTCCCTAACTCCATACCTGATACCCATAACTGGGGACACAGATGGTGACATCTATTGGTATCTAATCATATGACCTTAGGCTTTTATTTTCTCAAGTCTGAAATGAGAAGGTCACATCAGTTCAAAAAGTAATACGGCTTCTTTCAAAGCTAATAATCTGGGCTAATCACATTTCAGCTCTTTCTCTGGGGAATGGAGGGGAAAAACAGGTTTATCCAGTTACTACCTTTTTTCCTCTCCTCAGTCCAAAAAATAAAAAGATTTTTAAAAAAAGTTTGAGGCAACATACAAACCTAAGTGGATATAATGACACAGAAAAACATACTGAGATTTTAAAACCAGAGGAAAAGAGATGAACACCTACAAACTTATTCTGTAATGTCCTATAGTTGGGTCACAACACCTATGCAAAACTTTCTGGTGACCCAAGTAGAAAAGAAAACTTGATTAGTTCCTAAACTCACATTGTTCATAAAATAATAGCAAACCAAAGCAAAGCTTTTCTAGAACCTTGTTCTCAGAAAACCTTTTCCCATGGGTTTTGTATTAGTTTTCTAGGGCTGCCATAACAAATGACCACAAACTAGATGGCTTAGAACAGCAGAAATGTATTCTCTCACAGCTCAGGAAGACAGAAGTCTGGAATCAAGGTGTTGCCAGGGCTGATTCCTTCTGGGGTCACTGAGGGAGAATGTGTCCTCTGTCTGCCTCCTATCTTCTGGTGGCTACCGGCAATCCTTGGCATTCCTTAGCTTGTACTTGCATCACTCCAAACTCTGCCTGTCATCGTGTGACCATCATCTCTGTGTGTCTGTGTCTCTGCATCCAACTTTCACGGTCCTTTCTCATATAAAGACACCAGCCATTGGATCTAGGGCCCACCCTAATCCAGTATAACCTTATCTAGACTTGATTACATCTGCAAAGACCCTATTTCCAAAAAAGGTCACATTTACGTGTACCAAGGGTTAGATCTTGAACATACGTTTTTCAGGGACACAATTCAACCCCCAACAGGTCTTTGCAAAAGAAACCCTGAGGGAGGTAGAGGAAGCATGTATATGATACCTGTTCCAGCTGCTCTACTCCAGGAGTGTCCACCCCTCCTGTGTTCCACTCCTCTGAACCCATCACCCTGAAAGCTGACTCCCTGCTTGCCTGCATGTCCAGCATATTCTGACAATTGTTCTGGACTGCCCAGAGGGGTATTAATAAATAACAATAACTGGATCAATGAGTTATTTGTACAAAGATAGAAAAAATGCTGTCAGCACTTACTGTGACACAAAGCTCTCTGGAACAACACCAGATAGAATCATGGCCAGGTCATCTTGGCTGAGTCTAAGCAAGGTTTGGGGATGAGGACCTAGCCATCTTCAGCCTTACTCTGAATTTCTATTTGAATAAACTTCCATGTTTGCTTCTTTGTTTTAGCTAAAGTGGGTCATTGGGCAGAGTTTTCTGTGCAGAAGCCCAGAGAAGAAATTCAGACAATGGGGAGGCCAGTTTAATGTGGTTCTATTCCCTGTTCTTGGGCCAGTTTTGAGTCCCTGGGGTTAAATGAGTGCTGTGGTCTGAATGTGTCCTTCAATTTCATATGTTGGGAACCTAATCCCCAAATTCATATGGTGATTGGAGGTAGGGCCTTTGGGAAGTAATTAGAATTAAATAAGGTCATCAGGGTGGGGACCCCATGATGGGACTGGTGGCTTTATAAGAAGAGAAGAGAGACCTGAGCAGGCACACTCTGGCCCCCTCACTATGTGATGCCTTCACCATGTCATGATGCAGCAAGAAGGCGCTCACCAGGTGCTAGTGCCATGCTCTTGGACTTTCCAGCCTGCAGAACTGTGAGCTAAATAAACTTCTACTGTTTATAAATTACCCAAGTCTGTGGTATTCTGTTATAGCAACAGAAAACAGACTAAGACAATGAGTCAGAGACAGAAGCTGTCCTAGGAGTAAATTGGGGAGCCTCAAGACACAAGCATGATGCCTAGGGGCCCAGGTTGGGGCATAGAGCAGTGGGGAGAGGGGGCTTTCTCCATTTTGCCATGGAACACAGCTTGGCTGTGCAGCAGGGAGGACCAAATGGAAACCTGTGTCATTTGGTGTGTGAGAGGATTTGCAGCACGGGGAATGTAGCAGGAAAGAAAGCACCTTTCTGTGTACTGAGAAGGAAGACACTGGTAGCAATGGCAGTGGACAAGTGACCCCTCCATTAAGAACTTCTGGGCAGAGGACTTCTATAAGAAAGCCAAAATGAATGAACATGAGTAGTTTGTATCTGAGAAAATGTGAGACAATTCTGGGAACAACTAAGAGAATTTTCTATTTTTTATAAAATGTTAAAATACCAACCATTTTATATTTTATTGCAGTAAAATACACATAACATAAAATATACCATGTTGACCATTTTAAAGTGTACAACTCAGTGGCATTAAGTACTTTCACATTGTTGTACAACTGTCATCACTACCCATCTTGAGAACTTTTTCATCATCCCAAACTGAAACTCTGTACCCATTAAACAATAACTTTCCATTCTCCCCCAACCCCAGATCTTGGGAACCTCTATCCTACCTACCTTTTCTCTCTATGCATTTGACTACTCTAGGTACTTTTTTAAAGGGGAAATACATAATATTTGTTTTTCTGTCTGGCTTATTTCACTTAGCATAATGCCTTCAATGCTCATTCATATTATAGCACGGATCAGAATTTCTGTTTTTATACCTGAATAGTATTCCACTGTGTGTATACACCACATTTTGTTTCTCTGGTAATCTGTTGACAACTAGGAGAACTTCAATTGTGAGGACTGAGCCTATAGTGTGAACTAACAAGTTAACAGAGTTCAGACACTAATACCAACCTGAAATCACTTGAGCACATAGATTTATCATACCTGCGGACATTTAGGTTACTGAATTGTATAATTTTTTTCATCTGGCAAATATCTTCATTTATAGCTGAGGACATGAAACCCAGCTTGCCTTAAGGTATAGTAGCTGCTATATCCTCTGGCTTTACTTGTCCCCAGACTGGTCATGGGTTGTGACTCTGTCAAGAATGAATGAGTGACCCCTTTCCCATAAGCCTCACAAACACCATTGGCGGTCATCTCACCCAGTCAGAAGAGAACTGAAGAAATAAGCTCTTTCTTTCTTTGTTGGAATTTCTATTTCCCTTTATGAAAACAGAGCCTGTTCTAGCTAGAAAAGAACCTTATCAACTTACTTGTTCACTTTCTATCAATAATAGAATTCATAAATGCATTACCAAATTGTCAGATGAGCAATTTAGAGCCTCTGACAGAATATTGAGGGAATGTGATTTGTGTGTGCAGACGGACACAGCTGGAGGGCTATTTGACTGTAATGACTTGGGGTTTTATTACTCCTCCTACACATGAAAAGTGTGAAGGTATGAAAGCACCAATTGTTCCCAATTACTTGAGATATATTCTGTTAATATCCAACCCCTTTCTGCAATTTTATTGCCAAGTGGAAAAGAAAATTACCAGATTATTGTATAGAATGTTAAGGTAAATAAATGGGCCTTTTAAACTGCTGAATAAAATAATTAGGTGGTTGAAATATGATCATTAGAAATGTTACCTGAATTCAATTAGGATGGTAGGAGTCACATCTCTGATGCTCAGTGGAATGTTAAATAACAAAATAAGTAAACAAATAAATAGCCATATAAAAATACAAAATAGCTTTTTACAAAAATAATAGTGTATTGCCATAACTAAATATGTAAAGTCTACTTGAAAGACACAAACAGCAAGAGAAAAACCACAAAGCAAAACTCTTTTTTAACTAATTTTTTCTCCTGAAAAAAAAAAAAAGCATAAGTAGTGAAATAAAATTAGGGAAAATCTCTATCTACTAGTCTTTGTCCTTCCAATGGACACAAAAAGTTTAACATGTATTTGGTTGTAGCAGCCTGTTGACCTCTTCAGCTAAGAGGGGAGTTTGATTTGGTTCACAGGACCTTGTGTCAATACAGGAGTGCTAGAGTTTTTGAACCTGAAGATATTTAAAAATAAGAAGTAGCAACAAATCTTCAAGTTACTTATGCTTGTCAGATTGAATTGCTGTGGTGCTCTGGGTTCATTGTCTGAGCAGCTGGCTGCTTTAGACAGCCTGTACGAAGTGAGTGAACATCCTGGAAAACTCCCGGGCATCATAGAATCTCAGAGTTGGAGAATATCTCCTATGCCAATAAATAGCTCGCATGTACTTATAGATAAGTTGTTCAGTAACCTAGGTGCTTGTTTCATTATTATATCAAAGCATAATCTCAATCGTGATAAAGCATTTGGCCAAGTAATTCAGGGTGTTTAGTAACTTACCTATAGGAGACATAGCCCTGGGAAATAATTGCCCCTAACCTACCTGATTTTAGGAATGTAGGAATCTAAGACCATGTGCTTGCGTATTGGATTGGCATTGCTCCTCCATCATCCCACCACTTCTATTGGCCCTAATTCTTGCAGCATATGTGGGTTTAGGGATTTTACAGATAGAAGATGAGCCATCTTAGTATTTTCACCCACTTTAGTTCCCTTATATTACATCTTTGTGGTCAGAAATATTAATAGAACAAGACCATCATTTGCTGGTAACAGCTCTAGATAATTGAAAATGAGAGGTTACCCCAAACCTCGCCTATCCATGCACATTTATTTATACAATTTAGAAAAATGAATTAGTGACGTTCCATATGCATTAGATGAAACCAATCATTCTTCCCCTTACTGTTAAGTGCCTGGAGTGTTTCTTTTTCCTGGTGCCCATTGTTGGGCCTTTTCCCATTCTCCTTCCCACTTCTCTATCTAACAGATGCTCCAGAGCCAAGTGAAATAGACTAACAAGAACTGAATGGAACTTCTCAGGCCGGAATTTCTTATATAAAGGGTTTCTCACTAAATGATGGTTTTTGCTTATAACCCAAGCATAGAGCAAAGTCCACTCTGAAAGGAGTCTGTCAAGGGACCCGACCCCAGTGCCCACAGTGGCACCCATTCATTGATGCAGAGCACACATTGAGAGGAGATTCTTTTCCTGATGTAGTCTAATGGATACAGTGATGTTCAAACCTGAGTATTCAAGATGCCTTTTAAAAGCAAAAAAAAAAAAAAATCCTCCTAGTGGTTCAAAGATCCAATGTAAAAACACTAATATTTTCTGCTACAAGAAGATTTTTCAATTCAAAAGCTAAGGTTTGTAAGAGGGAGTGTTTTCCCTCTCCCTCCCCCTTGCTCCCCCTGGGCCTGCCATATGGAAATGATGAACATTTGGTTACATTTTGAAACTCTACTACAGTTATTATTTACCCTCATGGAGATTAGGAAGTTGTATTATTTCCTATTCCCATTTCCCAGAGAATTGCAGATGTGCTTGATAAGACATATAGCTGAGGGAAGTGCCCAGGCTTTTTAAAAAACAGCATTTATTCTATCAATATGTGAGAAATGTAAAAGGTACCCCCCCCAAAAAAAGAGAAACTCTGAGTGCAACTTCGGTTACAAGGAAGAGACCAGCTGCTTCCTCGGAAAGGCGTGACAGTACCAAGAAGACAGTGAGAATAAGAGAATATAAATAATGGCTGATCTAAGAATGTGCAGTTGAAGTTGAGACAAAGCAAGGCACCTTCCTAGCTCTTACTGCTCAAGAGTAACATCAGTGTCTTCCTCATCTAGTGGAGCTCTGAGGATCAAGAAATGGAATTGTGTTTTGATAATGGATAAAAGAAATCAAAAGTCTCTCTCTCACTGAAGATGCCAAAAAGAGAATTTTAAATATGTCTTCCATTTGACTTTATTTTCAAATGCATTTTCTTAAAAACAAAAGCAAGACAGCTTTTATAGAAATTATTTATACACATATATTCCAATGGGTATATATATTTGTTACCAAAAATAAGTTAATATACATATATGCTTATATACGAAGAGGAAATCTATAGTATGATACATATAAAAATGTTAAGGGTAGTCACCTATGAAGAGTGGGACTAGGGCTGAGGATGGGTGTGGAAGTGAGTTTTACTACCCACTTCACATATTCCTGGTTTGAAAAAATGTTCACCTGCAGTGGGTATTATTTTTATAATGATTGAACTTCAAAAAACACTTCACTGTGTACCTGATCTGTGCAAGGAACAATGTGAAAGGAACACCAGAGTCCCAAGTGTGTTCGGATGCAGAAAGTCATTAATAACCATGTTTGGTTAATAGACATTGTATCAAGATTACTTCTGATTTATAATCTCTTAATTATAGATGCATTAAAAAGGCTAGTAATTAATCACCCACAATTGGAAGCAACCAAGATGTCCTTCAGTGGGTGAATGGATAAACAAACTGTGGCACATCCAGACAATGGAATATTACTCAGTGCTAAAAAGAAATGAGCTATCAAGCCATGAAAAGACATGGAGGAACCTTAAATGCATATTGCTAAGTGCAAGAAGACAGTCTGAAAAGGCTACATACTGTATGATTCCCACTATGTGACATTCTGGGAAAGGCAAAACTTTGGAGACAGTAAAAAGATCAGTGGTTGCCAGGGGGTGGGGGAGGGCTGAGGGAGGGAGAGAGGAACAGGTGGAGCACAGGAGGTTTTAGGTTAACAGAACTAATTCGTTATGATACTGTAATGATGGATACATGACATCATGCATTTGTCAAAATCCACAGAACTGTAGGATATATAGAGTTAATCCTTTTTTTCTTTTTTTTTTTTCAACCTGAAGGAACTAATTTATACTATGGATAAAATTAATAATGTATTGGCCGGGTGTGGTGGCTCACACCTGTAATCCTAGCACTCTGGGAGGCCGAGGCAGGAGGATTGCTTGAGGTCAGGAGCTCGAGACTAGCCTGAGCAAGAGCAAGACCCCATCTCTACTAAAAATAAAAAGAAATTAGCCAGACAACTAAAAATAGAAAAAATTAGCCTGGGGTGGTGGCACATACCTGTAGTCCCCGATACTCTGGTGGCTGAGGCAGGAGGATTTCTCGAGCCTAGGAGTTTGAGGTTGCTATGAGCTGGGCTGACGCCATGACACTCTAGCCAGGACGACAGAGCAAGACTCTGTCTCCAAAAAAAAAAAAAAAAAAAAATTAATAATGTATCACTATTGGTTCAACAATTATAACAAATGTAAAATGCAAGGTGGTACTATTAATAACAGGGAAACTATGGAGTGGGGGGAGGGGTGCATTGGAACTCTCTGGACTTTCTGCTTAGTTTTTCCATAAATCTAAAACTGCCCTAAAAAAATAAAATCTTTTAATTTAAGAAAAAAGTTAATGCTTTTTATATATAATAATAAAAGGCCAGTTTAACATACTAAGATTAAAAACTATTATAGTATTTCAAAACCAAGTCAGGACTGTGATGCTCTAAACCATGTTTTACAAGGTAAGGTCCAGTTTGCACAGCCCTCTTCGGGCTAGTCCAGGCCCTCTCTTCGCCGTGCTGGCTCTCGGGAGGGACCCAGACCCAGGTGGGCTGGGGGCCTGGCGAGCTCTTGTCCACCTGCAAGGCCTTGGAAAGCTCTGGCCCCTTGCGCCCTGCAGCGCTCCGCCGGGGTGCAAGGGCAGACAGGTAGATCACACGTGCTGGCGTGTGCAAATACCCGCGTGGCGATCACCACCGACACGCCGCCCCCCCACCAGCCCGGGGGTACTGCTCCAGCACCTTCCGGGCTCCCAGCTCCTCTGTGCGGCCGGAACACTGGGAAGAGAAGCCCCAGCAGCGGGGCTGGTTTGTTTCCCGACCTCCCCTGGCCCAGCTCCGGGCCTTAAACCCGCCTTGCAACCGACGCAGGTACACACCAATCAGTCTGCTGTTCCCGAAGCCTGCATCGTGATATGTAAAGCCTAAAAATAAACACCCACTTCCCCTGTGGGCATTGGGATTTATTCTATTTAAATTGCACAGATTGTTCTCATTCCTTAGTGTCTGAATTATTAAGGGCTGAAATCTGCTTCTCAGCTATTTGCATGTATTTGTTTAGCGATGGAGTCGCCGCTGCCACAAGGGCTGCTCCCATGGCAACTGCGACAAAATAAGATCCCGCCCCACCCACCTAGGGAGAAGAAACCTCCCAAGAAAGCCTGGCACTGTTGTCCTGGGTGTGGATGTCCTTTTAGGGCCTGGTTGGGAGGGGAGGGCCGTGAGGAGACGTGGAACAAAAGCCAGTATGACGATGTTTTCATAAATTCTACACTGTGCTAACTCCACTGGAAAATTTTAAAAGTAACGCCCTTCTCTTTGGGTTAGAAGGAAATATTGGAATTCAGTATTAATGCTCTTTGTAAATAGTTATGTGTAAGGGAAAGTATTCCACCTTAGCTCATTTTCATACAACTGCATTATCCTTGTTAAAATATATACGTACAATGCAAATAGCATAGAATGCATATGTAATTATATATAATATGTATCCTATGACATATTATATAACATTCCATTTATTAAGAAACTTTGTACTTCAGAGCAGATATTGCTTGGAAAACACATACACACTGTATGCTTTGAAGTTTATCGTAAGTTCTTATATTAAATATAGAGTTGAGGTTCAAGATTCCTCTGCATCCAACCTAAAAAGCAAAACTTCATTTCCTTCTAAAAAGAAGCATTCTCAACCCTATCAGACCCAATACACACTTTTTATAACAAAGTTTTTCAGTGATACATATTATGCTTCATTTTTTTTTAAAAAGTCTTTATGTTTTAGAGCAGTTTTAAGTTCACAGCAAAATTGAGCAGAAAGTACAGAAAGTTCCCATGTACTCTCTCCCCGCCATTCCCAGGCATAGCTCTTCCCATTATGGACATCCCCAACCAGAGTGGTACATTGTTGAAATTGATGAACCTACACTGACACATCGTTATCACCCCAAAGTCTGCAATTTACATTAGGTGTCACTCTTTGTGTTGTACCTTCTATGGCTTTGGACAAGTGTATAATGAAAGGTATCCACCATTATAGTATCACACTGCCCTGAATCCTCTGTGCTCCCTCTCTTCATTCCTCCCCAACCCCCAACCCGAGGCAACCACTGATGTTTTTACTGTCTCTATGTTTTTACCTTTTCCAGAGTGTCATTTGTCGGAATCATACAGTATAGAGACTTTTCACATCAGCTTCTTTCACTTAATAATATGCATTTAAGTTTCCTCTCTGTCTTTTCATGGCTTCATAGCTCATATCTTTTTAGCATTAAATACTATTCCATTGTCTGGACATACCACCGTTTATTTACAGATTCACTTACTGAAGGACGTCTTTGTTGCGTCTGAGTTTTGGCAATTGTAAGTACAGCTACTGTAAACATTCATATGCATGTTTTTGTGGGGACTTAAAGTTTTCAACTCATTTGGGGAAATACAAGGAATGTGATTGGAGTGTGGTAAGAGCATGATTAGTTTTATAAGAAACCACCAAACTGTCTTCCAAATGTCTGCATCATTTTGCATTCCCACCAGCACTAAATAAGAGTTCCTGCTGCTCAAAGACTTTGACAACATTTAGTGATGTCACCATCCAAGATTTTGGCCATTCTAACGGGTGTGTTGTGGTATCTCATTGTTCTTTTAATTTACATTTCCCTGATGACATATGATGTGGAGCATCTTTTCATATGCTTGCTTGCCATATAGCAAATATTTTGTAACACCTTCTTAACTATCCTGAAATGTAATTCTTAGTTAAAACCATTTACCTACAAAATAATTAAAAAAAAAAAATCAATGCAGTTCTCTAACTAAAATATAAAGGAGAAGTAAAAAGAAAGTGGGCTGGGCGCGGTGGCTCATGCCTATAATCCTAGCACTCTGGAAGGCCGAGGCAGGAGGATTGCTTGAGTTCAGAAGTTCGAGACCAGCCTGAGCAAGAGTGAGACCCCATCTCTACTAAAAATAGAAAAAAATTAGCCAACCATGGTGGCGCATGCCTGTAGTCCCAGCTACTCAGGAGGCTGAGGCAGGAGGATCGCTTGAGCCCAGGAGTTTGAGGTTGCTGTGAGCGAGGCTGATGCCACAGCATTCTAACCTGAGCAACAGAGTAAGACTCTGTCTCAAAAAAAAAAAAAAAGTGATTATTAATGATGTAATTATTATGTAATAATGATAGGAGCACAACAAGAGAAGACATAATGAAGTATACATATTCTTGCCCTAATATGCAGAATTACCATGAAAGTGACAAATACAAATGAAGACTGACAAACATATTAACAAGTAAAATATCCCCAATCAGCGAAGGTATTTTCTGAAATGGCAAACAACTCTTTGCAAATCATGCTAAGCACAGTATAATCTTCCCTCTTTTATATTGTAGTTGCATTTGTGGAAATTCATCATATATTAAAACCACACAAAAGATATTTTGTGTTTATATGTGAAATGGAGTCGAGTTCTAAGCTCAGATAACTATAAATAGGGTGTTTGGTTTGTTTTTCTTGTAAAAATATCTAATGGGATATTCAAAATTTGACACAACTGTCCCATGTCAAAAGTGCTACCCAAATATTGTGACAAAAGCACCCTTTTAAAGCCACTATTTTAAAAGACAGAACTCTGCCTTCACCAGGGACATTATGAATTTTATGACTTGAGATTTGAGTCAAAGAAAGGAAGGTGAAGTTGCTGAAAACCAGACTGACTTAAAAATCAAAAAGTAAGAAACTAATCACAATAAAAGGAGTCCTTTCCTGTTGCTTGACACATAGGGAGAGCACTGAAGTGACTAGTTTAATCACAGACAGAAAGTGCAAGGTCTCCAAAAGCTTTTCTAGGCATTTTATAACTGCAGCTGGCCCCAAGTCCAGGTGAGGGAGTGCTTAGGAGCTCATTCTTGAGGAATAACACTGAGACAAATACATGGGCAGCCATGAGCTGAATGAAATTGGGGAGCGAGATCTAGGACTCTCAGCCTCTCATCTCCAAACAGCTGCCTGTCTGCAGAAACTGTATCAAGCTGGCTGTATCAAACTGTATCTGCAGGGCTATGTGCCATGTGCTCATCTGGGAATACCATAACTCACGGACAGATCCTATATGCCTGCAGTCCCCAACCCCCAGGCCTTGGATCGGTACTGGTCTGTGGCCTGTTAGGAACCTGGCCACACAGGCGGAGGTGAGCAGTGGGTGAGTGAGCAAAGCTCCATCTGTATTTACAGCCTCTCCCCATCACTTGCATCACCACCTGAGTTCCGCCTCCTGTTAGATTCTGCATTATGGTGAGTTGTATAATTATTTCATTATACATTACAATGTAATAATAATAGAAATAAAGTGCACAATAAATGTAATACACTTGAATCATCCTGAAACCACCTTCCCCTCCCCCAGTCCATGGAAAAATTGTCTTCCACGAAAACTGCTCCCTGGTGCCAAAAAGGTTGAGGACTGCTGCTATATGCCATACACCAAATAGCAAAGTAGAGATGTGCAGAGCAGGAAGACTGGATAGAGAAGAAGGAGGTGAGGCAATAATTCTCAATCCTGGCTGCACATTGGGGTCTCTTGGGAAGTCTTTATAAAATAGTGATGCCTGGCCCCATTCCTATGGTATTCTTTTGTTTTCTGATAAATATTAGCAAATTATATTAGTCTTATTTCCTTGCTTTTGTGTACTATCTGTCTCTAGTGAGGTTATTTTTGGTTACCCCTAAATTTCCATTGCTTTCTCCCTCTGAATTCAGTGCTAAGGATACACATGCTATCACATCATGTTATGAAATAGAGAGTTGACTCTGCCTTTGTTTCATTAACCATTATCCCCTCCACTTAACCTCTCACTCATTGGAGACAAAGGCTGACCTCATAGTCCTAGCTCTTTATCTCTCTAATTCATACTCTCCTACCCATCAATTTACTGTCACCTTGTCAATGCAATGGTAGTCTCATTTTCTTTTTCCATCTCCATCCGTGCAGTAGCTTCACTCACTCTAGAGTGATATCTATTCATGATATTCTGACTTAATTGGCTGAGAGCACCACCTCAATATCAGCAATTTTTAAAAGCTCATCACGTGATTCTAATGTGCAGTTGGGGTGAAGAACACCAATCTGGCAGCTGAAAACAAGAGAAGAACGAAATATCCTGCCTTTTGCCTGTTTTGGTGCTTTTATAAGGTAATTAAATACATGTGGATGCTGGAAAAAAGGGGATTGGGGCCACAATATTGTATCAGTTCTGGATATTGACCTTGGGATGGTTATTTTATCTGAGACTCAGCATCATCTGTAAAAGGTTAGTTATAGTATCTGCCTTATGCAGGTGTGAGGATTAAACAAGGTAATATGTGTAAATCACTTAGCATGGTGCTCAAAAGAAAGTGTCCAATAACTAACTGCTATTTCATCATCATCATCATTATTATTTAAGAGAATAAAAACATTTGATTGAAGATTCATACACAACATATTTGCCTCTATGCGTAAGTGCACATTCTGAAATGCAAACAAAAAATCTTTTAAAATAATTCCATATTCTTTGAGAGTTTTCCCTTGAACATAGACTGGAGACAATTTAACAGATTTTCAGTGTTCCTAAGTGGATCTGTGCCCAGTGTTTTTCAGCGTTCCCAAACTTGAACTTTCTGTCTTGTTAATCCTCCTCTGAGAAAGCCCATACTAGGTTTACTTACTTTCTCTCAGAATTTCATGTGTTTATAGTTTCTGTCCATTTATACTCTATACATACTAATTCCAGACTTGTGTAGCCAGCATTTTCTGGCCCTAAGTGCTCCACAAAATGGACTAGGACCTTCTTGTACAATGCACGGTCTACCAAGTTGGTGTAAGGTGCACAATGATCTGTAGTAATGAGACTGAAAGAACAGGCTGGGAGAGCCACAGCCAGGCTCCTAATCATTTAAGTCCTTTCCTAACATGGGGGCGGGGGAGTGGTGGCAAGTGAGAGAGAAGGAAAGCAGATAAGGCTGTCATGATTATGATTAGGCTTTTGCTCTAAGCCTCTAGAGAGTAGTGAGCTGAGCTAAACGATGTGAAAGATTCATTTGGCCTGGACTGGAGACATGCCCAAGGGTCTGCACCATTAACCATGGGATGAACAGCCTCTTGGACTTCCTTTCCTCTAAACCCAGTCCAATCACAGCCTCCTGAGCTGCTGGATGGGATAAGACAGATCCCAGGGGGAAAAAGAGGGACTATGTTTCCTCCTTAGAGCTAGGTCAGAGTATCTCTAATCCCTCCAAACTGTATCTGTCAGTTATATTTCAACATAACTGGTATCTGTTGTAATCGTATGCATTTTCTTTTATGTATTAAAAAAATTATTCTAGCCAGGTATGGTGGCTCATGCCTGTAATCGTAGCACTCTGGGAGGCCAAGGTGGGAGGATTGCTTGAGCTCAGGAGTTTGGGACCAGCCTGAGCAAGAGCAAGACTCCATCTCTACCAAAAACAGAAAAATTAGCTGGGCATGGTGGCTCGCCCCTGTAGTCCCAGGTACTTGGGAGGCTGAGGCAAGAGGATCCCTTGAGCCCAGGAGTTTGAGGTTGCAGTGAGCTATGATGATGCCACTGTACTCTACCCAGGGAGACAAAGTGAGACTTTCTCAAAAAAAAAAAAAAAAAAAAGTTATTCTGAGGTGGAGTCCATAAGCTCATAAGCTTTGCCAGGCTGTCGAAGGGGACCTTGTCACAAAAATGTTAAGAATTCTGTCTTAGGAGATGGTAGAGCAACTAGAAGAAACTGGTTCTCAGAATGCATGCAGAGCAGAGCCTCACCCCAATGGAACCATTCACCTACAGACTTTACCATAAGAAGGAAATAAGCCTTTATGATCTTTAATTTATGCATTGTGTGATCTTTTTGTTATAACACCTTAACAAATACTCTAACCATACATACAGTTTAAAATTATTTATTATTTTTTTAAATTTATATCAATATCATTAGTTAAAGGTAGGAAGCATAAAGATGTTAAAATCCAACAACTTGTTGAGGTCTATTAAAATGATAATTACGTAAATTTATGTCAAGGAGATCTTTGCAGATCCAGATATTGTATTCATCTCAACAAAAATATTATATAGCACAACAAAATACTTTTAGCACTTCAAAACTAATATTAAAAGAGAGAAAATATAATGCCAATAAATCTGATTTGACTTTCTATTTATCAAAACTAAACTATTAACACCTGAATTATTTTGTTTATTTTGTTTGTGTAGAAATACCTATACTAAAAGCTTGAAAGATTCCCTTTTAATTGATAATGTAGAAACAAAACATGGGAATTATCATAAATCAATTTCACTTTTAATGTGCTAAAGATAAGAATTCCCAAAATAAGACTATTAAAGCCATAGCATGCTATTTGTTTATGCAGTAACATGTGATTTTAAATTTTAAACCAGATTTTAATGTTTGATCCTAAAACTAAATATCACATGTACTGTTCTTGGATTAATTTGTTTACAAATCATGTTTTTGCTACATAATTATTTTAAATGAATAGTGTGTATCAGTTGTTATATGGGAAACATTTAAATGTTTCTATATATTTTAAATATTACTAAAGATTATATAAAATGAACTCTAATAATATACTAATTGAAAATATATTTTATTTTGTTATTATATTTTTAAGAGATGGGGTCTCACTGTGTTGCCCAGGCTGGAGTGCAGTGGCATGATCATAGCTTACTGTAGCTTTGAACTCCTGAGCTTGAAGGACCCTCCTGCTTCAGCCTCCCAAGTAGCTCGGATTACAGGTGTGCATCACCATGCCTGGCTAATTTTTTAATGTTATTTTTTGTGGAGGCAGTGTCTTGCTATGTTGCCCAGGTTGGCCTTGAACTCCTGGCCTCAAGAAATCCTCCTGTACTGACCTCCTGAAGTGCTGGGATTACAGGCATAAGCCACTGTGCTGGGCCAAAAATATATTTTATAAGTGAAATTACTACTTTATTGTATGCTCTAAAAAATAATGAAATTACTTTAAAAATTCTCTTTGCACATCCCTAGGCTGTGCTATAAAACAGCTTTGAGGATCAAATAGGGAACTCTAGAGTAATAAAAGAATCACTGAGTTGGGAGGGTAAAGACCTGGTATGCCCACAGAGGGGTCTGGACTTTGCCCTAGGCTCCTGGGAGGTAATCTCTAAGCCCTTTGACTTTGCCCTAGGCTCCTGGGAGGTAATCTCTAAGGCCTTGGAATATCCTCCCTGATAAGAGTGTCTGTTTACCTGAGGACCTTGGAACAAGATGCACAGCCTATGCTAACAATGTAATGTATGGTGCAGGCTTTGGGCCACCCAGTACAAACTCAAACTCCGGAGGGGATGGAAAACAAATTCAGCCATGTGTGTGGTTAATCATGTCTATGTGGCTGAGCCCTAATAAAAACTCTGGATATAGAGGCTCAGGTGAGCTCCCCTGGTTGGCAATACTTCACGTGTACTGTTGCACACCATTGCTGGGAGGAGTTAATGCTGTTCACACTTCCACTGGGAAAAGACATAGTGAAGCTTTGCACCTGGAACTCTCCTGGAGAGAAGATTAAATGCAATAATAATTCATACATGACCAAGATCTTGTATAAATCAGATTCACGGGATGTAACAAGAAAACACCTCTATTTAGTTTCTTGTCCATTTAAAATATATTCAGTGGCAGGTCTTTTCCCTGCCCCAAGTGAAAAAATCCTTATATCATAAAAAGTTACAACCACATTAAGTTGCAAAACACAATCCCATTTCAGTATTTAGGATGTCATGTCCCATATAATAAAAAAAGCTTCCAGTTTCATGCACTTTCCCCTAGTTGGGGACTCCTGCTGAGAAGCCAGGTAAACAGCTCTTCTACCTCACCTTCCCCCTCCAATCTTGTTCTCTCAATTTGACAACCATATTTTCTCATCAGTGGAAGTGGGAGCAAAGGCGAGGGTGTGAGCAGTGAAGGAGCTCAGGAAATTTCACCCTAAAATATGACTTTTTAGTATAAAGAGTATTTTGAATTCAAGGCCTTTAGAGATCCACAGACCCTTGGAAGCGGCTTTCCCTCCAACTGCATAACCAGACAGACCCATCAAAAGAACAATGGACTTCCCTTCCCCTCCCTGTTATCTCAATATATTGCAGGAAAGAAGATCAAGAATGCAACCAGACCTGGCCCAAATCATTTTAAACATAATACCTATCCCTCAGGTTAATTTACAAATCAATGTTCCCCCCCCCATCCATTCATTCTTTCAAGTATCTATTCATCCTCCCTAGCAACCATTTATTGCCCCTAAGCAGAATTACCTATATTCCTCATCACCTCCTCCCTTCTAAAAGGAGGATATAAAAATTTCTGGACCTCATTTGGATATTGGGCAATCACTCTGTGATTTTCCCCATGTGCACAGTAAATAAACCTCTTTCTCTTACTAATCTGCCTTAATCGTTGAGTTGATCTTTCAGCAAACTTTCCAGGGGAAAGGGAAAATTTCCTCCTTTGTCCCGCAGTAGAAACCTTCCTACTTAACTGCTACTCCTGGAAGATGGCTTCCCACTTTCTGGGACTGGCAAATGTTTAAAGGTGATGGTTTTCCTGGTGCTTCATAGTCCCCTCATGATATTCCGTGTTACTTTCCATGTTAAGAGCAACGTATTTTCTCCTGGTTGCTTCTCCCTTAGCCGTGTGTGTGTGTGTGTGTGTGTGTGTGTGTGTGTGTGTGTGTCTGTGCTGCTGCCCACTCCATGGAGAATCTCTGTTCGAGACCCACTGTTCCTCCAGGCAGTCACTGAGCCAGGATTTAAGCATGCTCCAAGCCAGCCTCCTCTCCCCGATGGTGCACACATGCACAAAGTCTTTGTCCGGACAGACTCTGGGAGTACAAGCTGGTCTCAATGCGGCAGCAAGTCTCCTTCACCTTGGTAACAATGTTTCTACTCTGCCCTTCTTTCTTGCCCCCTAGATTCTCCAGGTGCAAGTCAGACCGCAGTCTACCATGTCTCCACGTTCTACCAAGCTCTGGATGGTCCCAGTGAATCCTTTCTTGACTTGAGATGAAGAAGGAAGGATCAGGCCAGGCTCCTTTGGAGAATGTGGGAAAGGACCCATAAAGCATTTCTTTCTCCCATCCAAGTACTAACCAGGTCTGACCCTGCTTAGCTTCTGAGGTTAGACGAGATTGGGCACATTCAGAGTGGTATGGCTGTGGACTAGAGCTTCTCTTTCTAAGTACATTTTCTTCAGAATTTTTTCTTTCAATTTCAACTTTTATGTAAAGTTGTGTGTCCCTTAACAATGGGGATACGTTCTGAAAAATGCTTCGTTTGGTGATTTTGTCATTGTGTGAACATCATAGAGTGAACTTACACAAAGCTAGAGGGTGTAGCCTACTGCATACCCAGGCTATATGGTCTAGCCTGTTGCTCCTAGACTACAAACCTGTACAGAATGTCACTGTGGCAAACACTGTAGGCATCTGTAACACAAGGGTAAGTATTTGTGTATCTAAACATATCTAAACATAGAAAAGGTACAGGAAAAATACAGATTATGATCTTATGGGACCACCATTGTATGTGCAATCCATCATTGGCTGAAACATTGTTATACAGGGCATGACTGTATTTGACTAGGCTGAGGTACTCCAAAAGTTGTGTAACTAGTTTTCAACTAAATCCTACTTTGTAAGCCCTCTGGGGTGGTCTGTCTTACAACTTGCTTTGGTATTTAATATCTATTGTCTTCATGCTTCAGCCAGAACTGGGAAAGGAAGAACCACATTTTTTACATCTTTTGTATATGAAAAGCACTTACAACAGCGCTCAATTAATGTTAGCTATTATTAACTGTTGTAGACAGAAAACAGGACATGTGAGTAGTTTAAAGTAAGCAAGTGGAATCAAAACAAAAGAATCACTCATGTTAGCCTTCTTTGACAAATGGCCTTAATCAATTTGATATTGTGCGTTATCTTTTCTGGTTTATTTTTAGAGTTGAAGAGATTTTCATCTATTTGGAATGGATTAGCTAAAGTTCAGCTTAAGCAGAGTAATAGACTTGTGACCTCTTATCTCAGGTTCATTATGCTTTGAAACTCAGCCACCCGAAACAGAGATATGTGCTGCAGCAATTTTGCCTCATGTGGGGCCAGGCAGTGTACACGCCATGGTGCTTCATGGGCAGGAGAATGTGGAAAGCTTACCTTCTAACCCATTTGGCAATACGGTAACTAACATTTCCTTCAGCAGATGTAGCAGAAAAACTGAGTGGTGTCCTCTACACTCTCAGAACAATTTCACCAGGGCTGACTTTCTAGGGAAAATGGCTTATTGCTTTTTAAATCTGAAATATTTTCATGGACTGGGAAAGACATAATTTTTTGTTAAATAACTGTGGTCTCTCTCTCTCTTTTTTTTTTTTCTATTTTTTGTTTTTTTTTTTTTTTTTTCCTAACTCCACTGGAAAAGTCTCTCTCTCTTGATGCTTTTAATTTTTATTTCTTTACTTAATATCAGTTGTTTTGTAGCTAAGTCTGAAACTCAGTACTTTAATCTGGTCTTATTTCCACTATATAACAAGTTTAGTCTTAATACCCACTCAGAATCGCTTAAGATTCTGAGGCTACCCGGATCTATAAAGTCAATTCTTGAAATGAGGACAAGGAATCTATATCATTATCTCGCTCCTCAAGATTTTTATGCACACTAAAATTTAAGAGCTATTGTCATATGGTTTCTATAGTGTTGAGCTTCGTGATTTTGATGATGACCAAAGAAATGCCTTCAAGAAAACAAAACAGGCTGGGCATGGTGGGTCACAGCTGTAATCCCAGCATTTTGGGAGGACAAAGTGGGAGAATCGCTTGAGCCCAGGAATTCAAGGCTGCAGTGAGCTGTGATCACACCACTGCACTCCAGCCTGGGCAACAGAGTAAGACCCCGTCTCAAAAAAAAAAAAACGAACGAACGAAAGAAAGAAAGAAAGAGAGAGAGAGAAAGAGAGAGAGAGAGAAAGAAAGAAAGAAAGAAAGAAAGAAACTAACTTAGCAGAAATGCTGAGCTGTGGGTTTTATTATGGGATGATGTAGGCAGGGTCAGGGGGCTGATGGAGAAAACTTGGTGTTAGTATCTTTGACTATTCTCTTGGTGGATGGCCAGATTCCCCCAGGGAAGAATCTTTCAATATTCCACTAGAGGGTAAAGATATAACTGTTGCATTCTGGGGGCCAAGTTGGGGAAGACGTGTGGAGGATGGTCTCTTAATCCCCCCCACCTCCCCGTGAGAATAAGTATTAAGACTCCTGCTAGATCCTGCGGGAGCATCTGGGGCTCTAATTTCTTCTCAAACACCTTCCACCCTGGTCCTCCTATTATTAGCTCCCTATAAATTTTGCCTTTCAAGATTTTGCTGTGTATTAATAAATATGGTCGGTTCTCTGCTTTCCCACTACCAGATTGGGATTTTGTTTTTTCACAGCTGCTTTGAGAAACAGGATTGTTAAATCACTTAGCATTGATCCGTTAGTTTACCAGCTTCCAAAATGTCATAGCTGTTGTCCTCTTTCCTATTCTCCCAGTCTTTGTGGGTTTAGGTCTTAGGACGACTCCTATTTTTATGGAGTTCAAGGGGGAGGAAAATTAAATGCACATATTCAATCCATCATTTTGATCTGCAAGTTCAAAAATATCTACTTCTTCTGTAAGGCCCAACTCCTCCCGGAAGCATTCATTTGACTCATCTACCTACCTGTAGCAGAATTAATCGCATCCTTCAAAAATTTTTAGAGTACTATGCAACAAATTGCATCCTAATCCATTTTTTTAATATATTATTCCTCTTTACCCAGAGAAAATATGAATCTGAAAGTGTCAGGATCAAGTTTTATTCTAATTTCATCAGTAGGACCCATCCCAATCCATAGTACTTAGTAAATGTTTGCTATATACAGGAATGTGTAATTAGGTTCCAAAAAGGATGGTGATGAACCTTTTCAAAAATTGGATACTTATTAAGATACATGTTATACTGACTAGGAATTCTTGCTCATCAATTGCTGTCAGACTAAGAAACTGAAAGCCTTTTAGCTCCTTCAACGTCATAGAAGCCTGTTTATTGCACATCAGATAGAGCAATTTTTGGATTGACCGCCCTCTGGTGGCATTTCAAGAAACTAACTTCTTGTACAGCTTGAGCTTTTGAAACCTTGATGGAGTACATCTCTCATTTTCTTAATCTTCCCAAATGAACTTGCGTGAGTTTTGCAATCCGAGAGAAACTATAATTCTCAAAATAACTTGATGAGTTTCTGATACTACATATTAGGAAGCTGAACAAACATACAAATATAAGTTATATGTGTTTTAAAAATATCTATTTCTGATGTTTTCTAATGTTTCTAATTTTCCAATGTTTTCTTATTTCTCAACATGGCTCACTTGAACTATGATAACCCTCAAATGAGTCATTTATGATTCAAATGGTAAATAAATAGCTCAAGTTCTTTATAGTAGAAAGTTCATTTTCTTTTATATATTAGAAATCCAAATTGAGTTTTTTCCACTCAATTTCAAAACAAATCTGAAATTTTTAACATGCAGTTTTAAGCATGTTTATTTGAACAAAGACATATAAAAATGTGCAAAATAAACTTTCCTGGATGATATTCTTAACAAAAAGGTCTAAATTTGTACACACTTCTCCAGTCATCAGTGGGTTGCACGTGTTAGGAAAGCTACACATTCCCATTCCATGAGTAAAGCAGAGGACCCTGTTTGTTTTTGTGAGCAGGATTAGGTAGGAGGGGTTGCAGTGGCTCACACCTGTTATCCTAGCACTTTGGGAGGCCGAAGCAGCAGGATCACTTGAGGCCAGGAGTTCAAGACCAGCCTGCACAACATAGCAAGACCCTGTCTCTACAAAAAAAATTTAAAAATTAGCTGGGCATGGTGGCATGTGCCTGTAGTCCCAGCTACTCAGGAGGCTGAGGTGGGAGGATTGCTTGATCTCAGGAGTTTGAGGTTACAGGAGCTATGAATCCAGCCACTGCACTCTAGCCTGGGCAACAGAGTGAGACCCTGTCTCCAAAAATAAAAAGATTAGGTAGGACATGATTTGTACCAGGTCACAAGAAGCCTTCTAAGCAATTGCATAATACCATAAAAGGAGAGAAACTATTAGAACAAGAAATTAACTTACAAATTATATAGATATAGATATCTAAACTGAATAAAGTTGTTTAAACTTCTAAATGTTTTACATAGCAAAGGAGTTCATGTCAAAAAAAATAAGAGAAATGAATCCAGTGTGTAAAATAGCTCCAAATATATGTATGTGTGTGTGTATATATATACATATATATATACATAGACAGAGAAATGGATATTATCAGTTGGGAACACAGAAGACAAAGACAGGAGAGACATCTCCTTCCCTTCCCCTACCACCAAGAGCAGAAAGAGTGTTTGCCACATGAATTTACCAATCTGGACCCAGAATCTTTTCAGTTCCTGCCCAGGAGGAATTGCTCATGTCTATGGACCTGTGACTATCTAAGTTTTCTATTCTTCTTCTTATTATTTTGTTTTCCAAATAAGCATTCTTATCACAATTATCCTGCTTGTACTATTTTATATTGGGCATGTCAGAGGCAGATAACTTGTCTTTTGGTTTATAAGTGGCTGGACCAAGAGGAATCCTATCTGAGCTAGATGGAGAAGACTACACATCACCCAGAGATTGAAGACATGGAGCTGGGTGCACCCACTGAATGAGACCTGGGGGTTGTCCCCACTGGGGAAGAGGTGAGAGTGGTTCATGTATAGGAAAAAGGAAAAAGGGTGTGTGTGGATACGTGGGGCCACCAGGATTGTGGCAGGCACTGTTAGTTGTCCTAATATTTGATCTTCCCTTCTTCAAGAGCAATAGACTTTCAACTGTTTGTTGTCAACTGTTCACAGAATGAAGGCAACATTTTCCCCAGCCTCTTCTGCAACTAATGTGTGGTCCTGGGACTAAGTTCCAGTGGGTGGGAGATAAGCAGGAGTAATGTGCATGACTTCAGGATGTGACTTTAAAGGAAAATGCATATTCTGCCTTTCAACGTTTCCCTCTTTCTACTGGCTGGAACATGGGAATGAGGACAACATACTAGGAAAGGTGACACTATAATACAAGATAGAAAAACCCCAGGCCCTTGACATCGTTGCATGACAGAGCCAAGCTTTATTAACTTCAGAGAAAATAAAACTTTTATCTCATTTAAGCCATGGGTATTTAATGTCTTCCTCATACACAGTCAAATCTTTTTTCCAAAAAACAACAACAACAAAAAAAAAAACATGCCAAGGAAAGAGACAGATCCCATAAAGGGCAGCATCTAACAAAATCTGGGGTTTCAGGGGTAAAAATTCTAGAGGAAGCAAAGTTTAATCTCCTATCTAAAGAAGAAATGAAATTAGCTAAGAAAACCCCTGAAATGGGAACTAGCATGGCATGTTGAGGTACTGAAAGGAGTTAAGAATGGAAAGAGAAAAAAGGTATTTTTGCTAAATCAAGAGAGATAAGTACAACCTAGATGATTCTGAGCTTTATATGCATTTAGGAAGGTAAAGAAGATAAAAAGTCACAAGTGATTCCCATATTTTTGGTCTGATCAACTGTGTGGATGGTAGAGCTACATACTGAGAAAAGAAACACCAGGGAAGTGGCAGGTTTTTGTGGGAAGAGGATGATTTTTTTTCCGGATATGTTGAGTTTGAGGTGTTTGTGAACAGGCAACTAGTCATGTGGATCTGGTGCTCAGAATAAAGATCTTGGGCTGAAACAAATGTGGGAGTCATTGGCAAGAGGAATCGACAAGTCACCTAGGGTGGAAGTCTATACTGTGAAAAGAATATTAGAGTAAAGAAGAGGGCCTAAGATCCAGTCCTGAAGGAATCCCTGCATTGAATGACTGGATATAAGAGGGGAACTGACCAGGGAGATTGAGAAGAAATGACCCGAGAAAAAGGAAGGAAGCCAGGCACGTGCAGTCATGGAGACCAAAGGAAGAGAGTGTTTCAGTAAGTAAAGAGTGGCCACCAACGCTGGAGACTGTTGAAAGGTCAAGTCGGATGAGCCCTAAGAGCTTACTGGACATAACCACAAGGAGCTAACTGGTGACCTCAGTGGGGAAGTAAACGCCAGTGGACTGTGGGGTGGAATCAAAATTAGGTAGGTTGAATAGTGGGTCAGTATGTGGAAAAAGAGAGAATTCTTTCAAAAGGTTGAGCACTGAAGGAGAAAAAAAGGGATAGTAGAGCAGCCGTAGGGGTTCTGAGGTTGCTTGGCTGGGGTTTTGAAGTTGGAAAATTTTGAGTTAAACTCATTTCCATACCAAAGGGAAAAGTCTATTGCCAAGGAAAAGACTGAAGAAGAACAGAGAGTGGATAATACAAACTTCAAGATTCTTGAGAAGGTAGGAGAGGAGGAGAATTATAAGAACATGGGGTGGTATTCAACTAAAAGAATGAAGGTGGGAAGGAGGAAAGGATGGAAGAAGCAGCCTGGGACTTCGGTGAGGTGAAGGAGGCACTCATCTTGGGCACAAAATTTAAGGAGGTATCCCCCAAAATAAATAAATAAGACAAACACTTTAGTGCAATCTCTTAATAAATCAAAATTAATGTAAAAATTTCATGATGATAAAGATATCAAAATTTTAAACCAAGATCAGATCAGATGTGGGTAGGTAGATTCAGTGGTAAAAAGCTAGAACACTTTTCTTCGGTGTGTTTCTATTTTCTCTGTGAAGCAGGAGGAGAGGTTGTCTGGTGACAGTACCTGGAGAAGGAGATTGGAGGTGAGAGCAGAGAAGGTTTGCTGCAGAAATTATGGAAAGAGGGAAGGCAAGATGAGGAGAGAAACATGATAGGGTTACTTGGGAAGATGAGCACCCAGGTGAAGCTGGTGGTCACTGATTCATCACAGCACACATCTGCCTGCTGTGTGATCTCTAAGGCACCTCTCAGAACTCAGAGCAAGCATGGGTGAAGAAAGATAGATTTATTGCTATGGGGTTTTAACAGAGAAAGAAGTTTAGGATATTGGCAAGAGATATATGATAATGGGCCACAGAACCTAAGCTGGGGAGGGAGAAAGTCAAAACATGAGAACTAAGCTAAATCAAATATGAAAGCATAGCTCCAAAATAGAATGTAAATGCCATATGGTATGAGCTTAGTTGTGTCCCTGCCAAATTCATATGTTGAAGACCTAACCCCCAGTACCTCAGAATGTAACTGTATTTGGAGACTAGGTCTTTAAAAGAGGTGATTAAGTTAAAATAAGGTCATTAGGTTGGGCCCTGATCCAACATGACTGATGTCCTTATAAGAAGAGGCAATTTGGACACAGTTACAGAAGGAAATGTAAGTGCACCCCAAAGGCCACTCAGACTATAACTGGAGGCTAGCTAAAGAGAAGCCATTTTGCCCCCAGTATGCTTTCAGCTTGTTCTCTCTTAAAAGTTTAGAATGAACCTGCTGCTTTCTTACATAGCTGCAGGACACAAGATTAGAAAATGATCTTGAGGAAAAACAGATCAAGAGGCCATAACAGGCCAACTCATACTGCTGATGACATGATTGACCAGGATGACCTATTGTTTTCTGATAACCATTGAGGGAGTCATGATGACTTGCACATAGCTTGCTTTCTGCCACCAACCCTCTCCACCCCTTCCCTTTATGAGTTGCTCAATAAGCAGACGAGATGAGATGGTTTTTGAGACAATAGTCCACCACCTCCTCAGGCTGCCGGTGCTTGAACAAACCACCTTCGCATCACCAACACTCACCTCTTGTGTTTGGTTCTCACCAACAGTCACCTCTCGTGTTTGGTTCCCAGGTGGTGGGCAGCCAAACCTCCGTTTGGCAACAGGAAGACCATGTGAACACACAGGGAAAAAATAGCCATCTGCAAGCCAAGGAAAGAACCTGTAGAAGAAACCAACAATTCTAGCAATTCTCACTCATTTCTCTGCAGTTGTTGTTGGGACTCAAAGTCTTATTATCTGAGGAGAAAGTGAATAAATCTGTCCTTGGCAAAAAGAGGTTGTCAGTTCAGGATAACTTTGTGCCTTAGAAATTTTTATAACTGACGTGCCTATAAACCTCAGTTTATAAACATAAAGATAAGTCTGTGGTTATGAGGAAAAAAATACAGTCCACTTAGGAGGAAACAGGTGATATCAGAATACATCTGTGGTAGATTTCCAGTTGCATCTCTCTCTATTAGGGAATTATATGTCCTCACCCATTGCCATGAGACTTGAAATGACCCTGTATTAGTTAATTATTTCTGTAATAATGCTGAATAACAAACCACCCAGTAGCTTACAACAATAGCATTAATTTTTCCCCTCACAGATTTGCAGGTCAGCTAGGAAGGCTCTACTTCAGGATGTGGGTTTCCTGGGCTTGTCTGAAAAAGTTTTTGTTTCATCCTGCTGAGTACAGACTTTCAGGTTAACAGGTTTACTTCTTTGTTTGTTTGGGAGAGTCCTTGATTTGGGCAGGGAAGAGTCCTTGATTTGAGTAGAGCCTTTGGTGGCAGATGCTGGGCGAAGATCAGGAGCAACAGCAAGATGGTGTCTGTTGAGATGGCTATGTCAAACTGGTGAAATCCTGCTTTTTTAAAGTGCCTGAGTCCTATGGTGAGGGCTGATGGTAAAAGGTCATGCCCTTGTCTGGTCGGATGTAGTCTCTATTGATCAGGCAAACATCTAGTCCCTGTTGACATAATGCCTTTTACAATGTAAGATAAAGTTTTTTTCTAAGATGGAGTTATTTATGTCAAAGGTGCTCTAAACAATTAGACTTTGTTCTGGCAGGCAGTTAAGTTACTTACTGAGCAGTTTGATTCTTTCAGAGCTTTTTTTTTTTGAGACAGGATCTCACTCTGTCCGGGCTAGAGTGCAGTGGGGTGATCATAGCTCACTGCAACCTCCAACTCTTGGGCTCAAGCGATCCTCCTGCCTCAGCCTCCCCAGTAGCTGGGACTATAGGCGCGCACCATTACGCAGCGCTTGTTTTTAAGCGTTTGAAGGGTTTACAGAAGCTTTTACTCTGGGTTCTACAGTCTAGGGTTAGTTTATCCACTACTAAGGCATGACGCTTCTGGATCTCTACTGCATATACTGCATATAGTCAACAAATTCTCTTCACTGGTTGCTGGGAACTCAAATGGTTCCCAGTTCTGTGTGAGCTTTGATAAATGTTTGGCTTACTCCTCCCCGATAATTTTTCTCTCCTAGCCTTGCAGAGTTTCACATTTTTTTTTCAGTTAAAGATTCAAAGGCACTCCTAAGCAGATTTCTGAAGCTCTTTTTCCTTGTAATTCCCTCCTACCCAGAACTCTGCCCAACAAATTCCAACCAACTTGGCTTCCAAGTCCCTAAACTTCCGATCCCAGTCTTGTCAGTCAGTGAGCCCCTGGGTCTCCAAGCTTCCCTTCCCTGAACCACAGACTGGAAATTGCCTCTAGGCAGAAAGCCAGGGTGACAGAGGCGCATTTTCTGTGTTGCTCTTCTCTCAGGAAAAACAGTCCAGAGCTGCCTGTTGTCCAAAATCTGGAAAGAGTTGTTTCGTATATTTGGATCAGTTTTCTAATCTCTGATAGCTGGACACTAAGTCTGGACCCATTTTCTCTTCTTGCTCAGAAGCGGAAGTCTTATAAACTCCTCATGGAAAATGTAAATTGTTTTATGCACGTTGTCTGTCACGGTTGAAAACCATCTTTCTCTAGGTCACCTTCTTCTTTTTCCTTCTCAAGAAATGTTCATGGGATCATTTATCCTGGCGGGACCCTTCAGTGACTTGACTAGCCCCGCGTCACCTCAACCCCAGCCCCTCGGCGCAGGCCGAGCTCCGCCCGCCTTTCTCCCGCGCGCGCGCCTCCCTCGCCGTCTTCCTCCCGCCCCTTGGGCGGCAGCGCTCGCGTTCCGCGCGCGTCGGCCCACTGCGCCTGCGCGGCGTGTGGACGCCGCTCGCTCCCGGAAGTGGGAGGTGTCCGCCGGAGTTTGTGTGGTCGCCGCCGCGGGAACGCGAGCCCGGTAATTTTTCAACGGAGAAAGGCGAGGCTTTCGGGCTTGGCAGAGTGAGAGTGAGCGAGAGTCCGGCTCCAGCAGCAGTCTTCTGGCGTGACAGTCGGCATGGAGGCTCCACAGAGCAAAGAGGGTGGCGGCGAGGCCGTGGCTCGCGCGCAGCAGGAGTCGCCGCAGCCGGAGTGTGCGGAGGAGCAGCAGCAGCTGCCCAATCTCGAGGTGAGGAGGCGGCCCGCGCTCCCCCGTCGGCGCCCGCCGCTCCAGACCCGCGCGCCCTTGGCACCCCTTCTTCTGAGGTGTTCCTTAGAAATTGCAGCGTGCGGGCTCTTAGACCCCAGCCCGGTCGCCTTCCCCGTGTCCAGCTCCGAGAACCTTTACTGAGGGAGGTTGTCACTGAGCCCAGTCAGGGCCGCCGGATCACCCGCTGGGTGAGAGTAAACAGTCACGACGAGAAGTTCTGTGAACTGTGGTCTTGTAGCTTCCGAGTGGGAATTCTCCCCTGAACATTGTGCTCGCTGTTGGCTTTTGTTATTCCATCTAGTCCTTATCGGTAATTTTTAAGGTTATATTTTTAAAATCGCACCAAATGCCTTAGGTATGTCATTTCTTACGATTTGTTCTTTCTTTTTTTTTTTTTTTTTAGTTTTAGTCATTTTGTATGGATATGTAGTTTTTCTTTTGTCTTTTTTTTTTCTTATTTCAGCATATTGTGGGGGTACAAAAGTTTAGGTACGATTTGTTCTTAAATTTACAAAAAAGCGCACACCAGCTTTTCTCCTTCCTCTCTCTGTACCTATTAGTTGGAGCTTCGTCTTTGATTTTTGCCCGTTTGCTGCTATCTCAAGTAGGTAAAATATATGATTTTCTTAATTTTGGTATCTCAGTGGTGGATCCTAGTTACAGTGGCAAAATTGTAAAACAGTCTTTAAAAACTTATTTATTTATCTTATTTAACGAACATAATTGTTGATTTAGCGCTGCTGGTTGTAAATAATCGAATACTAAAGTTGGTCATTTTCTAGTAATAAATGTTGAGCATCTCATAAAGTGAGTATTTGCAAGAGGCTTCCTTGCTTTTGCTCCTTCTGTCTACAGTCAATTTCTGCGTAGCAGCTGAATGATCTTGTAATGATATGAATTTGGTTTGCCCCATTCTTTAGTACCTTGGATTTGCTGCCCTATAGGATCTAACTACATCTCACAGTTTTGTCTTTTGTTTTCAGTACCCCTGGCTTCCTTGTGTTCCTTTACAGTGGAAGGAAGGTTTTTCTTCTTACAGGTCTTTGTATGTTTCTTTTGCTCTGCATGGCCTTCCTCTGGACCTTAGCCTAGTTATCTCATTCTCCTCCTCACTTTCAAAGAGGCCTTCCACTTCCCATCTCTCTAAAAAAAAAAATCACTCTTCCACCCAACCTCCTTTTTCAATCTGAGGTCAGTAACATGTAATAATTTTCAAGTTTGTTTTTAGTCAGAGAAATGTGTTTGAATATACTTCATTATATTTGAAAGCTTTGAAACTTTTATAGCTACTTAAGGCCTGAGTCTGTTCCAAATTGGTTTTAGTGACTCTCATATTTGTTAAAAACTTAACTGGTGGATGCTCTTAACGATCATAAAATTTATTTTCCAATCACAGTTAAGCAAAGTTTTTTGTTGAATTCAGTTAGTAAATTTCCATGTCCCTAATGTCAGTTTATGTAAATTAATAGAAGCTGTTGCATTTTTATATTTTTAACAAGTAGGTTCAAATTGCACCAGAACTCTTTTGGAAGAATTTCAGTGAAGATAAATTCTATCTACGGTTTTTTCCATGTGCAGATGCAGAGGTTTTTCTTTTTTAAATGGATAATGCATAGTTTTTTGGCAACAAAATAATGGAAACATTTCCAAAACATCTGTTTTCAAAATGTTCTCCGCACAGAAACAGTTTCTTTTGATAAGCAGTTACTTTTTAGCTTATTGTTAAAACATATTTTCAGATTGTTTTCATTTAAAAAAAAAAAATCTGTATTAGCCTGTATCCCTAGCTACTCGGGAGGCTGAGCCAGAAGGATTGCTTGAGCCAAGGAGTTTGAGGTTGCAGTGAGCTATGACATTGCTACTGCACTTTAGCCTGGGCAACATCGTGAGACCCTATCTCCAAAAAAAAAAAAAAAAAAAAAAAAATTCCTAAAGATCAAATTACAATCCCCTTCCCAGTAAGAAAGGATAGCAATTTTGGAATACCAGTTGTAAGGGCCAAGGAAAAACTTACCCTTCACCCTCTGAAGGTTTGCTGAAAAATCAACTCACAAAACGCAGATTACATAGAGAAAAAGCATACAAAATTTATTAATGTGTACACGGGGAGAACGGCAGAGTGATTATCCACTCCCCAGCTCGGGGTTCAGAAGCCTTGTATATACTATGTTTGGAAAACAGGTTATGGGAAAGGGGAGAAGAGAAGTTCTGTTGAGTGGCAGTAAAAGTTACTAGGGAGAATGAATGGATTTGGGAACAGAGATTAACTGGTAAATAGTTCTCAGTGGAGTTTGAATGAGCCTGAGCTGGTTGTGAAAGGGTCTGTTCAGGTGTGATTATATTCTGTTTTACTGAGAGGGGAAGGAAGAACAGTTGTTCTACTTGATGGGCCATGACTTTAGGCAGATAAAGGAACTTCTGAGAACTACATCCTGGCTATTGGAGAGTTACTGGTGGTGGCAGGGTGAGGAGGTGAGTCAGAGACCTTGAGGCTTCTTCAGTTCAGCAAGTCAAACACCGTATTTTGGGGTATTGGTTTCTGAGCCCCAACACTCTTTTTGTAAGAGAAAATACGTAACTCATCTTTAAGTTCAACAACACTTTAAAGTACTTTGCCACAAGACAGCAAACTTCCGTTTGATATGATAGATGTTCATGGATGTTTCCCATTAAGTAAAATATTCTTTTATTTGAGATAATATAAACTGTACATCAGCTTAATTTGTTCAACACATGAAAATTACAAAATGTCGGTTCTTTGAAGGTGAATATTCCTCTCCATATTGTGGAATCCATCACTACTTTTCTCATTATATGTCCAGTACTGTTTGTGACACTTGACAGGTAGACAGAGAGAAAGTTTCTTTTAAACATTTGTTAACAAGAAGCCTCAATGTGGCTATTGTTCACTTTATGGACAGTTCACACATTGGAATTGCTGAGCCCTTCCAAAACGGAGATGGGATTCTGGAGTCCTCTGGTACCATAACTAGCATTATATTAATATTTCCAGTAATTGTGTTGCATTAAATTGAGAGCTGAGTGTGAGAAATAGTCCCTGAACTATCAGGATCAGTTCTAAGGGACTGCAGCCTGTCCATGGTTATCCCTCCTTAATCGGTAAAGTTTACCTAGGAACAGTATGGTAAATTATGACTAAGTTAGCAAGCTTTAATAGGGATTAATAGTAAGTACCAAAGTATTTTTGAAAATTCTGGAACATAGCTAATATTTGTAACATTGCATATGGAAAATAATTAACTTACTAGTGAGTCTTTGGAACTTAACATATTAGTAATTTGGGACTACTTGTGGAGAGAACAGAAATGAGTCATGTTTTTTCTTAACAGATTTTGATATAAGAAAAAAGATCTGTAATATAGTAACAGTATAGTTCCTCTGAATAAATGGTATAACTATAACTTTTGGAAATTGTGAATTTTGAAACTGAATACATTTACTTCTGGCATGGGTGCTAGAAGTTTTGAACTAGACTTGCAGTCCATTTTGTTTTTGTGTTGGACAGTTTTTGTTAACTTTGTGAAATGAAAGTCAGGTTAAAAAATTCTCAGGAAGTCACTGACTTACACATGCATGATGTTGTGAAAGTTCATTTAAAAATTGGTTCATTTGTAAATATTAGAACATTTTTGTGAAAGGTCTGTTCTATAGCCTATGATGGTTAATAAGCAAAGTTGCCATTTATAAATAGTTATTGTGGGTATGATATTAGGAGCCTGATATACATAATCTCATTTAATCCTTGTATTAATTCTGCCTAAGTATTATTTACCATTACCAAATACCATTTGAGACAACCATACTTTATAGATAAGGAAACTGAAGATCAGAGGCTAATAATTACCCAGGGTCATGCTGCTAGTAAATCAGCTGGGCTCTGCACTGAGGTGGCTCTGACTCCCAACACCAGCTCTTTTTACTTAGCTTCTTTCCTGTGAGTAACCTCATGACTCAGCATAGAGCGGAGTAAATTGTATTAGAAACACATTTTCCTCCTTCCTATCCTGTCCTTCCTCTGGGAGCTATAGTGAGCACTTTTCATCAACATGTAGCATGAAGAGGCTTCAGGAGTTTGAATCTTAAATCTGTTTGTACTAATTATAAACTTTATCCTTTCTTTTTTTGTAGAAAAAGCAACGATGTAGATTTGATGGCCAAGAAACAAAACCATCTAAGTTTATTACCTCCAATGCAAGTGATTTCAGTGACCCAGTTTACAAAGAGATTGCTATTACGAATGGTTGTATTAATAGGATGAGTAAGGAAGAGCTCAGAGCTAAACTTTCAGAATTCAAGCTTGAAACCAGGTAATTAAAAATAACTTTAAAATTATAAAAGAAGTACATGCTCATTTTACAAAATCTCGAAAACACTGAAAAATTAAAAATTATCTGTAATCCTACCATAATGAGATAGCCATTATTAACAGTTCAAAGAACTATAATTTATATTCTTATATTTGAATATTTGTATGCAACTGATTATTTCTGGTCAGTCTTGTAGATGACAGGACTGTTGAGTCAAAGTCTACAAATATTTTAATGATCTACCAACAATGTATAGGAGTACCTATCTCATCTTAACAAGTGTGTTATTAATTTTTTTAGTTGCTTATTTAGTTGATGGATTAACAAGATTGAACATCTTTTCTTTTGGCCATTTGTATTATTTTCATAAAGAGGATTTGTTTGAAACCAGGTACAGTAATTTCAAAACATCATTCACTTACTAGGAAATATTTTTTTTTGTTTTAGTTTCGAAAAGTAATGCAGAATGATAATATGCATTATGTTTAACTATATAGTGAATTCGAAAACAATGCAGCTTAGTTAACTGTATGTGTATTTTTAATGAGATATACATATACCTAAGTAATTTTTTTGCAAAGCAATTCACTTTACTTTGACTTGGGGCATGGGGCAGGAATAACTTTTGGAGTCCAGAAAAATATATAGATTTTTTATAAACAATAGGATTGCCAGACATCAAAAAAAAATTGCCTATATGTAATAGATGAAAACTCCTCTTATTTCAGGACATCCCTGAATCCTTATTCTCTTATAAATAGTACTCCTCCTCTTTGCTGTGAAATAGAGCTTCACTGCTTTTCAAAAGAGCACAAATATATTTTTTCCCCTTCTACATTATATACATCATAATTTGTGAAGAAAATTTTGACCCCATTTTCCCCTGACTTTCTATTATAAAGGTATAACCTGTAGCCTGCAGGAGATTTTCTGAGCAAAATTTTTGTCCTTCCCAGGTGTGAAGATCAATTGCTTACTCCTGGCTTGCATGGGAGCTAGAGATCTATATGTATGTTTATACATTTATTCAACAAGCCCGTATTGAATTCTAAGCACTACACTAGGCATTGAAGTTATAAAGGTAAATACAGATATGTTCCCCACTTTGGAAATCTCAGTCTTTTGGGAAAACACACAAACGGATAACCACAATACAGAGTGGCCAGTGGAGGTCAGGCCAAGTACAGCATGAGAATACAGAGGAGAGTGTGTATCAGGGATTCAGGAAGGTGACATTTGAATTGTGCCAAACAGAAGAGGGAGGGAGGGTATTTCAGGCAAAAAGAACTCAAAAACTTTTAAAATTCTGGTTTGTATGTTTTCTGCTACATGATCCTGCCATTTCTTCAGCTATTGTACAACCAAATTATAGAATATAACAATATACCACATAATCAAGGCATGACTTATAGTGTGTTTTCTCTGTAGTATACAATATACCCCAGGAGGATTTGACAATGATACTGAAATGATAGGTTGTAGCCAGGTGGTAAAGGAACTGTATGCTGAAGTCTAAGTTTTACCTTGTAAGCAGAAGGGAGCCACCGAAGATATGTAAGCAGGAAATTGGCATTAATGCTTAGATCTCAAGTGACGTAAAGAATGAATTGAAGGGTTGTGATAGTGGAGACATTTGCTGTAGTCCAAGAAGCCAATGGGAGCCATAACAGAATTAAGGAGAACCAGATTTCTGAATAATTTTCTGAGTTGAAATTGGAAGAAATTGGTGACTATTTGGAAGAGCAAGGGAGATGTTAAAAAGACAGGTTTCTATCCAGAACAACTAGTTACGTTTGTGCTGCCATTAGGTTTGCAGGCAATGTTTTAGTAAATATAGTTTCTCAAAAAAAAAAGAAGGAAAAGAAATTAAGACAAAGTAATCCAAAGCTGTCACATGACACAGAGGTCACTCAGTGCCTTAATATAAAAGGGCTTAAGGGATTTTTTTACCCCCTAGGTTTTGGTAATTTGGAAAATCTCAAGCAAATAAGCACATTAAGACATTTTCATCTTACAACAGCTAACTGGTTATCAGTGTTTTCATGGGTAGGATTCCTTTTCAGTGCTTAACTGATAGTTTAGAAAGTAAAAGAAAGGATTAAAAAATTTTTTTAATAGTCATTAATGATATTACCAAAATGCCTTCCTTGGAACTACACCTTAATTACAGTTTGGATCCTCTTCTACTAGCATTTTGTACTTGTGGCCAATATAGGATTCAACCAAGTAACACAGAAGGAAGCCTGAACACTGGTTGTAACTTTAATTTTTTGAAGAAATATTATACATACTGTTTGAAGAATGGGATCACCATTATCAACCATTGTTACCTATGTAGGAGGATCCTTTCCTTCTCCCCCTACTCCATTTGTGGAATATGTATTTTAAAGCTGTCTGTAATATTGAAATTCCCTAAATCCTATTCTACTCATGTTAAACTAAGTTACTTCCAATTAAGAATCTACCGAGTATGATTATGTTCCTGTGGACACAGTTGACTCTAGAGTAGTTTCTAAATTAATTTTTTTAGTTAAGTAGCTAACAGACATTCAACTTTGTATGCTAGGCCATAATGCTTTCATATTTGTATGGATTTTTTGAGTTAACCTACAAAAGCCAAAGATAAAGGAAAGAGGTAACATGTTCAATTTATCTGAATTTTCATATCCTAAAATTTATATGTTAGCCAGTAGAATAATTCAATGTTAATTTCATCGAACTATTTCACTGAAGTAGTATTTGTATCGTGTATGTCATCTGAGTATATAAGGCAATATGGCTGTGTTGGTGATATATGCTGACAAGGTTTATAGTTTGAAATACTAGTATATATGGGAGAAAATGCTGTTTTATACTACTAAAATGGAAAGTTACTTGTGAAAGAAAATGTTGATGTTGTATTATTTTATTTTAATTAGTTCTTTGCTTAACTTAGCTTTGAGTCTTGCTTTCCTTACATTTATTTTAGCTAGCATTTGCTAAATTATGCTGTGACTGTCAGTGTTCAACCCAGTGCCAGCAGGTAAGAGTTCTGATTCTTGACTGTAAAATTTACCTAAAAGTAAATTTTATTCTTCTTTTACTTAGAGGAGTAAAGGATGTACTAAAGAAGAGACTGAAAAACTATTACAAGAAGCAGAAGCTGATGTTGAAAGAGAGCAATTGTGCTGACAGTTATTATGACTACATTTGTATTATTGACTTTGAAGCCACTTGTGAAGAGGGTAACCCACCTGAGTTCATACATGAAATAATTGAATTTCCTGTTGTTTTACTGAATATGCATACCTTAGAAATAGTAAGTGGATTGTTCCATTTTAATTTTATTTTTAGCAGCAGCTATTATGTTCGATAGTAAGATGGAGGTCTCGTTTGCTGATTTAGCTAGACTTAGAATTCTGAAGTTGGCCCATTTTTCTTGCTGTGAACTTTATATCAGCTTGATTAACAGAAAAGCTATAATAAAGCAATTTCAGAGACTCTTTCTCTCATTTCCCAGGAGCTGAAATTATGGTATTTTTTTGGTTTGCTTAGAACATCTGGATGGACGTCAGACTCCCCTGGGGAGTCAAAAGAAAAAAAGTACTGAGCCTGGCCCTAGTCCCAGAGATTCTGTTGTTCTGTGCTAGGGCCCCTGACATCAGCACTTTTTTTAAAGCTTCTCCATTGGTTTTAATATGCAGTCAGGATTGAGAACCGCTGCGGTAGCCTAATATGGACTCTGATCTCTAAGAGTGATAATTTACAGAAATCATTTTTCAACCTAGAACTGGCTGTCTTTTTGGTGGAAAGTTTGTGGGGGAAATGACTCCTATGACTTTGGTTTCTAAGCCATGTAGTATGTATACTTTAGATACATGTTGTCAGTGCATTATTTAGGAAATTATGGCAGGAATTCCATGAAATAAAACCATTTGCCTTATAATAAAATCTGAGTGAGGATATATCATAACATACCATCTACCCAAAAGTCATTTCTGTGATATCCCCAGTTGGCACTAACCCACTAAGAGTAAGTACAAAAAGGCTTTTGCATTGAAATGCATAGATTTTTCTTAATGCTATTCAAAGAGGCTTTTAGCTATATTCTTAATCAACCTATTTCTATAATTTCCTCATCGAAAGCAGATTAAAGGTCAATAAATTAAAAGGAAAAATGGCAGCTATGAAGGCAAATAATCTTGTATAACAACTCACTAGATTTTACTTCCTCTCTTACTCAAGGACATTGCTCTAGCAATTCTCCTCCTTCATTTATATTACTACATGATGATTTATTGCTTACTGCCATTAATATATTGTTTCCATTACATATAAACATGTTATTTTTCCACACCATAAAAAACCTTCACTTCATTCCATTGCACTGCCAGCTACCCAGTTTCTTTGTTTCTCGTTATGGCAAAATTCTTCAAATAAGTTACACATACATGTCTCTGTTTCCTTTCTTCTCATTCTGTCTTAAACGCACACCATTGTGGGTTTACATTCAATTAATTTAAGCTATGTATTCAATCCTATCACTCCACTAAAATCACTTGTCAACATCATCATCTTTGACTTTTACCTAAATCCTGGTAAAACTGACTATTGTCTTCTTGAAACATTTTTTTCCAAGTACATCTTATTCTTAGTTTTTCTCTAGCCTTATTGGGTTCCCCCTTTGCAGTTTATTTTTGCTGGTTCCTCCTTTTCCTAACTTTCTAATATCAGATTCCCCGGGGCTCAATCCTAACTCTTCTTCTCTATGTACGTCCTATCCCCTTGATCTCATCTAATTCCATAGCTTTTAAACTATCTCTATGTTGACAACTTTCAAGTATATATCTCCAACCTGCACCTCTGTCCCAAATCTAGATTGCTTATTTGGCATCTCTACTTGAATATCTAAATAGACATCTTAACCTGTCCCAAGTTGAACTTAACCCTAGCCCATTCTGCCTTCAGCCTTCCCTAGCCCAGGTGACAGCAACTCTTTCTAATTCTAACCCCTTTGATTGCTCAGTTCAAAAACTTTGACGTCATCCTTGACATCTCTGTTTCTGTCACATCACATATCCAGACCAGAAGGCTCTGCTTTCAGAATATATCCAGAACTCAGCCACTAGTCTGAGCCCCAGTCATTTGCCTGTTTTACTGCATTTACCATATAACTGGTCTCTGTTTCTGTCCTTGTCCTTCTACAGCCAGTTCTCAACATGGTGAGAGCAATCCTTTTAAAAATAAAAGATCATTTCACTCCTCTATTCAAAACTCTACCCTCTCTACTCACTTAACTTGGAGTAAAAGCCGTTTTCCTTGTATGATCTGGCCTCTTGTTACCTCTGATTGATTGCCTCCTCTCATTACTGTTTTCCCCACTCATTCCACTCCAGCCATTCTGAACTGCTTGCTCTTCCTCAGAAATGCCAGGCATGTTGCACCCCATCACTTCCCAGGGCTATAGCTATAGTTCTCTTCCCCTAGAAGTCTTGCTGGCTGATTCCCTCCCAGCCTTTTTTCCTTCCGATCCTTCCTTAAATCTCACCTTTAAATAAAGCCCACCTGATTATCCTGTTTAAGAGTGCGGTTTATAAACACCCCCATGTAACCAATGTTTCTAACCTTCCTTACCTGCTCTACTTTACCTCTACTTTTAATAACCCTCATCACTTTTTACTATGTAATTTATTTAAGTGACTACTAAATATTTGTGTAATGAATGCATAGTTCTCTGGTATTATTCTGTTAAAAGTATTAAATAGTGAATAACATTTTAGTAATATTTGTTATATTTAGTATTACTTGATTGTAATGGTAAAGGAAATTGCAAAATATTTTTGAAAGATCTTCATTTAAAATTATAAAACAATATTGATACTTAAAAGGATATAGACTTCATTTATCTATGGTATTCAATTATGTGGAATTCTTCCTTTTGCAATATGTCTGGTAAGTAAAGAGCATCTAACTTTTGAAGTTTAAGTGTTCTTCTTTACTTTTGCTCTTTTGTAATTTACAGCAACCATTTATACTATAGTTCAGCTGCTTAATAGATTAATGTAGAAAGAATTTCTTCTTAGGAAGTGTAACATTTACTTTAGTTAATTTTTCAATCTTCTACCACAACGAATTTTCTTTGTCTTTTTCTCCATATCTGCCTCAGATTAACAATTGCTACCTTTAAATCTTTAGGCTTTGAAATTGTCTTTCATTTTTAAAAAGTGAACTCAGTATATTCTGGTTTAGGGAGGCAGTATTGGGCTGGAGGGAGAAGCATTTAGGGATCGGAGCCTGATGGTAACTATACTGGCCTCCCTTAGTTCACAGAGTTGCAAGCATAAAATAAGGCCAGCATGAAAGTTTCTTGAAGAGGTTAAAAATTGCTACAAAAATGTAGTATTATCAATCCTTAAACTATGATATATCATGTAGTTAAATTTTGACTATTCAGAATTTAGTTCAATTGAATTTTTATATGAAAATAAAGTCTCCCCAGGAGTAAATGAGAAAGCAGTAATTTAGAGCTAATGTATTATAACTGAAGAATGGCATTGCTTCAAAAGAATTTGTTACGTGCAAAACTCTTAGTATCTTGAAATAGAAGTTGCTTTATGGTTTTAAATTGTTGTAAATAACATTTTATTCCTCGGGAAAGTGTTTATTTAAATTTTGGGTTGAAGGCTTGCTTTTCAGACACTTGCTTTATCTTAAAATGTTTAAAACTATAAAATAAATGATTTTTTAATTTAAAAATTAGAATGCTTTGGGGGTGGGGAATTATCCTTAAAAACTTCAGGAAGGTCTGTGCCATGAGCACCTATAAATACAAACTGGTATGACTGAAGTTGTCATGTATCATGTATCTTGGGTCATATAAAGTACTTTAACTTGCTGTTCTTTCCTTGTAGGAAGATACGTTTCAGCAGTATGTAAGACCAGAGATTAACACACAACTTTCTGATTTCTGCATGAATCTTACTGGAATTACTCAGGTTATAATTTATGTTTTTTTCCCCCCTAGAGTTTGAAAGAGGTTTTGAAATTAGGGATTTATTTTATAGTTTAAAAAATTAATTCTGTTATGGGCAATTTAAATAAATGCAATACTTTCCTTGCTTGGTAAAGATCTTTCGTATTGTAATATTAAAAAATATAAAAGCATATATTACACCTGGTAACATTTTTCTCAGCCTTTTCTTTTAAGGAGTTGTAATGATGAATCTAAAGGTTTCATTTGTAAAATGAAGCATTAGCAAAGTAAGTGTTACCGTACTGAACTTGGAGATAAGTTTTAGAATGTATCTGTTTACAGTCTGACTTTATATATAGCTTGTTTAAGTCTCTGATTTTTGGTTGTATTCTAATGTGGTAGGCCCTTTGTTCATTTATTTAGTTCCTTTATTCATTCACTCCACACACATTTGAGTGCCTACTGTAATATATATGCCAAGGTACTAGGGATTCAAAGACTGTCCAGTCAGTCTCTGTCCTCAGCTCACTTACAATCTGGAAGTCAGGAGGACAGATATACGGTACCAGTGGTTACAGTATGGGTGGGAAAGCTGACTGGTGAGTGTTTTATCAGGGTATTGTGAGCATCCTTAAAAGGCCTTCTGTATGGACAGAGGGAATGGAGGGTTGTTCTAGGAAAAGCTTCCTCAATTTGGTGAACTTGGTTTGAGTCATGATAGGTAAGTAGGCAGGGAAGAAACAGGAGTGAAACAGCAGAACTACAAGTATTTCAAGATGGTTCAGATGTGTATGGGCTAGTAAGAAAATGGTCGAAAGAGGCAGAGGCAAGCCAGATCATGAAGGGTCTTGTGTGTCTTTATCCTGAAAGCCTTGGAGAGTGATTGTAGGACTTTAAGTATGAGAATACTGTGATGGATGAGATTTACATTTCAGGAAGGTCAGTCTAGCAGCAGTGTGTAGTATGGTGGGGGTATGAGACTTGAGATGGGAAAACCACTTAGGGGGCTGTGACTTTCAGCTTAGAAGAAATTTTCCTTTTCTAACTCTTGTGAATCACTAAACCATAAAGTAGAGGCCTGTAAAAAGAGAACCTCTGGGGGTGATCTTAAATCTTAATTTTGGGAGGATTATATACTTTAATTGAAAGCAGTCCCTAATACTTGCCTATAAACAATTTTTAATTGTCTTAAAAAATGAAACTTTAGGCCGGGCATAGTGGCTCATGCCTATAATCCTAGCACTCTGGGAGGCCAAGGCGGGAGAATCGCTTGAGATCAGGTGCTCAAGACCAGCCTGAGCAAGAGCGAGACCCCGTCTCTACTAAATAAAAATAGAAAAATTAACTGGGCATTGTGACTTGTAGTTCCAGCTACTCGGAAGGCAGAGGCAGGAGGATCACTTGAGCCCAAGAGTTTGAAGTTGCAGTGAGCTATGATGATGCTACCCAGGATGACAGAGCAAGACTCTGTCTCAAAAAAAAAAAAAAGAATGTTTATTGAATGAGTGAATAGATGCAAATAATTTTTTAAAAAATGAAACTAGGTGGATCTAAGCCAAGGAAATCATGACGTGTTTAAACATCAGAAATAAGCCTTTCTCATACTGTCTCTTTTCCTCCAATTTGTGTCTGGGTATTTTGTAGGATTACATGGAGCTACAACTCTGATTTTTTTATATTTTACTTTTATATCCTCAGGATCAGGTAGACAGAGCTGATACCTTCCCTCAGGTACTAAAAAAAGTAATTGACTGGATGAAATTGAAGGAATTAGGAACAAAGTATAAATATTGCATATTAACAGATGGGTAAGTATTTAGGAAAATTATCTTATTTACATGCCCTTTAAGAGTAAAGATGTCCATATTCATTTAGCTTTTAGAATAACCACAACATATTACTTAGTAAAGGTCTTAGAGTCACCCCACAGGGGACAGTATTTTTCCTTTCACTTTTTCTTTTCTTTTTTTTTTTTTTCTTTTCTTTTCTTTTAGAGTGGTCAAGTGAAGCAATGGGAGTGGAGAAGGAACAAAGGAATCTGTAACTGGTTGTGATCAATTAGTTGTAAACAGCACTGCACTCGGACCAACGCTTTCACACTTTCTATTCCTACTTAAATTTGAATCCTAGGGATGAAAGAGGAAGGAAAGCAATGCTGACAGTCCAATCCAGGGCTAGAGGACTAGAGAAAGATGAATATGAACATGTAAAACTAAAATGACATCCCCAAAACCCTGTTTTTATCATGACACTTCTTTGGTCAAAAACATCCAGACACTTTAGCTTGGCATTGAGGGTTCTCTCATCTCATCTGCCTACCTGTTGAATCTACCATCTTGCCGTTATTCCTCTTAACTCTAGTCAGGCTGGCCCATGAGTTCACATACTTTATCTCTTCTCTGTGTACTTATTCTGCTTCCTCTCTACTGAGAGATTCCCTTCCTTAACTACTTTCCTACCATTATCCTAAGCCCACCTTGTTTTTGACTCTGAGACTCCAACTCACATTGATCTTTTTTTCCTTGAAGTCTCACAGCCTATATATTTACCATTTAGGTTGGTGTCCGACCATATTCTGATCTAATCTTTATATACATAACACTTATTTTTGCAAGGAAATTAAAAATCCTTTCAGAGTAAGGACTTTTGCTACCTATTCTTCCATAGTACTTACTTGCAGTGCTGAGCTCAAAATGTGTGCTCAAAAAGCATTTGTTAAATGAAAAGCTGAATGGGAAGACCAGAAAGATTAAAATAAGGATTACAGACATTATCGCAGGGCAACTGCTATATCATTAATGCCATAAGGTTGAGGAGGAAAGTCCTAAACAACTTCAAACTGTGGACAGATTGTACCCTATAGCTGAGATGTTGCTAACATGGAGAGTTTAGAGAGATCCTCGCATACGATAGAACAGTATTGATGGCCCTCTTTACAAATCTATTTTTGATTTTAAACATGAATAAACAATGTTCCTGCTAAAGTATACCAGTGTTCCTGTCATAATATGGTATATACAATTCTGTAAAAAACCCCACTTTCTGGGACAGATCATTCAAAACCTGTGCAGTTTTATAACCAGAGCACTAAAAAAACCAATAATTGATACCTTCAGAAATAATCTGAACAGCTCAGGCAAGCAGCTCAGGGTAGGTGGAGGTTGCCTCAGAGGATATTAAAAATGCACACAAGCGATAGAATCCCGGCAAACACTCATTTTTAACACATTGACTGCCACACTAGAAAAAACATTTTTTTCCCCGGGGCCACGATGTTTTATTAAAACAAAACGATCCTTTCTGATTTGTTATTTTTTATTGTTTTCTGTGTGTGAGTTATATGCAACACAATCCACATTTTTAGAATTAAATTGTCAATATTCATTGTAACAGTAAGAACATCAACAAGTAAGATTTTCATGAACCAACTGCAGAGTTTTGCTTCACGAGGCCTTGGGCTCAAAACTAGCCTGAGTTAAATACAACTCATGTGGCAGTCAATGTGTTAATTTTCTTGTAATAGTTGAAAGCATTATAAGAAAATACAGGAAAGTAGTATATTCTGTTGCCGGTAGAGCAGCTGAGTTGAGGGCTTTTTTATTTCCTGCTGAAGGTAATAATTTCTACTGCTATTATTCAAACTCCCCTTACTGAAAAAAACATATATGAACCACCACAATTTCCACATAACACAATCAATATTGTCGTTCTTAGCTACAATAAATAGATTAGCTGTAGCAGAGTAGATTGTATTTTAACCACTTGATACCAGGTGCTTTTGTGTCTTTCAGGTGTTTTTTTAATCCACATACAGTCATTCCCAATCAAGGTTTTTTTTGGTTGTTTTTTTTTTATTTCAAAGCATACCCTCAAAGAACTTACTAATATGACAAATCTGGCATTAAGAGTAAGCTAGCAGAGTTATTTTGGAATTATGAAAAATACTCAGAAAGATAGAAGTCTGCTCAGGTAATCAGAATCTTTATAAAAACAATGAAGATGAGCCTAATAAGAATTAGTTTATGAAAAACATTTAATATATCTGAACCTTTTTTTTTTGCTTTTTAAAGCTTATTTTTGAATTAGTATTTTGTAGGGAGTGAGGTTCATTTTCTCAGCTTGATGTTATATGTGAATATGAGAAAGAAAGTTGACATGTGTAAATAAAAAACAAATAGAATGACTTAAAATACTCATTTGTAAGAATAGTATAGCATTTTTTTTATCCATTTTTTCCCTGTTTTTGATTTCTAGTTCATGGGATATGAGTAAGTTTTTGAACATTCAGTGCCAACTCAGCAGGCTCAAATATCCTTCTTTTGCTAAAAAGTGGATCAATATTCGAAAGTCGTATGGAAACTTTTATAAGGTAAAATTTCTATATTTAGTGATTGTACTGCTCTTAATGATAAATTTGTTATATTTTGCATGTACATTAAGTTGTGATTTTCTAGGTGTTTTTCACAGAAAAAGGCCATATAATTATTTAATTTTTAAATTTTAAATTGGTTCAAATTAGAAAGATAAGCCTTTTTTCCTCATTCAGCCTTTTACATTTGTGTAAGTAGTTTAACAGTCTATACATGGCAGAGGCTTGCAACTAGGGGTATTCAGTATGGGTATTTTGTGGAACAAATGCTCCCCACTAGTTTTAATTTTACTTTTATCAAAGTTAAGTGTGTGTAGTATAAATTTAAAAAAAAGGTACTGCAAGGCTTGTAACCAGTGGCAGTCTTTTGCCATAGCCCTCACCAGAACTGGTTCCTGTTCTCCTGAGGTAAACACTTTGAACTTTTTTTAAGCTTTTTTTCCAAATGTTTACCATGTATTTCTAAATTGTATGTTTATGCTGTTTATTGAATTTTTAGTTTGAGGCATCTATTGAATTCGTGCAGTGAAAGATGAAGATTTAGCTCTGTTAAGCCACCACTGCTGTGTGTCCTTCTCTTCCCTGCATCTTGCTAATGTAGTTATACTACCTTTACAGTCAAATTATTATTCAATGTTTATAGTCCTATGACTATGGAAAATATTCACAACTTTTCCATAGGTGTAATAATTTACTGCTTTAGTTGTTTACTTATCCCATTACTCTCCATGCAAAATGTAAGGCTTCTCAAGACTCAAAACACTTGGGTAATCTGCCAGATTTTCTTTTTTCTTTGGAGACTACCTTCCTGGAACCTTTAATCCTGTTCTAATCTGAACTGTTCTTCAGGCTTCTGTAATCATCTTGGGGGATTTCCCTTCTCTGTCATGTGTTAGACCTCATGTCATCTTCTTTCTCCCTTTACAATTTCATTTTGGAGAGGCATTTTCTAAAGTAGTTTCACAAGAAAAGGTGCTTTTCCTTAAAAGCTTTTTTTGTTGTTCTTTTAGCACTTAAGACTGAGAATTACGCATGCAGAACAGTGGGTTTAATAGATTGTTTTAAAGTGAATACCTTTGTGACTTCCCTCCACTTAACTCCCTTCCTCCTAAAGCTAACTATAATTGATCATTTTCTTTTTTCTTACAGCTTTAATATTTATATGTATGTCCTTATACCATGTAGTTTGTGTTTTTGAGCATGACAGAATCAGCATTACACTGGCTATATGATTTATTTTGCTTTTTTTCCCAAACATTATGCTTGAGATCCATCTGTGTGTGTGTCACTGCAGTTCATTCACTTTGTTGCTATGTAGAACTCCACTGTGTGAACATATCAGAATTTGTTTATCTGTTCTACTTTGGCTGGCCAATTTGGTTTGTTTTTCATTTTGGGCTTTTATCAACAGTGCTGCTCTGGACATTCTTGTACATGTTTCCTGGTGCCTTTTTGCACTAATTTCTCTAGGGTATAAACCTAGGAGTGGAATTGTTGGATCATAGGATATGTGCATTGTTGACATTACTAGATAATGCAAAAATAGTTTTCCAAAGGAGTTATACCAATTTGTACTCTAATCAGCAGTGTGTGAGTTTATAGTTGCTCCAAGTCTTTGCCAGTATCTGATGTTACAAGACATTTTAAATGTTTGTAAATCTGGTGGATGTGTGATGTCATCTTATTGAGGTTCTAACTTGCATTTGCCTGATTACTTATAAGGTTGAATTCTTTTTTTGTATGTTTATTAGCTATCTGGATTTCTGATTTTGTGAAGTCCCTGTTTAAACTTCTGCCCATTTTTTAAAATTGTGCAGTCTGTCCTTTTATTATTGGTTTGTAGATCTTCATTTTGGATACTAGTCCTTTGATTATATTTGATAATTTTTTGGGGGATTTTTCTTTTCACTTATTTTGTGATTTTTTTAATAAAAAACCTTTTGTTATGGAATATTTCAAACATATACAGGAATAGACAGTTACGATGAACCCTCATGACCCAGTTTCAACAGTTATGAGTTCATGGCCAACCTTATTTCCTCTATGTCCCCACCCACTTTCTTTTTCCTTACTGTTTTGAGGCAGAAATCATTTTTATCTGATCTGTAAATAACTTCATTATGTATCTCTGAAAGATAAGGGTTCTTTTCTAAAAAAATACAACCCCAAACCATTATCACATCCAGAAAAATTAACAGTAATTCCTTACTGTTGTCAAATAGTAATAAATATTTTGTTTTCTTTTACCTTTTGTGTGTTGAACCAGGATCAGAATAAGGTTCACAAGTTTGCCTCTGGTTGATGTGTCTCAAGTTTTTAAATCTTTAAGTTCTCTTTCCATCCCTCGTTTTTCCTTCCTAACAATTTATTTTATTTCTTTAAGAAACTGAGCCATTTGTCCTGTAGTGTTTCTCCTAGTTTGGATTTTGCTAATTGTATCCCACAACGTGTTTCGAACATGCCCCTGTCCTCTGTATTTCCTGTAAGTTTATACTCAAGTTCAGGGGCTCTATCCCCTTTAGGTTCTTCTTTTGCTACTACTTATGGGTAATACATTCTTATATTAAGGCATTCTTTCTCAAACCTGTAACTTAGGGGAATAGTTTATTTAAAGATTTATCATTAATTACTTTTCAGGTCTGCATAAAAATATCTGCAGCTCATAGTACATTAATATAGTCAGAAAGTTGTAGACATAATAAGGCAGTAAAATTCCCAGTGCTCTTTAGAGTAGAGGATGACTTTTTTTGTGGCTCTGTGTATTTTGGCCAATTTGTTAACCTACTCTTTTTTGTGTGTGGTTTTCCCCTCTTCATAATAGATAACTGTAATGTCAATTACTAGTGTCAGTAGAAGAAACTTACATTTCCCTTTTTAAAAAATTTCTTCCTTTTTTGTTTTGTTTGCCTTATCCAAATAGACCTAAAAAGTCTTTATCACAAATTTCTACTATATATGATGCTAATGAGGTATAGTCTCATATTCACATATAACATCAACCTGAGAAAATGAACCTCACTCCCTACAAAATACTAATTACTAATTCAAAAATAAGCTTTAAAAAGTAAAAAAAAAAAAAAGTCCAGATATATTAAATGTTTTTCATAAACTAATTCTTATTAGGCTCATCTTCATTGTTTTTATAAAGGTTCTGATTACCTGAGCAGACTTCTGTCTTGCTGAGTATTTTTCATAATTCTAAAATAACTCTGCTAGCTTACTCTTAATGCCAGATTTATCATATTAGTAAGTTCTTTGAGGGTATGCTTTGAAATAAAAGCACAACCAAAAAAAACCTTGATTGGGAATGACTGTATGTGGATTAAAAAACACTTGAAAGAATGGTACCTGGTATCAAGTGGTTAAAATACAATCTCCTCTGCTACAGCTTATCTGTTTGTTGTAGCTAAGAACGACAATATTGACTGTGTAATGTGGAAATTGTGTTGGTTCATATATGGTCTTTTTCAGCAAGGGGAGTTTGAATAATAGCAGTAGAAATTATAACCTTCAGCAGGAAATAAAAAAGCCCTCAACTCAGCTGCTCTACCGGCAACAGAATATCCTACTTTCCTGTATTTTCTTATAATGCTTGCAACTATTATAAGAAAATTAACACATTTACTTGCACATACCACATACCATAGACTATACCTTATTTTATAGAAAAATATCTTGCAAAATAGTTTGGTTTAGAAAGGTAGGTCTTTGACTTAGATGTCCAGAACAATACATTCCCTTTAATAAATGATTTGTTAAATTACAAAACTGCAAAAGTTTTAGATGTCTGAGGATTCTATCTGTATTTTCAGCTAAAACTCTAAGGTCGTTTTTTTGAAGCTATGAAAACTTGAATTATTTATTTGCCTCATTTGCCTAACGTTACTTAGCTAACTTTAGCTATTACTGTTAATTTTCAGTTTATTTTTCAACTTAACAGTGGCTTATATTGCAGTTTAGAATACTAAATAATTACTTACTAAGCTGTTTATTTTTCAGGTTCCTAGAAGTCAAACCAAACTGACAATAATGCTTGAAAAATTAGGAATGGATTATGATGGGCGGCCTCACAGTGGTCTTGATGACTCTAAGAACATTGCCCGAATAGCAGTTCGAATGCTTCAGGATGGATGTGAACTCCGGATCAATGAAAAAATGCATGGAGGACAGCTAATGAGTGTGTCCTCTTCCTTACCAGTAGAGGGCACTCCACCTCCACAAATGCCATATTTTAGAAAGTAACAGCATTTTTGTCTGGATCATTCTGCTTGCAGTTGCTACAAAGAGGTAGCAGAATTGAATTAGTCCTGCAGTGCAAACTTTAAGCACCTTAAACATGTAAGATCTTATTACAGTAATTGATAGATATAGGTATATATGTATGTGAGCAGATTGTGTGGGAGGGCATAATGAATTCTTTGTCACCAGCACTTTTGATATGAGCAGTATGTGTTACACAGTAACAGTTCCTGCTTAGAACTGAATTTTATAATTTAAGGCATCCCAGGTGTGTTCCTTTTGGTTTTAAACTGCGAAATCTTATTGGTTCTTCCCTTGAATTTCATATCTTACTGATGTTAAAATATAGAATATATTTCTACATTAACATCATTAGATCAAATCATTTTTTAAAAATGCAGAAAAGATAGGAAGGTAGGCCTTATCTAACCTTTGGGTTTTAGAAGTATCATTGTCCTTTTGATTTTCGAAGTTCATTTGCGAAGTTCAGCTACGTGTGATGAATTTCATAAAGTACTTGGTATATGTATGTTTCTTTTCAACTCATAATTGGAAGACTTGTGATGGATTATAGGGTCTGGTTAAAAATTCAGTTACTGATGAGATTCATGAAAAGTCAGAAGGAAATACTATTTAAAGGAATATCCTAAGGGCTGTAGCTCAAACTTTATAAAACATAAATAAATCAGTGAGGATTTTTGGATTTGGTGGTTTGGGTCCCCTCCTTCATGTGACATGTATCTGCCTTAATTCTTTAAGAGACCATGCTTTGAAATAGACAAAATTAAGGGTCGCCACCTAATTCTACCTTTGTATTCAATATTATAAATGAGGTTAATAAAGTCAAGTAATACTTTTTACCATGTTTTATGTTTTTGTTATTTAAAAACTATTTGCCACCAGTGAAGTTAGTCAATAAAATACTTGCTTGTCTGATTTTACATAGTAAGTGACCACTAAATGTTGAATAGTTATTTCTTAACTAATTCTAAAAACAAAAAATGTGCTTTTGGAGTTGATACAGTGAAACTCTAGAGGCTAAAAATATGTATTTTCAGAATTGAATTTCTCTCTGTAGCTTTTGTGGAACAATTTCATTAACACTGCTTCTTTTCTTTTACCTTTTAATAATAATTGTGATGCTACTTTATTGATTTGTAGATTTTATAATCAAATTAATTTCCTAAAGGTTTTCCATACTTGATACATTGGAGAACAGTAAGAAAGTAGGCATTTTTCTTGGCATGAGAATTCTCTACCCAGGGCTGTAGGTTTCTTACTTGAGCCAATAAATTTCTGCCATTGAGCAATAGTCATATAATCAGCATCAAAAAGAATAATGTATAGCTAACAGAAGGCACAAAGTATGTGATATCCTTAGACAAACTATGGGTTACAGTAAGACAAAGAAATCTAGGTGTTTTAGGCTTATTCGGTAAACTCTTGGGGTGAGAGGGATGTATGTTCAGATGCTTGTGAATCCCAGGTAGCACTATACAGTAAACTGTAAAGTATTACTGCAAGTTTTTAAGAATTTCCTACAAATCCTTACTGTTCAAGGGCAAAGGAGTAGAAAATAGCAAATCGCTATTGAGGTGTGGATGGCAGGAGGTCTACTAGGCACACTCCTTAGGTGATTTTTTCATATAGCCACCCTACTGTGGTATTCAAATTCATGCCACAGCAAAACTGTAATTGCCTCTTACCTCCTTTCCAGAGTTGCTCATGAATAGCTGAAACTGCAATTGGAAATCTGAGGATGGCAAGGAAATATTACATTGCCCTTCTCTTTTGTTTGCTTTGTAAAAGTCAATCTTCTAATTTCTTTGCTTATTTTTCTTTTTGCCCAAGTATTGACAAGCTCATGTATTTCTTTTTAAGACCTTCAACATTATAAGCTCTCAGTATCCTTTTGGCTCAACCAAATATTTTACTGTCTTAACTCATTTTTAATCAGTCTGTTGAGTCTCTATATTCCTCTCCAATTTGATTTGGGATTTTGCTGAAATAAATCAGGCCTGTTCTGATAAGATTACCTTAAATATCAGGAGTGCCGCTGCTTTCTACTCTTTAATTTTCATTGTGTTCTATTGTCTTTAAAAGGTAAATGGCACAGACAGTCCTTGCAAGGAAAATGCTTAAGAGATGACTGCCATTTTAGTATCCCAATCAAGACAGTATTTTATTCCTGTTAATTTTTATTTTTAGTAATAATATTATGGTGACATTAATACTTATTAATAGGTCATTATTTACAAACAACCCTCTTAAGCATCAGCTGTGTTAATTTCCATTTCATGCTTCACTTGCTCTGACATATTGACAGAGTGGATTTCTGTTGAATTATTTCAAATCCACAGTCTTTTGAACCAAATGAAATATATACCAGAGCACTATTTTGTCCATCTTTTATTTCTGCTTTGTGTTCTTTTGGGTAAAATACTTAACATTTGCTCTGAAAAAATATTTTTCTGATGTATTTTTGTCTTAAGATAGACCTGTTTATCCTGCCTCCTAGGGACAAGTTTCTGCCTGAATTGAAATGAAAAACCACAGGAGTCACTAACAAGGGAGATGGTATCTCTGAAGACTAGTTTACATGGTAATTTTTTGAAAGATGGAACCATTTGACCTTTAGTACATCATCCTGAATATTACCCCCAAAATGATCATTCAAAACAGAATAATTTGAAATGGAAAGAAGGACTGTTAGTAAAATTCCTGGGGAGGAGAAAAGTGTGAGTGCTTGAGATAATCACATTTGGCCTGGGCTGTAGGTGGAGGCACCTAAGAAACTACCAGCCTCACTGATGAGCACACACGTGTGCCTTTTAAAAGTCTGAGCAGGGTGTGTTACACTTTGAAGGACGGCTTTTTGTTTCTATCTACTGTGGAGCAGTATAAGCTATAAGCTCCTTGAGCAGGGACTGTGACTTCTACATCTTTGATTCCAACAATGTGTAATAAGATGTTTTGCACATAGTTGAATGCAGTGTTGATAAATGAAAGACAGCATTGAATCTCTTTTTTTCTATTATACTTAGAAGTTTCCTCTTGTGCACCACCATCCTATATGTCAAATCTCCCTGCCCCCACAAAGCTTCCAAAGCCCATAAATTTGTTAATCTAGAGCAGGAGTCAGCAAACTGCCACCTATGGGCCAAATCTGGCCTGCTGCCTGTTTTTGTGTGGCATTCCAACTAAGTATGGTTTTTACATTTTTTTTTTTTTGGAGACAGTCTCACTCTGTTGCCCAGGCTAGGGTGAGTGCCGTGGCGTCAGCCTAGCTCACAGCAACCTCAAACTCCTGAACTCAAGCAATCCTACTGCCTCAGCCTCCTGAGTAGCTGGGACTACAGGCATGCACCACCATGCCTGGCTAACGTTATATATATATATTTTTAGTTGTCCATATAATTTCTTTCTATTTTTAGTAGAGACGGGGTCTCGCTCCTGCTCAGGCAAGACCTCCTGACCTTGAACGATCTGCCCACCTCGGCCTCCCAGAGTGTTAGGATTACAGGCGTGAGCCACTGCGCCCGGCTACATTTTTAAATGGTTGAAAAAAATCAAAACACTTTTGTAATGTGAAACTTATGTGAAATTAAATTTCAATTTTTGTAAATAAAGTTTTATTGTAACACAGCTACCATTGTCATTTGTTTACATTTTATCGCTGACTGCTTTTGTGCTACAATGGCAGAGGTGAATAGTTGCAACAGAGTAGTAGTACCATATGGCCAGCAAGGCTGAAAATATTATTGTCTGACCCTTTACAGAAAAAGTTTGTGTACCCCTACCTCCCTGATCTAATGCAATATAAGTTCCATCAATAAATAAGAAATCAACTGTGATAACGTGAGAACCTAGAGCTGAATGTTAAGGTACAATGATAATTGCACCAGTCATTTGTTGAGCACTGTTAAAGCACTTTACACCATTATTTAATAAGATTCCTGTGAGGAAAGGAGGCATTATCATCTCCATTTTACAGATTGAAAAATTGAGATTCAGTGAGGTTTACTTGCAAAAGTTCAAGTAGTGGGAGTTTGAAACTGGCAGTCTGACTTGAGCCACTGCGCCTTACCCCTGTGCTATGCTGCCTGCCTTACAGACTTCAGTTCATGTGATAATCTAAGAACAGATAGGTTGTCCTACATAGCATAAACATCTTCCTGCTACAGTTTGAACTGGACATTTTCAGTGTCTCATTGTACTAAATGTTACATGTCAGGAAATAATTTGATGTTCACATGTAACAAGCTCTGAGGCTTTTTTGGGAAGGGAGTGAGTGGGGAAGGAAAGTGATTTTTGTTTTAAAAATTTCCCAGTGTTGTTGAGGTGAGGAATGTTAGCATCCTGAGTTTGTAATGACACAGAGGCCAAAGAATGTAAAGCTTGGCTGAGGGGTAGAAGTCATTGTTTTTCTAGATTCTGTATCAAGACTTGGGTAAGGGGCTGCTGACTCTAAGGCTTTATTTCTTTACTTTTTTGAGACATGGTCTTGCTCTGTTTCCCAGGCTGGAATGCAGTGACATCATAGCTCACTGCACTCTCAAATTCCTGGGCTTGAGTGGATGCTCTTGCCTCAGCCTCCTGAGTAGCTCAGACTACAGACGCATGCCACCAGGCCTGGCTAATTTTTCTTTTTTTTTCTTTTGTAGAGATAGAGGTCTCACTATGTTGCCCAGGCTGGTCTTGAACTCCTGGCCTCCAACCATCCTACCACCTTAGCCTCTTAAAGTGCTGGGATTACAGGCATGAGCCACCACACGCATCGCTCTGAGGCTTTAGACTAGATCTGCTTTTGTACTTCCAAATGAATGTTCTCAAGGTAAATTTCACTAGATTTTTTTAGGGTGAATACTGATCAGTCATTGTTGAGTCATGTACAGACATACTTCACTTTATTGTGCTTTGCAGATTTTGTGATTTTTACAAATTGAAGGTTGGTGGCAATCTTGCATCGAGCAAGTCTGTCAGTGCCATTTTTCCAACAGCATACACTCATTTCATGTCTTTATGTCACATTTTGGCAATCTTCCCAATATTTCAACTTTTTCATTATTATATCTGTTATGGTAGTCTGTGATCAGTGATCTTTGATGTTATTTTGTAATTGTTTTGAAGCACCACAAACTGTACCCATCTAAGATGGTGAGTTTAATTGATAAATGTGTGTATTCTGACTGCTCCACCGACTGGCTGTTCCCGTCTCCTTGAGCCTCCCTCTCCTTGGGCCTCCCTATTCCCTGAGACACAACATTGAAATTAGGCCAATTATTAATAATAACCCTACAATGACCTCTAAGTATTCAAGTGAAAGGAAGAGTTGTACATGTCTGGCTTTAAATCAAAAGCTAGAAATAACTAAGCTTAGTGAGGAAGGCCTGTCAAAAGCTGAGATAGGCTGAAAGGTAGGCCTCTTGTGCCAAACAGCCAAGTTGTGGATGCAAAGGAAGAGTTCTTGAAGGAAATTATAAGTGCTACTCCAGTGAACACATGAATGATTAAAAAGAGCAAAATAGCCTAATTACTGATATGGAGAAAGTTTTAGTGATCTGGATAGAAGATCAAACCAACCACAACATTCCGTTAAGCCAAAGCCTTATGTAGAGCAAGGCCCATACTCTTCAATTCTATGAAGGCTGTGAGAGGTGAGGAAGCTGCAGAAGAAAAGTTGGAAGAGCTTGGTTCATGAGGCTTAAGGAAAGAAGCTGTCTCTGTTAACATAAAAGTGCAAGGTGAAACAGTGCTGATGTAGATGTTCCAGCAAGTTATTTGTAATACCTAGCCAAGGTAATTGATGAAAGTGGCTACACTAAACAGATTTTCAATGTAGATGAAACAGTCTTCCAAAAGAAGAAGATGCCATCTAGGACTTTCATAGCTAGAGAGAAGTCAATGCCTGGCTTCAAAGCTTCAAAGGACAGGCTGTTGAGGGGTTAATGTAGCTGATGATATTAAGTTGAAGCCAATGCTTATTTACCATTCCGAAAATGCTAGGGCCCTAAAGAATTACACTAACTCTACTCTGTGCTCTATAAAGGGAACAACAAAACCTGGATGACAGCACATCTGTTTACAGCATGGTCTACTGAATATTTCAAGTCCACTGTTGAGATCAGCTCAGAATAGAAAAATTTCTTTCAAAATATTACTGCTCGTGGACAGTGCACCTAGTCACCCAAGAGCTCTGATTGGACGTGTACAAGCAGGTGAATGTTGTTTTCATGCCTGCTAACACAACATCCATTCTGCAGCCCATGGATCAAGGAGTAATTGTGACTTTCACATCTTATCATTGAAGAAATACGTTTTGTAAGGCTATAGCTGCCATGTGTAGTGAATCATTGGATAGATCTGGGCAAAGTGAACTGAAAACCTTCTGGAAAGGATTCACCATTCTCGATGCCATTGAGAGCACTCACGATTCATGGGACAAGGTCAAAATATCTGTATTAATAGGAGTTTGGAAGAAGCTGATTCCAGCCCTCATGGATGACTTTGAGGGGTTCAAGACTTCAGTGGAGGAAGTCACTGCAGATGTGGTGGAAATAGCAAGAGAATTAGAAGTGGAGCCTGAGGATGTGACTGAATTGCTGCAAACTCACGATAAAACTTGAATGAATGAGGAGTTGTTTCTTACAGATGAGCAAAGAAAGTGGTTTCTTGAGATGGAATCTACTCCTGGTGAAGATGCTGTGGACATTGTTGAAATGACAACAAAGGATTTAGAATATTACATAAGCTTAATGGGTAAAGCAGCAAGGTTTGAGAGGATTGACTCCAGTTTTGAAAGAAGTTCTCCTATGGTTAAAATGCTATCAAACAGCCCTGCATGCTACAGAGAAATCACTCGTGAAAGCAAGTGTCAACTGATGCAGCAAACGTCATTGTCCTATTTTAAGAAATTGCCTCAGCCACCCCAACCTTCATCAACCACCACCCTGCTCAGTCAGCAGCCAACAACATAGAGACAAGACCCTCCGCCAGCAAAAAGATTACAACTCTGAAAACCTACATGATTGTTAGCATTTTTAAAAATAAAATATTTTTAAATCAAGATATGTATTTTTTTGGACATAATATTTGGACTTAATAGACTATAGTGTGAACATAACTTTTATATGCACTGGGAAACCTAAAAATTTGTTTGAGTCAGTTTGTCGTGATGCTCACTTTATTGAAGTGGTCTGGAACCGAATCCATGATATCTCCAAGGTGTGCCTATATATAATTGATGAATAACCAATTTAGAATACAAGTCCCATTTTTCCTATTATTTAATTGAGCAAGAGAACAAAATTGGAGAAAGCATATGATTGTCTGCTTCTAGTGTAGTGTGGTTCACCATAGTGGGTGACAGCAGATGGAGTCAGGAGATTGAGCCGTTCTATTCAAATGTCCATTCCTGCTTTCTGACCCTGCTCCTTTGAACATAGACCTGTTTTCCCTTTGGATTTATTTTTGTCAGTGGGCCCCGTGGTTATCACAGTCACATAAGCTTGAGACCTTGTCACTACTCATGACAAGTAGTGACAAAAGACCTCCTTTTAGCACTGTGTCCTTTGATTATTTTCCAGTCACATTATCCTTACTGCAGTCTCTGTCTTCATCCTAGCTACCCAGACTATTGTTAAAAATCAACTGGCTCTTTTGCTGTCTCTTCCTATGTATCACTGTCATTAAAAAAACTTCCTAAATGTTGCTTTGCACATTGATCTCAGAAACCTTCACATTTCTCATAGGATAAAACTCAGCTCTCCCTTGGCATTTTAAGATCCTCCACAGTCTGGTTTCTAGCTACCTGCCAATTTTCACAGTAGCCATCTGCTCTGGGCTAATTGTCATTCCTCTCGCAAGCCTACGTGCATCACACCTGCACCATCCTACTTCTGTCCCCAGGAAATCAGCCCACCAGTCTCGTTCTCTTGATTCTGGTTTTTAAAAGACCCACTTTGATTCCAGCCTTTGCTTTCCCAGACTACCCTGACCTTTGGCAACAACTCCCTCTATTTGTTTGTTCATTGAGCCGTTAATTTGTGCTACAGAAAATCATATTTACTGTGTTTTTTCTTTTTCCCCAAAAGGAATGTAAATTCTCCAAGCGCAGGTTTTTACATGTTGTATCCCCAGAACCTAACACATAATGAATGGATGCTTGGTTAGAAATAGTGCTGATAAAATGTACTCCATAAAGTCAGTGCCTTTTCCTGAGATTACAAAGGGTGGTGAGCGTAAGTCCCAAATACCATGATGAAGGAGTTGCTGCTTGGGCAGAGTTACAGATCTGAGCTGTCCCTTTTTTTGTTACTATGCACCATAAATAAATTTTTAGAGGCTCTGACTCAATAGCAGAAGTGTTTAATCCCCGTCTATGCTTGACTTTCCCTCTAGGTGCCAGGAGAAGCCAACAAATGTTAAGCTCTCCTTCCTGGTAGTTCATTGTATACGTTGCTGATAAAAAAATCTGCTCCAGGTGTCCTTGGCCTTGAAAAAGGTTATTGCTTGTCTTTGGCCTTGAAAAAGGTTATTGCTTGCCTTTCCTCTGTGTAAAGTAGTGGTTTTCAAATTTTTTTTGCACAAGTACTCCCTAATTCTTTGCACATCTAAAGCTCTTATGAAGTTTAAATATTGGCAAGAGGTATAATACTCAGCACAGTATAAATATTGACATCTTAAAACAAAACACACATCATTCTTTATATGTCTAATGGAGTCTAAATACCATAGAAATTTAATACCATCATCTATATAGAAAATACATAAAGATATTTAAAATTTTATGTTTACTTTTTCTCCTTGAATTTGTATTTTCGTTGCAATTCCCCCACAAGGTTTTATTCTAATGTAATACAATAGTCTCCCTTTAACCATGGTTTCATTATCCATGGTTTTATTTACTCAAGATACAGTACAATAAGATATTTTAAAAGAGAGAACATATTCACATAACATTTATTATAGTATATTGTTATAATTTTTCTATCTTATTAGTTGTTAATCTCTTTCTGTGCCTGATTTACAAGTTAAACTTTAGCATGGATATGTATGTATAGGAAAAAACATAGTCTTTATAGGTTTGGTTCTGTCTGTGGTTTCAGCATCCACTGGGGTTCCTGAAACGTGTCCTCTGTGGATAAGGGGACCACTGTGCAGCAGAATTCTCCATTGTGCCTAGGTGAGGCCCCAAAAATTGAATTGTGAAAATGTGGGGTCATATTATTGCAAGAATAATGAAGAAAAGTATGTTTTAGTTGGTACTGTCACACAAAGAACAAAAACAAAGGTGGTGAAACTTATTGTACAAATTGACCATTCATTAAATTTAGAAAGTCCCCATTGGTCACAAGGCAGTCACTTTCCAGTCACCACCACCTCTACCACCTGCCATCCCCAGAGAAGCTGACAATTTTCAGCTCCTCTGTTTAAGAATAGTGTTCTGTCTGGAGGACAGGGGCCAATTCTATTAGATCTGATTTTTGTATTCTTGGAGTTTATAATCGAAATTTACTCTATACTTTTATGCCTGAAAGTCATTGATCATGCTGTCGAGTTCATTTTTTGTTGAAAACAGAGAATTGGAAAGTGCCTTTTAGAAGTGTTTGTTACTTAGAATTATTCATTCTCAAATTTGGGGATGTAAACCCAAAGGTTTTTACCAAAACCGTCAAATGATTATTAATTGTGCCTGTTATTCTTTAACTTAGTAAAACTTTATTTAATTCAGTATATTAATAAAGGGTTAGGAAGATCCAACCTATTACTTTCAAAACACCTTTTTGGATATAATAATTTTTGGTACACTTAGTGCATTAAATATATTTTCATTATAATATATATTTCATCAAAACTTTGGAGCTGCAGATTTAATCATTCAAATAATGGTAAATGCCTCTCAATAATGGAATCAAGTTAAATATCTACCATCTCATTAAATCAAATAACCAAATCAGACTTACCTTATTAGAAAAGGTCTGACTTGAAAATTCAAACATGTTATTGAATTTTGAAGACTATTAGAAAAATCATTAAAAAAATTACAGAACAACTCTTATAAGTCATTACTGAAAACACTCAAGATTTATCATCATGTAGATTTAACATAATAAAAAAATGATAAATATACTGTTTCTCATTATTTAACTTGTAACAAGTCATAGTCATCTGTGGCTAAAATAAGTTATTTAGGAAGCAAGTAGGTTTATAGAAGGCAAGATTCTCCTTCAGTAAAAGTGTCTGTATATATTTAACTAAGGTGTTTGGCTTTTGGTAGAATTAGGACTCAAAAAATAATATTAATTTTAGTAGGATCAGACTTTTCGTATATAATGTTACATGCTGCTAAAAACTAACTGGTCTGACAGCTAGAATCTAATTTATTTTCTAGTGATAGGTGGTAGTAAATACTAATTTCTCATTTCATAAGATTAAATATTTGACTATTTGGAGTAAATATTTCACGATATGATTGTGAAAAGTTTTGTCTATAGGTTTTATTCAGTGCATCATGGAAATTTTGGTAGTCCTGAAAAATACTTCAAGTACAATTAAAATAATCAGCCTCACTAAACTATTCTTGTTTCGACTGTCCAAAGGTACTTTCCTTTCCAGTCAATGACCATTGTATGAATGAGTTTTTAAATAGTTGAAAAAATTACAAGAAAAGCTCTTTGTAGCATTCAGTATTGTTTACAGATGCTTGCTGCTTTGCTAGGATTTCGGTCAGGAGTGGTGTATTTCTTGGCAGGAATCTTAGAGATGGAAGTGGCCAATTTGCTAAATAAAAATTATTATTACTCCTACTTTACTCCACTTTACCACACATTCACATTTTGCATATCTTGACAAGTCCCTAAATACCCCCATTTCTAAATCCCCCTTTATAGAAGTTTGGAAGAGGGAAAGTCAGGAAGCCCTCAGGCCTTCTGCTGCCTGGAGGAGACTTCGTAAGAGACTCCCACTTTTCTACTCTGGGGACTTTAATGCCTCGAGGCTGTACAGCCTAGAGTGAGTGGGCAAGGGGAGTGGCGTGCCTTTATTTTATAGAATGGAAGAAATACTTTGGATGCATTGGTTTTGTTTGGTTTGTTTTTCAGGTTGCTCAGTTTGAGGAAAGGGTGTGTATGAAAGGTCAGAATGTGGAGGAAAATTCTTTTAAAATGACCCTTGCTCAGGGACCCCTTAGAAGGTTTTCAGATACCCCTAGAGTTAGACATACCCCATATGAAGACCTCTGATTCTGACTATTGAAAAATTTTGTATGTTCATAAAATGTTTTAATCAGTGATATTATTAAATGTGCTTTTCTTTGTGTTCACATTTGATAAAAGTTCTTATTTAGGACTTCCTGAGTGAGCCTTGAGAAAACTGGGTTACCCTTTTGTAGGAGGAGTGTAAAATAAACCTGCCCCTGGTTCTTTAATGTCAGGAAGCCTGTCCATCAACCAGCTAACACCCAGCCTTTTGAGTTCCCTTTGTCTGATAATGTCAGGAACACCTGGGTTAGCATTATTCCCACCTTGCTCCAGTGCTGATTCAGTCCTGGGCCCTGGTGAAATCACATACCCACGAGGTATAGTGTAAGGAAACAGTTCTCAGTGCAGACAGCTGAACCCCGGTCACTTGCTCTGCTGAGTGATTCAGCGATTACACTGCACTTCTGCCAGCTTGCCTAAAACGTACAGAAAGCAGAGTGGGGAACAATGACCCTGTGTGTGTAGTGAGAAAAATGTAGGAACGCAAAACAATAACTTGCTAATGATGATTCAGGAAGGGCAGGTAAAATATAATGAATCTTAAGTCATAAAATTTATGTTAAATCCCACATTGCTTACTACAGACAACTTCCTTGTGTTCTATCATTTAGTTATTTGGGAGGAGAGAAGGAGAGGGAGTTTTTAAAAAATTAGTGGTAGAAAAGTTCCAACTTAACAATTTAAAACATTCTTATAAGGGTGATTTTTTTTGCTCAAATGTATAGATTGATGGCGTGCAATAAAAATCTTATGCTGTCTTAGATACCAGCTTTTTATTCTTGAAGAAGGTTATTAAAACATTCAAAGACCGTACTTTAGTGCTACTTTTTTTTTTATGATCCTGCTAAGTAAAGTCATTTATTCCCAGACTATTTGAGCATCAGGTTTGGGGAGAAATTTTACTACTGTTCAAGGTATAAGATAAGCATTAGGAATTTCTCAAGGCTAAGAGAAATTTCTGTACAAAGAAGAGAAAGAGCTTGGGGGTGTATAGCCAGAATGCCTCATCCAGGGTGTATTTCCCTAAGCTTATGTCCCTGCTCCTCACTTCTCTTTGTTTTCTCCCTGTGGTGCATAGGATTCTATTTATCCCTTCTCTGCAAAAGTTTCCTACAATCTATTGCCCTGACCTCTCTTTTGAGTTCCAGAAATTCTTTTCCACCAGCTTCCTGGGTGTATTTCGAAGGTGCCACCAGCATCGGGAATTTAATATATTAAGAAACAAACACGTGCTTATACCTTCACCCTCTGTCCCCTCACCTCCACCACACACACAGCCCATGCTTGCGACACCCAAGGCAGGGAGTCACCCAGTTCAGATCTGCCAGCTCCCTGGTCTTTGTGGGTGCTTACAAGGGCGTTTCATTTGTCACACTGCAGGCATTCTGAGGCTTTCTGCCCCTGGAGGAAGCCTAGGGGTGATCACCCTTTTCATCTAGAATGAAAGTTAGCATAACAAAAACATGATGCTTGCAGGAGGTAATATAGATTGAGCATCCCTAATCCGAGAATCCCAAATCCTAAATTCTCCAAAATGGAAACTTTTTGAGTGCCGACCTGATTTCGGATGTTCAGATTACGGAAGCTCAACTGGTAAGTATAATGCAGATATCCCCAAATCCGAAAAACTCTGTCCCAAGCATTTTGGATAAGGGACACTCAGCCTGTACCTGAGCCTCCACTGCTCCCAAATGCAGGGTCATAAATCTGCCTGGCGCATGCTCTGTGAGCTCTGCAAGGCTCTGGATGAGTTTGCTCCTGGAGAAAAAAGGCTTGGCTGCTGCTTCCTTGCAGCCTAAACTTCATCTGGTCTGTTGGAATAGGTTGTGTTTGATTCTACTCTTATGTCTAAGTGCATCTTTTTAGGTTTCTAGCTTTTGAACCATGCTTGAGTGTAGAGAGTGTGCATAATTCTGATTTATTTTTAAAGTTTTATTTCTACTTCCCCACTTATAATTGATGCAAACCTTTTCTGATAGTCATTGGAATGCTTGTGTCTTCTTGAAACTTCCTCCTTTGAGAAAAGTGATGAATGTTTCCTTGTGTGGCCCAGTCAGGTATATAGGTGACATATCTGGGAAAAACCTGTGTGTGTAGTTCCCTCACCCACCTGCACAGTTTCAAGCCCAGCTTGTGTGACTCTTCTGTGACTCAGTTATGAATCCTCATAGCTGTGGCTGCCCACCCCTCCCCAGTCGTCCTGTCTTGATACAGTCTTTGCACATTCTCAGACCCTACCATGTAGGGGCCAGGCCTAAAACAAACAGCTCAGAGGAAGTAGGGCTTCCTTGGGGTTCAGGAAAATAAGGACAACTGTGGAGAAATCTTCATCTGCCATGGTAGGCAGATGAGATGCAAATAGGCTCACATTTTGTTAGACACTTTTAGATAGATACTTCTAGAAAATCGTTTTTTTTTGATATCCCATAAGAGAAGATTAGGCACTTTTGGAAGCTTTTCTTTTTTAAGTTCAGTCCAGAGATGCATCATCCATAATTGTATTGTTTATTGGAGATTAAAAAAATTTTTTTAAATTAGAAATGGGGTCTCACTATGTTGTTGCCAAGGCTGGACTTGAACTCCTGGGCTCAAGCGATTCTCCCGCCTCAGCCTCTCGAGTAGCTGGGACTATGCGCCATAATTGTATTGTTTATATTCAATCAAGAAATATTTATTGCACATTTTATTCTAATTGAGAAAATAAAGCATACATAGGGAAAGAGAGCTAACAATGTAAAGTAAGTTTCGAAAGGGGCCTAACGTGCAGCATAGTGTTTAAGGGTATAGAGATTGGAGTCGGATCTGTGTTTAGATCTTGGTTCTGAGACTTACTGGTGGTGTGACCTCAGCAAGTTACTTAACCTTTCTGAGCTCCCAATTTTCCTTATAAAACTCTTTATGGTGTTGTCATAGGAGTTAAATGAGATAACATCTGAATCATGCCTAGTGAATTATAGCTGATTTAGCAAGAGCATCTTAGAGTAAAACACAAAGCATCTTCAAAATCCATCATGGTGCAAAAGGGTGTCCTAATTAGTATGGCCTGCTGGATGCAGGACTCCTTAAATTTTCTATAATGAGGGGATGAGTGATCCCAGGTCCTGGAATGGCATTGAGATTGTTGACAAAACAAAGTGACTTTGGCTGTGAGAATAAGGGGGAAGCAAGGGGCCAGGTTAGCAGACACGTCACTGCCTCAGTTCAGCAGGAGAGTTCACACTGGTCCCCGTGCAAGTAGATTTAGTTCCCAAATTGCCAACTACCCGTCGTCAGCTGGAGAAGATGAAGAAATAAAGTGATTATAATCTGTGATGTGGTCAAAGTTCACCGAGGACAGTATAAGAGCAGAAACAAAGATTAATGGACAAGGACATCAGAGAGGGCTTCCTCTAAGTGTCAACACAAGCTGAGTCTTAAAGAACAAACTGGTAGGCATTAGAAAGAGAAGAGGTAATAGTTGACCAAGCAGCATGTTGAAGAAACAAAACCACAGGAATGTAAAGCACAACTTGATTCTCTAAGGTGGTATTTACCCAGTAGGGTTCTGCTTTTCCTCCGTGTGAAGATACAGATTCTAAACCTGTCCTTGACTCTCACCCTGGCCCACGACATCAGCGTCACCTGCTTGGCTATCACCGAGCCAGATTTCACATGGTGAGAACTGTTCCTGAAATCTTGTGTAAGAGTCCTGACCATGAAGCCTTCAAAGACGGTAGTATTAGATTCAGCTCTGAGCTGGCTTCTCAGATTTCCACTAGACTGGTTCTACAGCAAGTGCTCCGTAGGGTAGGGAGTTCCTCATCCCACTCAGTATGTTTGCACTGGAATGAATTGCGCACTCCAGCCCTGCAGTGGTAGCCTCTGCAATCGCTTAAAAGGCAGTCTTTCTTTAGACCTTAGTAGAAAGACTCATGGATACCAAAGACTTGTGTTTCAATAGGTCTCAAATCTAATTTATCATCAGAATCTCTTCAGGAATTTTTAATGGAGTCCCAGTCCCCCCTCTTAGAGATTCTAGGGTGGGGCCTGGGTATGTGTTCAGAAAAAAACAAAACTCCCACAAGTGACTCTAATCATCATGCAGATCTGGAAACTTGGGTTGGGTGAACAGCTATTGCCATTGGCCATTGCTGATGGAATCCAACCAATCAGGTTCTTCTTCCCAAGAATGGCTCCTGAAAGACACCAGTCATTCTGAGCACATGTCTTGAGTGGAAGAGATGAGTGCTGCCCTCTGAGTGACAGCGACATTTCTCCCTGCAGCCCAGCGGTGGAAGCCAGCTAGCAAAAAAAGACAAAAGCAGCACACACGCAGAGCTGCAGAGATGAGACGTGGCAGTGATGCCCTGGCAGCTCTCCAGTTCCTGGTGCCTTCCTGCAGCTTGGCCACACTCCTCGCCTGGCTTCCATGAGATGTTCCTTTATCCTTATAATAAATTCCCCTCTGTGGCTAAGGCCAGCACAAGCTGGTTTCTGTTACTTGCGATTAAAGAGCCCGGCTACTACGCGTCTTCCTAAAATAGCATCCCTGAAGAACAATCAAGGCATACACGTTAAGCACACTCTGTATGAAATATCAACTTTCTTCTGCAAACGAGTCTGGGAATGGGCTCTTGCTCAGGGGAGGAAGAAACAAAACAACGCTTGCTGTTGAGTGCTACTTTCTGAAAAAAGATGCTGCGTTGATGAGAAGCAATGAAAGAAAGCAAGGGGAGCTAGACTCACACAAGCAGAGCCCAAATCGGCCTCCCCACGGGAAGAGGAAATATAGCCAATTTTGCGGCACAAATGAGTTCTGAGGCAGAGCCAACTTCAGCCCCGCTGGTCGCAACCTGAACCCTCTTCTCGCTCTCTGACTCAGCCTGGGGCTGGCAGAGGTCTCTGAATGAGGCTGAGATTTTTGACTGGTTGGGTTTAGCTTTTGGCTGAAACAATCAACACTGCCCAAGAAACAAATAAAGCCCAGCTGTTCCCAGATGGGGAAACAGGCGAGCTACTCTTTCCCAAAGGGAGCAAGCCTGGCCAAGCCAGGATGCCTTAGGGTCTTCCTGCCCAGGACACTTAAATATTCGTCTACTCTTGAGCAGGAAATGTGTTCAAGCCTTTAGCCACCACCACACACCAAAAAACCAAACAGAGACATTCATCCTGCCAGGGGACTGGGAATTTATAGCAGCGTCTTTTGGGTGGGTCAGTGAGCTCAGTTAGTGGCCGCCTACTCAGCTACTAAGCCTGAGGTCAGAGATGCCACTTGGGCCAAGCAGCTCTGCCCTGCTCAGCTCACCCCTGTGGCCACTAGGAGAGAGATGGGAAGTGGGCCACAGCAGCTCTGAGCAGAGAAAGCCACCTCAAACACAGTCAAATTGGGTTTGTAACATCACTGTGTCCCAGACCATGGGCCTTCAAATTATTAACCAGGAACTGTAAGGGTTCTGCAGAGCTCTCTAGAAAAGGATAGTGGGGTCTGTGTCTTACCCGTTTATTAATTGGGCTTCACATCACTTTATTTGAAGAAAGGATTCTAACTACTAATGCTAATAGCTTATATTAGTAAAACGTGCACACATGCACACAGGCCACACTGAGTGTTTCAGATGACATGGCTTGATTCCTCCAAAGCACTCCAAGAGAGAGAGTCTATTATTACCTCCGTAGCACAGTTGAGAAAATGAAAGTCCAGTATCTTATGCAAGGTCACAAAGCTGGCAAGTGGGAAAGCCAGGAATTGCATCCAGGTCCCCTGGACTCTAGAACCCTCCCTGACACTGTCCTCTGGGAAGGGCCACAACCATCTGAGCAAGAAAAAGCAAAGCCCAGCCTGTCTCTAAAGCAGCTGTTCTCAACCTTGCTCCCCACACACTGGCATCGCCGAGGAAGCTGCAACGAACGACAAGGGACACCAGGCTCTCACCTCTGGGGACACTGATTTATTTCATTGATCTGGGAGCAGCCTGGGTGGGCATAGGGTTTTGTTTTCATAAAGACTGGGAATCATTGCATTAGAGAAGCAGTGATGGGAATTCAATAATTAGAATTATATGTCAGCACTGATTTGAGGGAATTGAGATAGGAATTTCCCTCCTGGCAAATTACTCAACTGATGGTCTGAAAAGTGTCCTTAAGAAAAAGACAGACAGCAAAAGTCCTCCTGCAGCTCTGGTGGCAGGTGGAGAAGACTTTTCCTTTCCTCCCTCTCCCCCAGGGCTGGGTGGAGCGAGGCGTTGCCAGGCCATGAGCTGTGAGCACCACCCGGTCACTGCTTTGGTGGGGCCGCTGCAGAGAACAGCTGACGTGTGGAGGGGGCAGGGAGGAACATGGGACAACATTCCAGAGGAAGTCAGGGCCCACGGTCTGGGATTCTGTCCTTTAGGCCTCCGGTCCAGGGCTGGCATAGGGGAGGGAAGTGAGAGGCAAACTTGGTCCTCAAGATTGTATTGAGTGTCATCTTTACAAAAATAATAATACAAAAAAAAAAAATCCGTGGTGAACAAAACATTAAGCATTTAAATATAAACAGCATCCAGTGGGGCTGGGATTGGGGTAAGGGGAGTGAGGTGAGTCTGCAAGTGTAAAGTTAGATCCCATCTTTATTTAAAATGAATTTTTTTTGGCATTAATTTTGATTTAAAAAAATATTGCATTAAAATGTTATTGGTCTTAAATCTCGTGCCCTACCATGAGTCCTGGTAAATATTCTCTTTCAGAGGCGGACCTGTTGATCCTTCTGAATTGAGGGAGAAGAATATTGCAAAAGTATACCCTTTATAAAGCATCAGAACTCTGGGCCTCCCAGAGGCTCGATGGGATTTCCTGCGTCTAAGGGAAGATTTCAGCTGAGAGGTAACCTCACCATTCAGAGTCGGCAGGTGAGGAGAGAGTTAGAGTGGAAACCCGTACACAGAGAAGCCGTACACAGAGAAGGTAAGTTGAGAACGTCAAGGGCAGCCTGTGACGTTCCTGTCTCTGTTGATTCATTTGGCTGGAAGCTCTGGCCTGAACAGGCAACTCCCCATCAGACGGAATTACTCACTGTTGTTACCTTGGTGGGTTAACCAGTTTAACCTTCAGCTCCCTCATCGGTAAAACAGAGCTAATAATATACCCCTCATGGTAGTGTTTTAAGGATAAATAAGGTAGTATATATATATAAAATACTTTGCCCAGTGCCTGGTACATTCTAAGCACTCTCCTAAGAAAGGCAGCTATTCTCACATCACTATTCGTTTCTTAAGTCTGTTCTAGAAGCTCTACCTTCTTATCTCAGTCCACGTTTGGAACATTTTACTGCTCGCTGATAACTCACCAGAGTGTAGGCCAAGTCAGTCAGTTGTTTTTGGCCCAATAATAAATCTGGGAAATTATCACTAAAATGAGCCAGGGTTGCAGAAGGAATGGAGAAGCCTGGATTCTGGTCTCAGCTTCAGGACTTGTTTAGCTTATTCCTGCCTTATAAAACTGGAATAACAATATCTTCCCTATTGGTCTCCTGTTGTGGGGAGCAAAGAGATCATGGTGCAAAAGTGACTTACGGTGGCACACGCAGATGGAAGTGGGCTTTGCTACGGATAATTCTTCAAGGGGACTCTTTTCCACCTGGGCTGATTCACCTGGTTCTGATACTGAATTTTATGTTTGGATGTGGATTCTCTATTTGGGACTTTAAAATGACAGCAGAAAGGATTAGTTGATAGTCACAAAACTTGGACTATGGAATGAACTATTTGCTAAATTGTCACTGTAAGTAGGTAATATAGATGTTAGTTCTGGTGTTAACCATATTACTTTCCCATAGGAAATTGTTGTCTTTTTTTTATATATAAAGAAAAAGAACTTATTTCTTACAGTTATAGAGGTTGAGAAGTCCAAGGTCAAGGGACCATATCTGATAGGTGAGAGCCTTCTTGCTTGGTGGGGACTGTCTGCAGAGTCCTGGGGTGGCACAGGTCATCACATTACAAGGGGACTGAGTGTGCTAACATGCTAGCTCAGGTGTCTTCCTCTTCTTATAAAGCAACCAGTTTCCCTCCCATGATAACCCATTAATCCATTAATGCATTAATCCCTGAATGAATTAATCCATTCAAAAGGGCAGAGCCCACACTTATCCAATCACCTCTTGAATGTCCCACCTCTCAATATGACCACATGGAGGATTAAGTTTCAACATGAGTTTTGGAGGGGACATTCAAACCAAAGCATTCTGCCCCTTTCTCCCCCAAACTCATGTCCTTCTCATATATAAATATATTCGTTCTATCCCCACGTCCCCAAAGTCTTAACTCATTCTAGCGCCAACTCAGAAGTCCAAAGTCTCATCTGTGAGCCTGTGAAATCAAAATAAGTTGTCTACTTCCAAGATACAATGGTGGGACAGGCATAGGATACATACTCCCATTCCAAAAGGGAGAAATTGGCAAGAAGAGAGAGGTAACGGGCCCCAAGCAAGTCTGAAACCCTAGGGAGCGGACAATGGGTCTTAAGATTCCAGAACAATCTCATTTCACTCCATGCCCAGCATTCTCTGAACACCGGTGTGGGTTTGGGCTCTGAGACTCAGCAGTCCTGTCCATGTAGGTTGGCTGGACTCAGTCTCTCCAGCTTTCCCCGGCTGGCATTGCACGCTGGCAGCTCTATGATTCTGTGGTCTCAGTGGTGGTCTGGCTCCCACGGCTCCTCTAGGCATTGCCCTGGTGGGGACTCTGCACAGCTCCTGCCCCACATTCCCACTCAGCCTTGCTCTAGTGGGGGCTGTCTGTGGTGGTCCACCCCTATAACAAGAAGTCTGTCTAGGCTCCTAGGCTTTCCACGACATCCTTTTAAAACTGGGTGGAGACTGCCAAGGTTTACGACTTGTACCTTCTGGAGCTGTGTCATGAACTGCACTGGGAGTTGCTTGAGCCATAGCTAGGGTGGCCACGGTATGCAGTGCCAGGGCTTGGGTAGCAGCCTACCGAGGTGGCCCTGGGCAGCGAGCCTGGGGAGGGCACTCCTGGCCTATCACCTGAAACTATTCTGCCCTCTGAAGCCTCTGGGCTTGTGATGGGAGGGCCAACCTGAAAGATCTCTGAAATGCCTTCGAGGGCATTCTTCCATTGTCTTAAGGAACAACACTGAGCTCCCTTCTATCCAAACTAATCTCTTTAGCAATGGGTTGCTGGGCTACACCCTTGGTTTCCTCTCCTGAACACATCTTTTCTCTCTGTACATGGCCAGGCTGAGAGTTTTCCAAATATTTCTGTTCTGCCTCCCTTTTCATTATAAATTCTGCCTTTAAGTTATTCCTTTGCTCCTGAATCTTGGCAGTGAAAAGTAACCATGCAGCCCCTTCTACATTTTGCTTTAGAAATTTCTTCTCCCAGATAACCTAGTTCATCACTCTCAAGTCTGGCCTTCCACAAAGCCCTCGGGCATGGATGCATTTCAGCGAAGTTCTTTGCTAATTAATAACAAGGACAGCCTTTTCTTCAGTTTGCATTACCTCGTTCCTCAGTTCCATCTGAAACCTCATCAGAATGGCCTTGACTGTCTGTATTTCTATCAGCATTCCGGGCATGGCCACTTAACCAATCTCTAAAGAATGGCAGACTTTCCCTAGTCTTCATGTCTTCTAAGCCCTCACCAGAATCTAGGCTTTTTCTAGCCTGTTCCTCCAAGTTCTTCCACTCTGCCCATTACCCAGTTCCAAAGCCACTTCCACATTTTCAGGTGTTCGTTTTTAGCAACAACCCCACTTCTGGGTACCAGTTTCCTGTATTAGTCACTTCCCTGTTGCTTATAACAGAACACCTGAGGTAGGGTAATGTATAAAGAAAAGGAATTTATTTTTTACAGTTACAGAGGCTGAGAAGTCCAAGGTTGAGGGGCAGCATCTGGTGAGGGCTATCGTGCTGGTGGGGACTCTCTGTGGAGTCCCAGGGTGGTGTCACATGCACAGGAGCTGAGGGTGCTAACGTGATCACATTGGGAGTATTTTTAAGAAGCTTGACTAGGGGAAATGGCTCCCTCCCAGTCCTGCCTAGAACTACTTCTTTTGTTATCCTGAGTTGGTATATTTGATCTTTGTAACTGTTCCGTGTAGTTACATGTTTTCCGTTGAGTATGTGCTTGAACGATCACTTATTTTTCTCAAAGCTGATGCACTTATTCATGAGAATTTTTGGTCTTTTTGACTATCATTGCCTAAAATTCAAACTGTAAATGTCATTTTCTAGCCATCGTTGGAGAGTATGGTGTCATGATTGAGAGACTGGGCTCTGTTGTTCATGCTGTTCCACTAAGTAAGGGACCTTCCTCTGTTCAGATGGGGGCAAGATACTACAGATCTTGTTGGGTTGTAGTGAGAAATAAAATTAATTTTTTTGAGACACAGTCTCACTCTGTTGCCCTGAGTAGAGTGTCGTGGTGTCAGCCTAGCTCACAGCAACTTCAAACTCCTGGGCTCAAGTGATCCTTCCTGCCTCAGCCTCCCTAGTGGCTGGGACTACTGACTACAGGTGTATGCCATGACGCCCGGCTAATTTTTCATTTTTTAGTAGAGATGGAGTCTCACTCTTGCTCAGGCTGGTCTCAAACTCCTGAGCTCAAGTGATCCTCCCACCTCGGCCTCCCAGAGTGCTAGGATTACAGGTGTGAGCCACCATGCCCGGCCCAAGAATTAATGTTTTTAAAGTGCTTAAAATAGTGCCTAGTGAATAATAACCAATAATAACTCAATACATGTTAGCCGTTATTGTATTGAACCTATTTGTGTTAGCTTTTATTACACTGATCTGCACGGTGCTGAAACCTGAGGCTTGTTCTATGGCACATTCTCTGTGAGTTCCAACCACTGCTCCCTGGTGCATGCACTTCCTGATGGTGTTCTTGTGTCTCTCTCTGTTCTATTTATTTCTCTTCTTTCTTCCTCTCTTCACAGTGTCGGGGGAAGGATTATATAGATTTTTTTCCACCAATAAATCCCCTTTAAGCAAAATTGGGTCAGGTGTCCCTTACTACCAAAAGAATTGGAAAAGCAGCACTAGTTTGGAAACAGTCGCCTCCTATTATTCTAATTGATCCAACTCTCTGAGAGTCCTGGGTCTTCTTGGATCCTGGCAATGTGCTATTACTGAGGCCAGCGCCATTCTAGCGTAAGTGGCATATACCAGTATTCTCAATGAACTAATCAAGAAACACACACCAAGTGCACACCTGCTGAGGTGCATCCTTTGCACACAGAACGAGATCACAGTTGTCAAGGAGGTTAACTGTGTTCACTTCGGGTTATATTTTAGAAGACTGAAATAAAGCATTTTACCCAGAAAACACATTTCAGAACTATGGTATAATAAAAAATACATTTGTTTGTTGTCCGGGGCTCCTGGCACTGAGCTTCAAAGATCCTTGGAAATTTCTGAGTGATAAGGGTGTCTTTTTTTATTCATGAACCCTTTCTGACCATACCTGAGTTTATGCTAATGAGGTGACTCAAGGTAGGTCCCTTGTTTTGAGGGAAGGGCTGGCCACACCAAAAAGACCAAGCATGTGATTAGAGGATTGGGATTTTCAGCCCCCTCAACTACTGGGGAGAGAAGAGGTGTTTGAGATTGAATTTAATCAGTAATGGCTAATGATTTAACCTATCATGCCTAAGTAATGAGGCCTCAATTAAAAACGCTTGAACAAGCTTCCAGAAGCTTCCAGGTTGGTGAACTCATGCTGTGCTGGGACAGTGGCATGGAAGGGGAATGGAAGAGGGTACCGGGAGAGGGTATGGAAGCTCCATACTCCAGCCCCCACCCCCCAGCCCCATACCTTGCCCTACGCATCTCTTCCATTTGGCTGTTCTTGGTGTTGTGTCCCTTATATAAAACTGTAATATAAATACTGTGCTTTGTTGAATTCTGTGAGTCAGTGTAGCCTATTATTGAACCTGAAGGGGATTCATGGAAACCCCAGAATTTGTAGTCAGACAGGCAGAAGAGCAGGAGGCCTGAGCAGCCCACTTGTGCTGGAAGTTTTGTGGGACTCAGCCCCTAACTTGTGGGATCTGATGCTAACTCCAGCTAGTATCAGAATTGAATTGTAGGACACCTAGTGAACGTCAGAGAATTGCTGTTGAAGCCACCTAAGAACTTTGGAGAAACTGTAAGAACTCCCTTCTGAAAAGCAGCCAAACACCTAGTCCTCTATTGCCTCCGGAGAAGCATGTTTAAACCCTTGATGACAGAGCACAATAGTCAACAGATTGTTTTGAAGGGAAAGCAAATATATCTGTGATAGGTGAGTAAAGAACCTTTTGTGGAGTCAAGGTGCTGAGGCCTGCTATGCTACCTGGTGTACATATGAGCTCCCATTTCCACACCCACAAGTGGAATTATTCAGATGTGTGACTGATTCTGCTGAAACTCCCCAGAGCTGATCAAATTACCTTACCGTGTACAAGCAACATCATGGAATTGGGTCTATCCAAGGTAACATAAACTGTAGTGGGAATGACATTGTAGAGTGCATTTAAAACAGCCTGTGACTAGACTCAGCTGTGTGGCAGACTTCATTAGAAAATGGTGTGAGGGCCAAACTATGCCCATCAAAAGATCAATTATGTACCCCATTAGTCCTGATTCTGTTTCGTTTTTTAATAGGATTCAGCTTTACTTTTCTACAAATGCATTTGTAATCATTTTAATAGCTCTGTTCTTAGAGTTTAAAATTTGTATCTTTTTATGTCATTGAAGTGAGGGTTATAGGGGCAGAAAGGGGGTGGACCCTTTCCTCCTCATCCTGAGGGTCATGGTCAACACCCCTATAACAAAAGACAGGTTAGTAAGAGAAAAGCATAACAAATTTGTCTCACTCTGTTGCCTGGGCTAGAGTGCCATGGCGTTAGCCTAGCTCACAGCAACCTTAAACACCTGAGCTCAAGTGATGCTCCCACCTCAACCTCCCGAGTAGCTGGGACTACAGGCATGGGCCACCACGCCTGGCTAATTTTTTTCTTTTCTTTTCTTTTTTTTTTTTTTTAGTAGAGACGGGGATCTCACTCTTGCTGAGGCTGGTCTCAAACTCCTAACCTCAAGGGATCCTCCGCCTCGGCCTCCTAGAGTGCTAGGATTACAGGCATGAGCCACCACTCCTGGCCAAGAGAAACTTTTTATCTTCAGCCTTTTTAAACATCTTATACAAACTAACTACTTATATTAATAGTACAGCTAAGTACATATACAAAAAAATGTTACTGGAATGCTGGGAATAAGATTTTGTTGTTGTTTTTTACAAGGTTTTTTTTTTTTTTTCTCCTTTGAGATTGTAGTGAACTTGGTCACACCACCAGTGAAGTCAGAAGTAGGACAGAGAATGCTCAGAAGGCCGGTTTGGTCATCTGAGATCACTAAAAATGACTGACCCCAACAATATGTACAAAAATACAAAATGTAAATAAAAAAATACAAACACATTTCTGCCTGCAGGGGGCGCTGCCTCCGTGGCTTCTCCGAGGTGACCACATTCCGATTCCGAGAAGTGCAGGGTGAATAGGTCATGGCGGCCTTTTTCTTCTTTTTTTTTCAAGTTTAACTTTTCTTGCTGTCTAGTCATCTTCATGGTTTTCTGCTTCTTGGTATCAACATCGTCATCCTTATCGTCTTCAGGCGTCCCTTTGCCGGTAGTGGCCTCCGCTTCCTCATCTTCATCTCAC
>CM052451.1:9506954-9569419 GCA_028533085.1 Varecia variegata | reverse complement strand
GGGCCTGGACTGCACGGCTCCACTTACACTCGGATTTTCTTCCACTTCTGCCACCCTGACACATGACCGACCCCTTCTCTCCTTCCTCCTCCTCAGCCTACTCAAAGTGAAGACAATGACCATGAAGACCTTTAGGGTGATCCACTTCCTCTTAATGAATAGTAAATCTATTTTCATTCCTTATGATGTTCTTAATAACATTTTCTTTTCACTAGCTTTCTATATTGTGAGAATACAATATCAAATGTATATAACATACAAAATGTGTGTTAATCAACTGTTCGTGTTTTCAGTAAGGCTTTCAGTCAACAGTAAGCTATTAGTAGTTAAGTCTAGGGGGAGTCAAAAGTTATACAGGGATTTTTTTTGACTGTGCAGAGGACTGGCACCCCAGCCCCCTAATTGTTCAAGGTCAACTGTAATCATAAAAAATAATAAACAATGCAAATTAAAGAAATTATATAAAACTCATACAAAGCCCTGCACGGAGTATGAAGGTGTGGAATAAAAGCAGCTCTGTAGTTGCTTAGCTTTTTAAAAGAGTAAAGCTCTCTACCAACCTCACCCAGGAACTCAAAAGCCTCAAGAGAGAGAAAAAAAAAAAAAAAACGCTCACGGGCTCTAGAAGATCTGGCGGGTAAACTACTCAAGATCTTCTCATATGCTAAGGACACATTCTCCATACACAGAGGCTTATAGAGTTCTTTTGTGCATATCCATCTGCCTGTCCCCATAAAACATGACCTTGCAAGTCAATGTCAGTTGAATCTGAAAGAGGGGCAGCCGGGCCCCAGGTAACATAATGCGCCAGAACATGTCTGCGGCTCTGACAGGTGCAAACAACTCCACTCGTCTAAATATAAATTGACTTAGGCAGTTTGGAAACAGTCTTTCCCACTTTCTATTCTGATCAAGCAGAAGAATGTTCTCTTCTTTAGTCTGACTTCTGATGCTGGTTATTTTTATTTAGATTAATTCTGCAATAATTTTCATTCTAAGAGAAGCAACATTAAAACTCAAAAAAATAACAAATTTCACTTCCCAAATCTTGCATGAGAACAGGACCACCTAGGTTTGAGCTGTTTTGCACTGAGTTGAGAAAGAGATAAAATATTTGCAGTATTTGAAAGGACTTTCTGGATGAGCAGAAGGCTAATGTTAACACAAATATAAAGGAACATTGTCTAATATTTAAGCCAGAAAGGGGACCTAAGTTTTAATCATCAGAGTGGCAATTCTTTGGGGAATTTTATAGAACTCCGCAGTCTTTGCCAATTTCTGCCATGTTCCCTCCCATCCCCCCTCGACTGTGACTCCTCCTTCCAGTACCCTGCTCAATGGTCACTCTGGGAGCATCCTCTGACCTCTCCCATTCCACAGACACTCCTGTTGCTAAACACACAGAATCTTCCTCTTAACTCCCCAAACACAGAGACTCACCTTCCATATATTTATCCCAAATCATTATTTATTAGCCTATGAGCTTCCTGGGGTAAGATTATATTTCACTCATTTTTCCATTTCCAGCATTCAGGCTTATGGTGGTTACTCAATAATGTGTTGAATGAATGAATGAATGAATAAGAGAGGACTGAAGGAGCCACATATGAGCCTAAGTGTGAGGAAGAAGACAGTGTTAGCACCGATAGCCATGGAAAAAGGACAGTTTATGGAAGAATAATAATTAGCTCTGCCTAGCTACTACTGTTCTCTGGTTTATGGGAGAGGGTATTAAACAAAATTAAGGCTAAAGTCCAATGCCAGATATTATATAAGGAACGTGGTGTGCATTGACTAAGAGGTTGAAATTTTTCATGTTCACTTTCACCCTTTTTTGCCATAAAATGAGAAGGTGAAGCAAGATGCTATCTGAGGACGGGTCTAGCTCTCAGCTTCTGGGGCTGCTGTGTCTCCTGCTGAGACAGTCCCCTTCCCCACCCCCTCACCCCGCTCCAAGCTAGCACCCCAGCTCTATTCTGATTGCCAAGAAGACTGTGCTCTTTTCAAACTCACAGATGCCACACTCCTACCTACCAAGGCTGTGGTGTGCCACAACTAAGTTTAGCCCCACTCTCGTGGTCTTAAATAGTCACCTAAACCACAGGGGAAATTATTGCCCATGGTTTCCTAGATCTATGTAGCCAAAATGCTTCCAAACCCTAATGCCCTAAAGTTGTATTTACTGTCCTAACTCCTTCCCGGTTTGGTTCAGATCACCCTTTGCCTGCATACATTTTGCAATACCTATTGGCTCTTGGTCTTTGTGCACTCTTTGAGCATGCTCACTCCACTGGAGAAAAACTTAGCCAGCACCTGGCTTAAAAATTTCCAACCTACTCATTTAGCTAACAAAAGGGGGTTATTGGCACAGGGAATATTGCATAGAAATGCTATTTGCCAACCGCCTACCACCATATGATTTCCCAGGTGGTCCTTTATCAGATCTACCCATCTAGGAGAAGAAGAAAGAGGACTAATGATCAGCCTTCATCCTTCAGAGGGGAAGACTGTGCTGGGGAAGCTCTATAGGGCTGAAGGCTTACGTGGGATTACTGCAACCAATTAGTGTTAAGTCTTGCATTCCTAGTAAAACTGGAAGCTGATCTTACACCCCTTAGAGCAGAAATTCCCAAATGCCACATTCAACATGGTGAATTCTCATAAAGGCAAACATATCCAGTGTGAAGGAGTGGCCTTTCTCTGAAATTATGCCTTTCCTGCATTTTGTTGTTATTGCCCCTAAAGAGTACTTTTAAAAATAAATAAATAAATAAAAGGACGGTAATAGAAGATGGTAGGGTTTGTTTAAATTCAAGGTCTTTACTTGGCACTTTAAAAAGTTGGCAATCCATATGAAAACATATATATGTTTTCAATATTCTTTCTATAAGTTTACTGGTCATTAAAACTACAAAGCTGGGAGCCTTATCCCTAACGTGGCTAGCTCTGATCAATTTACATATAAATTGATCTCCTATGGGAGGAGGAGCCTCTGATCCAAACTCTACTAAGGTCATTTTCTTCTTCTTCTTCTTCTTCTTCTTCTTCTTCTTCTTCTTCTTCTTCTTCTTTTATTTTCGTTTGGGTTTTTTTTAAGGTCATCATTCCCTATAGACCTCAAGGTGCACCAGAGTTGTCACAGAGGCCCTGTAGATTTCAGCAGTTATTATAACAGATTCAAGTCGGTTAATCTCAAATATACCTACCCCAGCAACTCTCAAGTTATCTGGGATACTCAATGCCATGGGTGTTGGTCCTCTGCCCCAATACCGACTTTATAAAAAGCCCTCTCCCTGTAAGGGAACTGCCTCTGCCCCCTGGCGCCTGGCCTCGGACTCCTGATGAAACGGTGACCCACCGCCCCCTTCCCAGACCCTGGCCTCCCGCCTGTCACTCCGGGCGCGCTGCCGATCACGTGGCGGACCGGTGCGCTCGGGGCCGGGCTGCGCGCCCATTGGTCAGCGGCTCGGGTCCCGACGCGCCCATTGGCTGCAGGGCGCGTTCACGTGAAGGGGGGTCTGGGATGGGACCCCGCGGCAGAAGAGGTGGCCCGAAAGTTAAAGGGGGCAGCGCGGACGCGGGCAGCCCGAGTCCCGGTGACCCGCCGCAGGGAGGAGGAGAGCGGGCCGCTGTCGCCCACGCACGGAGGCGGCCGCCCGCGCGGGTCGCGACCTGAGCCCGGCCTCACTGCTGCCGTCGCGGCCGCTGCCCTGTCCCCCTGCGCGGATGCTGCCGCGGCACTTAGGAGCCGCACCCGGTACGTACCCCCTCGAGCCTCGAGTGCGAGGTGCAGCGCCAGGGACACCTACACTTTCGCCGTACGACTCGCAGTGACACGCCGGGGGTGGAGTCCTCTAGGCCGGCCCCAGTACGCCGTTGCTTCCACGTGGAGAAGACGACCCGGGACCACAGCTAGGATGAGCCGGGCCCGACCCACGTGTGCCACCGGGCTGCCGGGCCCGGCCGCGAGGGGTGGCCCGCGGCTAGGGCTGGGACTGTTGATACCCTACCCTTGCCCCCGCTTGTCCTGGGCTCAGAGGTGGCACAAGTGTCCAGCCCGGGAGCTGGCATCTCTGGAGAATTTCTCTGGAGTTGGGCGGTAGGGTCTGGAGCACGGGCATCAGTTTCCCCGTAAAACGCAAGGAAACACGCTTGATAGTTTCTCCGGTCGCCGAGGGCGCCGGGACATAGAGCGACCCCCGGACCTCGGGCCCCGGGCAGAGCCGTCCCAGGCCAGGGGGCGAGGCGGCCGCGCGGGGGTGCTCGTGCCGCGCGCTGTGTCCGGGGTGGCCCCGCCGCCCGCCCGGGCGCCCCGCCCCGGTGCGATATCTTGGGCTCCTCCTCCTCGTCGTCTCCCTCCCCCTGCCGGTCACATCTCCGGGAACCGAGCCCAGACCTTGCCTCCTGGACACCCCGACGCTCACGTAGGCGGTGGCTCTGATGCAGCGAGCGAGCTGGGGCGGGGGCTCCTCCGCGGCCCGGAAGGTGGGTGCACCGCGAGGACGACCCGGCTCTCGCGGGGAGGTTGGGGGCGTGATGGCGGGGACTGAGGGGACAGGGTCGAGGAGTGACTTGTGGGATCCTCCAGCCTAGACGCACTGGCCTGCCCCGGGCGCCCTGTTCCTGCCGCCCTTTGGAGCCCAGAGAAAGTGGTGTGGAAGGGACAGTAGCTGTAGAAGACAAGTGCAGACCTAGAACAACATACTAGAAGACTGGGGGCCCGTCGTGCTATTGTTTTCTTAAGAAGAGGCATCAACAAAGGAAAGACTGGACTTGGGAACTCCGACAGTTGTTGGAGTTGTTGGAAGGTGTGGGAGCCCAGGCTCCGGGGAGACCCAAGGTCCCACAGAGGAGACAGTTAGGGCTTTGGGCTGGAGGAGCAGGAGAAGAGAAAACGGTGCATTCGGCGAGTTGTCCAGGAGCCAAGGCTAAAGTGAAGACAGCTGGAGGACTCACCGCAGAAGTAAAATTGGGGTATTTAGGGAAAAGTTAGTGGGCAGAGAAGCACCACCAGGCATTGTTAGCAACAATAGAATGTCAGAGCTATCAGGGACCTCAGAGGAGAAACTCCAGGCCCAGAGCAGTAGAGTGACTCGCCCCAGTGGGACAGCTAGGTGCACCCCTTCTTAGGCCAGTGGTGTGTTTTTAGATGGCAGGGGCTGTGCCATTTTAACTTCTCTCTTTCCTAGAACATGCAGCCTCATTCACAAATATTTATCTCAGCGATGCTTTGGATGAAGGGGACAGGCTCAAGGGGCACAAGTAACTTTTAAGGCTGTTGAATAAGGGCCCCGGGGTCTGAGTACAAAGGGAAAAGATGTCCACTCTGTGCGTACTTTATCAGTCAGGCCTTTTGGGAGGGAATAAAGAATTGTTGAGGGGAGGGAGATAGCCGAGTTTTAAAAAAAAATCCTAACCTGGTTGTGTATGCTTGCCTAATGCACTTTGGCAGTTTTCAGTGTTTCTTGTGGGCTGTGCCTGCGTCTGATTTTTCTGTTTTTTTCTTACCAGAAAAAAAAAAAAAAAAGCAAAAAGGGAGAGAGGAGAGAATGGAGGAGAAAATGTCTTGGCCCCAATACAAAAAAGATTTGCTTTCTGCAAAAGGCACAGCCAGAAAGTCAGTAGCTCAGCTGCCTGAAACTGTGAAGGTCATGGGGTTATTTCTGTACAAGTCTACAGTTTTCACAAGAACAATCACCACGGGTGCCTAATCTCAGCCAGCTTGAGAAGCTGGGTTACTTGTCACTAGTGGAACAGAGAAAGCATTTATGCAAAACTCTCCATATGCTCTCCAGTTCTCGTGGCGTGTTAAGAGTTTGCCCTGCTTTAGCCTTGACCGTGAATGCTGAAATCTACCCTCAGGCATGGCCCTGTCCCTCATCAGGGAAAATTGATCTCTGATCTCTGCGGCATCTGTATGGAAGCAAAGTCTTTGAGAATTCATAGTGGCCCAGGGGCCAGCACTCCTGTGCTCATGTTCCTGTCTTGCAACTAGTATCCAGATCCTATGTCCTGCTCTGCTGGTTCAAACATGGGTCCGTGTGTTATGGTTCTTCTTTTCCCCATGACTAACCTTGGTGACACATATTCTTCCTGGCCTGGAGTACCTGCCAGAGAGTCTGTTAGGAGAGGAGGCCTGAGGTGCAGCCTGGCACATCCTGTGTTGGAACTGATCATTTTCATGTTGTTTGCAAATGAAGCACCTGTCCAGGTGCCTTCCTTCCAGGGACTGAAGAAAGTATTACTTTGTACATGTCAGTTGCTAGGAGCACCTCTAGGTGGTCGTCATCCCTGTCATAGTCTGTTGGGGGATTCCTGAGCAGGTCAGGAACGCCTGCAGCAAACCAGCTCTTTGGGGCACTGATTCTTAGAGAAAAATCATGTTAATAAAAGCTGGAAATCTACCTGGGAGGACAGGCAAGGCAGCTGACAGACAAGTCATACCCCAGATTGAGGTGACAGGGGTTAATGTCCTCACCTGCAGTTATGGTAACACACAAAAAAAGTGAAGGGACTCTTGTGCAATGTCCCCGGGGCAGTCGCCCTGGTAGTAATTCCTGGGCCATCATAACCTTACTTTTTGCCTCTCATGGAAGAATCTTGCAAAAACGGTTCGGCTCACAGAAGCGCCAGTGAAGTTGTTTGATTAGCTCTGGCTCTGACTACAGCCTCACCTCCCCGACCCTGGTTCCACATGTTCTTACAGCTTGGTGATAAAAGGGACCTCAGGACAAATTTACCCCACTGGGTCCAAACAGGGAAATTTTACCGGGGTCTTCAACTGAGTCTCCTTAACCTGTAGGATTAGAACTGGGCAGAGTGGCTCTAGCCAGCTGCAAGTGTGCAGACTCTTTCATTGATCCCTTTACTGTGGAATTCTGCTTCCACAGTATCTTGAGAATTTACTTTTTCTAGCACGTATGAGGTTGAAGGTGCATAGAGAACTTGCAGTTGACCTTATGCTGACTCAGGCCAGGGGGAAGTGGTGGAGGAGGAAACACTCACCACCCCCCCACAACCCTCCCCCACAGTTGACACCCAGGATTTTAAGGATGGACAGAGTGAGGGGCACTGGGTGCAAGACTTGAGCTGTCATTTGGCTTTCATACATATTTTTTTCCTTTCTTTTCCTCATTCATTCATTCACTCACTCACCCTCCCATACATATTTAAAACAAGACAAAACAAAACAGAAACTACCTGTGTTAAAGTTAGAGCTGAAGGTATAAATCTAATACATTCCAACATAAAGTTTTGCAATTGGCAAGAAGAACTAAAATTCAAGTAATTTCTACATATAGGATTTTTTTTTACATTAAACCCGTTAGACAACCCATTGATCCTATGTAAAGCCATTGTGCCTGATTCAGTCAGAACTTTTCCTTTCCAGAACAGTTGCATGGGTATAAGAGCAGATAATAGAAAGCAAATTTGCCCTTAAAATTTTTGCTAGATTGACTTTTTTAGAGGGAAAACAGTAAGACAAATATCCTCTAAAATGAATGTTTAAGTCCTTGCATTATGGCCATGAGTTATTCTGTTTTATTTTGACTCTGAATTTGTGTGTTTCTCCGACTGGTCACCTGTAAGAGCTTCTTGCATCCTAGGGAGGTGCTGTACTTTTGGAAAAACAGAATCAAACCTGAAATATCTCTGTCCTTTCACATTTTTTTTCTTTTTATATTTGGTTAATCAAAATCAGAAGTTGAAAATGAGAGATTATTTATTGGACCAAACCAGGGATCCCAGCTTTTGAGCTTGTCACTTCTCAGGGGCTGCCTAAGAGTGAGCGCCAGGACACACCTATACCTTTGGCATACGGAGGGGAGGCACGTTTAGGAACTAATCCTGATCCTATGTTCTTTGATTGTCAGACTTGAGATTTTAATTCCAGTTTTGTCACCGACTTCAGTTTAGCCCATTGAAACTGTGGAATCAAAATATAAATTTGCTATGGTAATTAGAATGATAAAAAGTGCTTGGCTTTTGTGAGGCAGCAGTGTTGGGGTAGGTTTTTAGAAAATCTTAAAGTATTTGAGGGTTTTTTTTTAATTCATTTTTTTCTGATTATAGAAGCAATATTATTTTAGAAGACATAAGAAAATACAAACCAGGAAAACAGAAACCCTGTCACCTAGATATTCTGACAGTTTTAACTATATCTCTAGCCCTTTTTCTGTGCATCTGTGGAATACATTGGATCCTTAAAAAACGTGAGGGTTGGGGCACTGACCCCCACAAAGTTGAAAATCCACATACAACTTTCAACTCTCCAAAAACTTAACTACTAATTGACCAGAAGCCTTACCAATAACATAAACAGTGTATTAACACATATTCTATAGGTTTTATGTATTAGATACTGTGTTCTTACAGTGCAATAAGGTAGAAGGAAGAAACTGTTATTAAGAAAATTATAAGGAAGAGAAAATATATTTACTGTTCATTAAGTGGAAGTGGATCATCCTAAAGGTCTTCACCCTCATCATCATCAAGTTGAGTAGGCTGAGGAAGAGGAGGGTTTGGTCTTGCTGTGTCAGGGGTGGCAGAGGCGGAAGAAAATCCAAGTATAAGTAGACCCACAAAGTTCAAACTTGTGTTGTTCAAGGGTCAACTGTATTTTTTCCCCACAAATCTGGTCTCTATGTATAATTTTCTGTATTTTTCACATTAATAATATATTATACAATTTTTTCATGTCTTTTAAATCTTTTCCCAAATAATTATTTTAATGATTGAATGCATGTTAAATTAAAGTGTATTGAAAACTTTAGTACATTAAACTCTATGCATTTTTAATTATTTACTTTGGATAAATGCCTGTATGTGACATTAGAACAAAAAGTGATAAGAACATTTAGAAAGGTTGTGCTAATTTAGACCGATAAAAGTATTTGTATTCTTTTTAAAATTTTTTTCCTAATTCTTTTTAATTTTAAAAAACATCTTGCTAATCTTCTCTGTATTATTCCAGTTGTAGTATATGTGCTGCTGAAGTAAGCACATTTTTCCTAATTCAATAAGTAAAATCAGGCATTGTTTCTAATCTAAATTTCTTAAATTAATTATAAGGTTGGACATTTGTGGATCACTTGTAAATTTCTTTTGTGAATTTTCTATTCATGTTCTTTGCTCATTTTTCTATGTGGAATATTTGACTTTGGTATTGCTTTGTAAGAAAACTTTATATATTAAGGTATTAACTCATTGCTGCTATGTTTTTTGTAAAATATTTTTCCAGTTTGTCTTGAATCTTTTTGGTTTTACTTACTTTTTTCATTTATAGCAAAATATAGGTTCATGTACACAAATTTAACCTCTTTTAGCTTGATTCTATTCGTTTTTTATTCTTACAGAGGCCATTTTCACCTGTAGAAAAGACAAATATTCACCTCTGTGAAAGATTTAAAAAAACTAAATTGCTGGTTCTTTTTAAAAGAAAGATATCGTGGAATATAAAAACCAACCATAAGTTTGATGAAAGCAGGTGCTTTCTGTCTGTCTTCACTAGTGAAACCCAGTGTTTAGCACAATGCCTGGCATATAATAAACACCGAATCAATATTTGTGGGATGAATTCATTTCTTTTTATCACATTACAGCAGTAGCTACCATGAAGGCCACAATGAGCTGTCACCTCGCACCTGTTAGAATGGCTATAATCAAAAAGACAAAAGAAAACAAGTGTTGGCAAGGGTGTGGAGAAAAGGGAACCCTTGTATACTGTTAGTGGGAATGTAACTTAGTACAGCCATTATGGAAAACAGTACGGAGGGTCCTCAAAAATTTAACAATAGAACCATCATATGACCCAGCAATCCCACTACTAGGTATATATCCAAAGAAAATGAAACCAGTATGTTGAAGAGATATCTGCACTCCCATGTTGAGTGCAGTATCATTCACAATAGCCAAGATACGGAATCAACCTAAATGCCCATCAACGGATGAATGGATAAAGAAAATGTACTATACATACACAGAGGAATACTATTCAGCCGTATAAAAGAAAAAAGTCCTATCATTTGGGACAACATGGATGAACCTAGGTACATTATGTTATGTAGAATAAGCCAGGCACAGAAAGAGACAACTACCACATGATCTCACTTACAGGCACAATCTAAAAAGTCAAACTCAGAAACAGAGAGGAGAATGGTGGTTGTGAGGGGCTGGGGGGTGGGGGCGAGGAAGGACTGGGGAGATGTTGGTCAAAGGACACAACATTTCAGTTAGACAGGAGGAATAAGTTCAAGAGATCTATTGTACAATATCGTGACTCTAGTTAATAATGTATTCTTCAAAGTTGCTACAAGAGTGGATTTTAAGTGTTCTGTGCACACACAAACAATAAGTGAGGTAATGCATATTAAACAACTTAATTTAGCCATTCCATAGTACATACGTATATCAAAACATCGTGTTGTACACCATAAATATATACATAGCTTTTACTTGCCAATTAATAAATAAATAAATATCAGTATTTGCCAAAGTGTATTCCTCAGGGTGGCTGTTTGTGGGAGATACTCCAGAAAAAAAGGGTTCTTTAGGCAAGTAAGTTTGGGAACTTCTGCAAACAACATGCACTTTCCATTATCCTCTGTGGCCCATTAGCAGATCGAAAGCCCCAAGAAATCCTGACCAAAAATCCTGTGAACTTGGTGTTAAAACTAGCAGGTTTCATGCTCTTTTGTTTGTTTTAACCCTGAACATCACCCCCGCGTCTTAATCTTCCCTGAAGCTAGTGTTGTGCTGGACGGCCTGGAGTTAATGCTGAACCATAGCCACGTGGGCGGGATGAAAGGAAACATTGTTCACCAGTCCCTGCTAGAATGGTGGGTTTACACATCTATCTGATCTCTTTGCTATTTTTTTTCTTTTCCTCTTTTGCCAGGGTTCTAGCCTATTCATCTAGCTCAATGATGGCTGTGGACATAGAATACAGATACAACTGCATGGCCCCTTCCTTGCGCCGAGAGAGGTTTGCCTTCAAGATCTCGCCAAAGCCGAGCAAACCCCTGAGACCTTGTATTCAGCTGGGCGGCAAGAATGAAGCCAGTGGAATGGTGGCCCCAGCCGTCCAGGAGAAAAAGGTGAAAAAGAGGGTGTCCTTCGCAGACAACCAAGGACTGGCCCTGACAATGGTCAAAGTGTTCTCCGAATTCGATGACCCGTTAGATATCCCATTTAACATCACCGAGCTCCTAGACAACATCGTGAGCTTGACGACAGCGGAGAGCGAGAGCTTTGTTCTGGACTTTTCTCAGCCTGCCGCAGATTACTTAGATTTTAGAAATCGACTTCAGGCCGACCACGTGTGCCTTGAGAACTGCGTGCTGAAGGACAGGGCCCTCGCGGGCACCGTGAAGGTTCAGAACCTTGCCTTCGAGAAGAGCGTGAAAATAAGGATGACGTTTGACACCTGGAAAAGCTTCACAGACTTTCCTTGTCAGTACGTGAAGGACACGTACGCTGGTTCGGACAGGGACACGTTCTCCTTTGACATTAGCTTGCCCGAGAAGATTCAGTCCTACGAAAGGATGGAGTTCGCCGTGTGCTACGAGTGCAACGGCCAGACGCACTGGGACAGCAACAGAGGCAAGAACTACAGGATCATCCGGGCGGAGTTAAAATCCACTCAGGGCACGGCCGAGCCACATAACGGACCAGATTTGGGGATATCCTTTGACCAGTTTGGAAGCCCTCGGTGCTCCTACGGTCTGTTTCCAGAGTGGCCTAGTTACTTAGGATACGAAAAGCTAGGGCCCTATTACTAGAGACTGCAGGTGACAGCGTGGCAGAGCTGCTGCAGGCGAGCCTGGCCCCCACTCGCCGAGGGACGGAGATGGGAGCCAAGAGAAGGATGAAGTGGAACTGCCGTTAGGCACAGTTTTGGAAAAGGAAGGATCCTGTTCACTTTTTTCTTAAACCAGCAAATCCATCCGGGTTCAGATCGAAGAACCGGTTTCGCACTCAGAGCAGAGGTGGTGTGTGCTGGTCGGCTTTGGCACTGTTGGCACGAGGGTGTGAGCAGGATGGTGCCAGAAGGAGTGTGGATGGGGACCAAGCCTGTGCCAGCACCCGTGAGGCTGGAGGGGCCTGATCTCTCCTCTCCCATCGGGTGTGGAACGTCAGTCACCCAGAGGTCGCTGAGCCCCTAGCCACCTCCCAGCAGACCCTCACCGTCCATCTTTGAGTGTCTTCCACCCGCCAGGCCTTTCCCGCACGTTGCTGCTGTTCCACATCTGCACCTACTTCGCATTTCATCTCTGTGCTGTGTGACACGCTGACCCGATGTCTCACATTTCTAATGCAGCTACAGAAGAGAGATGGGATCTGCTCCTTTTTTTTTTTTTTTGCAAGTTCATTTCTTTGCATTTTCTTTTCTTCCACGGTTCATCCAACGTTCGGGAAAAGATAATAAGGGCAAATTAGCTTGTGACTGAGACAGGCATTTCCTCTCCCCTCTTCCTGACCCATGTCTATATGCCAGCGGAGTGCGACACGCCAGTTATCCAAAGCCACTGGCTCCTGTGCAGTGTCACAGATTGCAGGGTTATGACAAGGTAGGACGGCCATGAGTGGGACACTTTGAGCTTTTCCTCTTGGCTTTTGGGGGAGCTTTCTAAGTACTCACTTTTACCCTGAGTCAGCAGAAGGCTCAGTTACAAGACTGAACTTGTTTGGCTGGTTTGCGAGTGTCTCATTCTTCACAAAAGAATTTTAGGTCTCCTTTCCTGGAGCGTCATCGTTTATGCTGTGTTTAGGACATTCGATTTGCAGATCCAATGTGTCTGCAAAGCCTTCGGAAAATGTTTGGTTTTATTTTGACTGTGATTTACAATATCCAGGACATTTTGCAAGGACCCAGGGACATTGATTTGGGTGTTCTTATTTATGGTGTGTGAGTGTGTAAAGGGATAGGGGAGAAAAACCTCACCACGTTCTTATGTTATTTTAAATGTTCGCCAACTCTGAAATATCAGAGATTAATTGTTCTTAACCATATTGGACTAGAGTCTGTTGGTTAATGTTATGGTAAAAGAGACTGTTGGGACATTCGTTGTCGGATGGGATCCCCAAAAACCTGTGATTTTCCTTGAGCAAGATTGGTTTTTACTTAGGGGTGTTTTAAAAATATTTTTACATACATATTTGTAGAAAGTTGGGGGGTTTTTTTCTGTTTGTTTTTGGAGTTTGGTTAAATGACTTTTATTTTGTTTTTTGCCTGATCTTACTAAAGTGAGAGTTTTGCTAAGACAAGCAGAAAGACGAGTGTACAGTTGCCTAGATTTGGAGGCACAGCTATTGGGGTTGAATTTTCTAGATTAATCGAAAAAGACCTGGGTTGTGGCTTTGTACACCACTGTCAGGCAAGCATTGAGTGCCTTGGCTCCTAGAGTTTTGTGGTTGGGTTTGGGGTTTTTTATCAGTTTTGAACTTTAAAATGTTTTGACTTTTTAAAAACGCTCTTAGGTGGTGTTTGATGTAATCCTTCCTAAAACTGGCTGTTACTAGTCTGCAATCTAGTGCTTAGTTTTTTGTGCCTCTTCCAGGTGGGTGGCACGCTGAGATTACATGATAATATAATTTTGGGAGAAATCACATTTGTATCTTATGCTGAAATTGGGCAGAACTATGTTTTATGTAAGCATACCATATATCAAGTTTATAGACAGTATTTTAAATATTATAAATTTGGTGATCAGAACTATTAGCATAATCTAACTCAAATGGAAGCAAAACTGATTTCATGTAGGCCATGAATTTTATTTTGTGTTAGGAAGTGCCCCTCACCCCCCATGCAGGAAACGTACAAAGTGCACTGTCATTTACATGTTACCAGACTAAGGATCATTCTATGTTCATAAGAAAAAGGCTTCAAGTGACCCTAGAATAAAGTCTGTTTAGTTTTGTGTAATAATGATCTTAACACATTCCCCACATCAACATTTGAAATATGGTAATTCAGTGATAAGTATCTCTTCTAAAACAGCCGTAAACCTTCCCACCTCCCACCTTTCTTTCTCTCAGCTCAACCCAGCTTTATTGCCAGGGGCACAGGTTGCCAGCCCCCAGCCAGCACACCTGGGCTGCTCACCCCACCGCACAGTTCAGAGTCAAGTCCTCACCTGCTTGCAAAGACCCTTCTTCTCCAATACAAGAATCTGCTTGCCTGACTCCCCCATCGGGGCTGTCATTCAGTCGGGAGGAGGATACTGTCTTCTATCTGCCTTCTGTTTACCACTTACCGCCGGCCCCCGCCCCCAACACAGTCTTTCTCTTTTGGCCCAGTTCCTTCCCATGGTATTCTCAGATGGCCTCAGGAGCCACACTGATGGATTCTCTCGTTCTTCCATAGCCACCATCAGTAGATAGGCCTACACACTTCAGAGGGTGACAGCTTTCTTAGGTGGAGACTTCACTGCAGCCTGACCTGCAGTTTGCCTTCAGACAGCCCAAGGTTATGGTGACAAGTGGCCCCCAGTGCCAGTGTCCTTCCCAGGTTGCCCCAGAAGGACCAGCCACCTGTCCCAGATACAGTTGTCCAGGAATGGGGAAGCAACTTCATTTTCCTTTCATATTTATTCCTCCAAATGACCTGGGGAGCATTTGCAAATTGGGTACCATAAATAAGCTGGAGCATATAAAGATATATAATTAATAAGCTTTCAGTATTTCTTGAAAGATATAAAGCAAAATTGAGTGGGTTTAAAAAAAATTCTTGTTATAGGGGAGCTGTTGAGAAGCAACAGAGCTATGCAGTTATCCAGAAATGACAACAATTTAAGAGTCAATGGTAGAATTTATCTCTAAGATTTAATTTTAATGGTGATAAAACAAGATACATTTTTTAAAATTTTGAAGTTTGAACTGTTAGGAGAATGCTTGGTGGTTTTGGTGTTTGAATATCATTTGCTTTTTAAAAACAAGCATTAGTTGTAGTCACTTGGATGTTAAGTGGGCTATATCTGCTTATAAACCAAAAAATATTTGTTCATTTTTTTTTTTTCAGAAGTGTCGATTTTCTGGGTCTTCCCTCTCAATGGACAGGGAATGAAAACCTTGGTTGTCTTTCATTGTTTCCTCTTATAAAATTCGACAACTGGATGGAGGCCTGGTGGCTCTTTGTTCTGGGCGGGGGGTCCTGATCATGTCTCTCCTGACCATGATCACTGACATTGGAGGTAAGAAGTTGCACAGATAATGGAAGCTTGTAGGGTCACCCAAAGACAGTTTGGCAGCTTATCTTAATTTCCTGCAGCGGGATGGCACATCTGGAACCGGGAAGGACAGCTGTTGTTCCGGGCAGCTTTTCCGTGTCATGGCTGGAAGCAAGGCAGCACGCTTTGTAAAGCTACGAACGTCTTCACAGTCTTGTTGATCTGTTCCTAGAGGCCGCTGGGCCCGTGAGGACGCAGCTGTGATGTTTCACTTTTACTTCAATGTGAATGTAGAACAGGGGACTTGTCTGCATTTTATGCCTAAAAGTGCCTTGTCAAGAAATTTCTGCATGTTTTAAAAAAATAAATATTTTTGTACACAAAAGTTCAAGGGGAAATGCACTTTAAAATCACAAGAATGGATGTTTTTTTGTGTGTGGTAGAAGAGAGTGGTTTGTTTGTATCTCAAAGCAAAAATGTAATAAAGGCAGTAAAAACAAAACTGAAACTGTCCTATTCTTAGAGCCAGAGGAAGGGGAGAAATATTTAAAATCGATTCGTTTCCTCGTCTAGATCTTAGGTTGCCAAAGAGATAGATCACGATCAATGGCTGAGTTACAGGTGTCAGGCACAGAGGAAGGGGGTAATTGCTTTATAAGTTGTCTTGGCGGTGAGGGCTGGTGGTAGCTGCGAAGGTAAGTGCTAGGGAAGAGATACAGGGGCCAGGGTGGTTCTGCCCCCATTTTGAATGATCCAAGGTCATGCCTGGCTTTTCTTACCCTCTCACTTGCTCCTGAAGTGTAGTGCAGACAAATGTATTCAGACGAAAAGAAAGAAAACTATAAGTGGCTATCACAGCTTTTAACTATTTGATCAAACAAACTCTGTAGGCAGCAAAATGAACCAGCTCCTGGTGGGACAACAGCCATTCTTCCTGAGTAAGATTTCCAGAGCTGTTTTATTTCAAAGTTCAGAAAAAGGGATGCAGGGAGAGGGGCAAGTGATAAACTGCCACCAGATGTTCCGTGTCACTAAGCCCTCTGCCACCGGTAGTGGCTCTCCAGTAGAAAGGCGGAGTGTATTGAAGTTTAGCAGCTAGTGTGTGGATGCAAAAAGTGTGCTCCGGGTATAACTTTCTCAAGATTTTTAAACGCAGCCCACAATTTGCAGTAACACTGGTTTCTATGAATGTCTCTTTGAGATTCAATGCGGTTTTCATAATCATTACCTAATTGTAAGTTATGAGACAGACATCTCAGGGACGTCTGGAGTAAAAAACAAAATAAAAAAAGAAAAATACTTCTCTAGAGCAATGTCCCTGCAATAGCAAATATCCACCTCTGAATAATAATAATTCAGTTGAACATTGGCCGTTCATCTTCTACAAGGCAGTGCCAGGTGCTGTTTCAATCCAGGCCCTATAAAGGACATTCACCTCTGTGGTAGGCGTGGAGAGGTGCTGGAAGGTACTAGAAGTTAGGAAGTCTGGGTTCTAGTCTGGTCCTAATCTGACACTGACCCTTGTAGGCCCACCGTCTCTTGCCAATGGCTCTACCGAAGGGGCCCTGAGTCTGTTTCGCAGGAATAAGGTAACCAGGGGCTCTCGCAGTGCCCTGAATACTTTGGAGAGTCGGCCAACATGTTCATTTTTAAACGGCTTCTAAATATAAACTCTCACAAGAAGCACCATGTCCGCTATTTGCATCCTTCCTAAGAATCACAGGAGTGAAGAGCATGCCAGACTCTCGCTTGGACTTCATCACATCAGCCGAGTCCAGGCTGGAAGGGATGCCAGGGAGCTCTCTTTCTAGAGATAAAGAGGTGGAAGGCCGGAGTGAGCTTCCTGACGTCCCAGAGCCCATCCGTGACCCATTCGGGAGGACAAAGCAGGTGTTTCTTTGGTTTGGGTTTTTTTTTTTTTTTTTTGCAAGAACTATTCCCCTGAACCAGAGTCAATTTCACAGAACTGAGACCACAATGGTGATTCTGGACAGTGGTCCCTCATGCTGGAGGGATGCAATTCCCCGGGAGCGGGGGACACAGTTATCTTTATACAGCAAAAGGAACGTCATTCCCCAGAGTCCTCAGCACGCACAAGGACCACAGAGCACGTGGAAGTGTGAAAGTTAGAATGGAATGATGTTGAATGATGCGGGTCTCTGAGGGCCTGGTTGGACCTCAGGATGGGTTGGTGGTAGGAAACCACCAAATGGGCCCGTGGTGGGGGAAGTGTACCAGGAGAGAGGCAGGATCCTTGGCCTCAGCATTCCCTGTCCCCAGAATAGAAACGCTACTGTAGCACAGAAGGGCTTTAACTAACCCTCATTCCTCTTCCTTCCTGTCACTATCCCTTGGGAAAGGAGAGAGAGGAATCTCAACATATGCCTTCTGCTGTCCCCATGGGGCTCTCTGAGTAAGTGACATGCTTGAGTTGTTGCTCATTCCGCAAACACCAATGTGCCACCCCGGCATTGGGCCTTGGATTTGGCAAAGGTAGGATGAGGATACACAACTGTCAACTTTCTTTGGGGCCAAAGACATCAATAATGATCCAAGATCCCAGCCCTGTACCCAAAGCTACAAGATCAGGTGGCAACCTTTTTCTGTATAGCCCCAGATAGTAAATATTTTAGGTTTTGCTGGCCACATATGGTCTCTGTCATGTATTATTCTTTGTTTTCATTTTAAAACTCTTTAGAAATGTAAAAACGACTCTTAGCTCGTGGGCTAAGGAACAGGACAGGGGCTGAATCTGTCCTGCAGGCTGAGTTTGCCAACCCCAATGAAGGGTCCCAGAGGTCTGGGGTCAGCAGGTTGTTTTCAGTTGCTTTCTTTCTTTTTTTTTTTTTTTTTTAAAAGATGACCGTAAAATTTATGGTCCAAACTGGGACACTTTTGAGAACACATAGGGATGCTATCAGTTGTCCTGGAGCACTCAGTGTATACCAGGAATACCTTGGGCAAACCCGACTATGTGAACCCTGCCTGTGCTCACACATCCTGATCCTTGGGGACTTTCTTAGACTTTTGGAGAGCTCAGAAAGCCCAGACTGGTCTTATGTGGCCATCAGTTCTGGCTGGATAGTGCTTTTTTGGGGGGTGGGTTCTAACAGTGTGGTCATTTAGTCTGCAGTTTAGATGTGTTTTTGTTGGTTGGGTTTTCTTTCCTAATTGTAGTGTGGATGGCCAAAAGCCATTTGGAAATTTCATTCCACTCTTAACAGCAGCTTGTTTAGGAAGAAAGGGGTTATCAACGGCCAGGGCTTATTTCCTACCACAGTTTGTCCCCCCGCCTCACCCCCTTGCCCAAAAAACAGGGCACAGCAGAGCTCCCAAGGGAGCTGCTTATTGTGGGCAGAGGCACTGAGGCCAAACCCAGCAAGACGCCAAGCCCAAGTCCCCAGAAAGTACCATCCAAGTGCCCCTGGGAATTTTGCCAACTACAGGATCTCAGCTCATCTTTTTCCAGCCCAGCAAGTTCTAGAGGCCTTAAGAACCACAGGAGGCGGAGCGGGTGGAAATCCATTCCTGAAGCACAGTCTCTGGGCCCCAGCCCTGGACAGCTCCCTCCCTTCCTGGTGGTACTATGTGGCGCGGGCACCCATGCTCTTCCTGTTAAGTTCTCTAATTACCATTCTGCAGAGCTGAAAGCAGGTCCTAGTGCCTGATGTCAGCACTGAGGGGACTTGGAAAGGTTTTATGAAGCTTCAATATATAAAAGGGGAGCTCTTCACCACCAAAGAACAGCGAGTTTTCCAATGCTCCCCCCCTCTTTGAGAGTCTTTGAGAGAAAACATGGAAACACCACATATCACAACCTGCACTGCTGGAGTTGGTGGGAAACAGAAATTGGTCACTACTTCTATCGGGCTCATTTCCAGAGCCACCTAGCGGATTGCCTTTCAGTGAACATCTTGGTCCTATTGGAACGTGGAATTAGCCAGGTGAAATTTTACTGATTTTATGATTCTCATGCCATTTTATTAGAAATTATTTTATTATTAATTATTCACCATGAGTCAATTATTTATTGAACCAAATACTGAAATACCGCCCCCAAATATTTTCATAAATTCTTTTCAAACACTGCTTTGCACATTTGCTCATGTGATACGCATTTGTCCATCTGAATTCTTCAGGGGCATTTCTCACCAATTGATCAATCACCTCACCATCTTGGGCCCTCGTACCTTATATTACTCAAACACTATATTACATGTGCGCATGCACGCACATACACACACACACATATACACTGAGGCTTTGAAAAGAAAAAGAAAAAGTATTTTCTCTAAAAAAAAATCCCTCTCACACTGGTTCATTTTTCAGCATTGAAGTGGCTTGATGTTGCCCTAAAGCTTCTGTAAGCAGGACATACTCTGTCCTCACCGGGCAAAGAGCAACACTCTATGGCAGTGGCAGGAGTCGGAGAGAAAGAGTGACACGAGACACCTCTCACGCCCCATCTCAGCCTCTCCGCTATCCTCCCAGACAGGGCATCCGGAGGCATGGGTCTCCCACTGCAACCTCAGCCCTGCAGCAGCAGACTCACACAGGAGCCGTTGGTGGTTTGTCAACATTGTGTAAAGCAATGGAATCTGTTCTTAAACCAAATCTTACGTGAACCCAACATGCAAAATAGATACAAAAAAAGCTGCCCAAGGTGGAAATTGCAGGAAGTCGGGAACCCTGCCCCCTCCCCCTCTGCGGACTCCTGAGGCACTTCCTAAGGGCCCAAGGCCCCAGAAATATGAGTGTGAACGTTTTCCTTGGAACACAGGAGTTACACCGCTCCTGCTTCCTGTGCTAATGAATGTAGTTGCAGGATAAGACAAAAGCAAGCCACACAAAATCTTATGAGAGGGAAACACAACTATTTAACCCAATATTATGAAAAAGGACTCTGATTATGTTTTTGTTATGTTATCAAAGATCATCTCCCTTCACAAAATATTGGTTTGTTCACACAGAACCACATTTGTGTTGTCTATTGTCATACGTGTGTGACTTACATTTACCTTCATAAATTAAACTGCTTGACAAGGCAACTTCTATCCCACACTAATAATAACACACAAAAAAATTATTTAATGTTTCTATGGGCAAGGTTATGATTGTGGCCAAGTACTGTCTGGGAATATAGAAAGAAAAAAACATATCACTGTCACCAAGAGGTTTAGAATCCTCCTATAGTTATTTTAGTCTTTTCCCAAATTATACATTTTTTACTCCATTTACTCTGTTTGGGCTTATATCAAACTAAGCCCAAACAGAGAGCCCTCGCGTTTCTTTTTTTAAAATCCTGTTATTGTGAGATAATCGTAGATTCACATGCAGTTGTAAGAAAGAATACAGAGAGATTCCACATACCGTAGACTGAGTTTTCCCCTAGGGTAACATCTGGCAAAACTAGAATGTCACAACCAGGATATTGACATGAGTCACATCACGTTATAGAAAATTCCCACCATAGGATCTCTCGTGTCCTTTATAGCCACACCACCTGTCCCCTCCCACCCCCACCATGGTCCTTGACCCCTGGCAACCAAGTCTGGTCTCCATTTTTATAATTTTGTCATTCCAAGAATGTCATATAAATGGACTCATAGTATGTAACCTTTGGGGACTGGCTTTATCCACTCGGCAGCATACTTTCCTAGAGATTCATCCAAGTTGTTCCATGTATCAGTGGTTTGTTCCTTTTCATTGCTGAGGACTATTTCACGGTGTAGATGTTCCACAGTTTGATTAACAATTAATATATTGAAGAGCACTTGAGTTGTTTCTAGTTTGGGGCTATTATGAATAAAGCTATTATGAACATTCATGTACAGGTTTTTATGCAGATCTACGCTTTCACTTCTCTGGGATAAACACTCAAGAATGAAATTGCTGGGTCATATTGCAGTTCCACATATAGTTTTAGAAGAAACTGCCAAACCATTTTCCGGAGTGGCTGTACCATTTTACAATGCACCAGTAGTGTATCCAGTTTCTCTGCATCCCCATCAGCTTTTGGTGTTGTCATTATTTATTTATTTTTTTTTAGAGATGGGATCTCACTATGTTGCCCAGGCTGGATTCCTGGGTTCAAGCAATCCTGCCTCAGCCTCCTGAGTAGCTGGGACTAAAGGCACATGCACTGTGCACTCAACTATTGTCACTATTTTTTATTTTAGCAATTCTGAAATGTGTGTAGTGACATCTCATTGTGATTTTAATTTGCATTACTCTGATGGTTAATTATGTTGAACATTTTCATGTGCTTATAGCTATTCTATTACCTCTTTTTATATAAACTCTAGAATAATCTTGTCTCTGTCCACAAAACTCTTGCTGGTATTTTGATCAAAATTGCATTAAATTGATTTTAGAAGAATTGACATTTTTCTATGTTGAATCTTTCAATCCATAAACATAGTATGTCTCTCTATCTAGATCTTCTTTGATTTCTTTCATCAGCATTTTGTTATTTTCAGCATACAGATTCTGCACGTAAGTATTTTATTTTATTTGGAGTGACTTTAAATTGCATTGTGTTCTTAAGTTTGGTTTTCAGATGTTCATTGTTAGTACAAAGAAATGCAATTGATTTTTGTGTATTGATCTTATACCCTGCAAACTCGTTGAACTCACTTATTAGCTCTGGAGTTTTTTGCAGATTACATGGGATTGTCTATGTAGACAATCATGTCATGTGAAAATAGGAGCAGTTTAATTTCTTCCTTTCCAATCTGTTTGTGTGTAATTCTTTTTCTTGCATTCTTGCAGTAGCTACAGTATCTAGTACCATGTTGAATAAGAGTGGTAAAAGTGGACATCCTTGTCTTGTTCCTGATCTTAAGGGAAAATAGTCTTTCACCATTAAGCATAATATTCCTTGTAGGCTTTTTATAGCTGCTCTTTATTAAGTTGAGGAAGATTTCCTTTATTCCTAGTTTGCTGAGAATTTTCATCATGAGTGGGTGTTGGATTTTGCCAAATGCTTTTTCTTTATCAATTGATATAATCATGTGATTTTTCTTCTTTACATTGTATTACCTTGACTGATTTTTTAATGTTGACCTAGCATTGCATACCTGAAATAAATCCTACTTGGTCATGGTGTATAATTCTTTTCATACATTGCTATATTTGATTTGCTAATATTTTGCTGAGGATTTTTGCGTCTACATTTAGAAGGCTTATTGATTGGTCTGGTTTTGACATCAAGGTAATACTAGCCTCATAAAATGAAGTGATAAATGTTCCCTCTCTTTTTCCAGAAAGAAACTGTGTAAAATTATTGTTAATTCTTCTTTAAATGTTTGGTGGAATTCACCATTGAAACCCTCTGGGCCTAGAAATTTCCTTTTTGGGGAGCTTTTAAATTATAAATTAATATCTTTAGTGATTAAAGGACCTAATAATTAATATTTTAATTAATTATTTTTGCATACTTCCTGATACATCTGAGCACTCAATAAATATTGAATAAATCGGTTTTCTCAGTGGATTGTCCAAAGACTTTCTAAATTAAATAGGACATCTCAATAACCAATCACATAGAATCACTTATATAATAAAATGCTTTACTGTACTGTGCAAAGTTCTTATTTTCATGGTTTCTAATGGCTTTCATATTTTAGGCAAGTCAGAACTTGCCTGAACAAAGTTTCATTAAATAAACCTTTAGTGTGTGATCTACTCTGGTATTTTCTATTTTATTCCATATTATTTTTTTAAAAAAAATACTGGTTGTAACTCATTAGATTGATTTTGGGACCCATTAATGGGTTACAACCTGCAATTTGAAAAACATTGATTTAAAAATTCTCTCCTGTCCCCTCTGCTTCTGACATTCTATAATTCTACAGTTCATGATTCCTGCTTTTTTTCTTAACTCCAACACAAAGCCAATTAGACACCTATAGCACTGTCATTTTATAACTCATTTCCAAAGTGGACTTAAGACAGTTTACAAAAAATGCAGAGGCATTTTTTTAAGGCAAAAGGGAAAAATGAGAAATCATGGAGAAAATACTTTTTTACTTTTCAGGAAGGGAAACAATGGTGGAAAGAAAAGTAAAGTATCAGGACACACAGATACCAAGTCATTTAGTCTACATTACTATTCGCCATACTTTGTTGAAAGGGGATCAGGATTTCATAGATTAAAAGAGGCTGTTGAGAGTGGAGGAAGTGCCCAGACATTGCAGCCCTCCTTCCTTGGGGGAAAAGACAGACATCTTGGGTGAACGTGGGCTAGATCACTGTTGTGGTCTAGAAGTGAAGCTAAGGGAAACAGACCGTCTCCTCCACCCCTAGAGCCTTGGTCTGGTTTATCCTCCCAGCTAGGAAGGCAGCAGCTCTAAGTGCCATCTGCTGCTATTCCTGCAACTACAAAAACAAACAAACAAACAACAAAAAAAAAAGATGAAAACCACTGAGAAAAAGTAGTTTGAATTTTAGTGTCCAGAGAACGGTCTTTCTGGTGTTATCATGGGCCATACTTTCACTCTGTCTTCCTTGTCACTTTGTCATCCTTGTGCTATCATTCAGGATGTGACCATGATTCAGAGTGTTTCATAAGGCCCTGCAGAACCACAGATGTTAAGACATCATGCAGTCCAACCTACCAATTTTACAGATGCAGATGGTGAGGCCCAGAGAGGTTAAGAGACTTGCCGAACGTTGAACAGAGAGTTCATGGCAGACGCCAGCCTACATCTAGGGCCCTGACTGTCCTCTCGAGCCTAGCAGCTCTTTGCTTAAAGTAGCACAATTCAGCAGTAGGGTCATTTGATGTTGATCACCAAGATCAGGGTCTTTCTCGCATCAGCTTCTGCCGGCCCATAAATCAGAGGCAGGGAGGGAGGGGAGACAGGAGGGAAGGAGAAAAGGTGAAACAGAAAAGGGCTTTACTCCTTCTCCCTTGCTTAACCAGTCCAAAGGTTACAGATCTCAGTCTTATCTAAAATGGGAATAAGAGAGACGACTGGAGCACTGTAGAAACATAGACATGAGCCCTCACCCAGTGTGATGGTTAGCAGTCAGGCTGGGAAAAATCAAACTTTGAGTCATCAGCTATTGACCGCCTACTAATCACAAGATAATGGGAGTAATTACATACGCCTCCCAGCCAGCCCCTTGCCGTCAAGGTCAAGCAGCTTACAGTCTGGAAGTGCTAGCAAACACTTGTTGACCCAGTGATAGGAAATGTGAGCTCACAATTAGGTAAACAGTCATCCCCCACCATAGAAACACATTTATTTTGCCGATGCTAATTTCAACAGAGGTCCAAACACAGGATCACTTGATCTCTTGCGTTTTATCCCAATGCCGTGCTGCCCACTAACACTGAAATGGGGGCCGTGGGTTTCGCAAGGGTGCTGCTCTTTCACTCGGTACGGCACACAATGGTTGGGCACCTAGAAGACGTGAAAGCAGCCCCTACAACCACTTCTATTCCTGGTAGTTATGGTTGTTTTACTCTGATCTGGTGGAGACTGAAGAACATGGTCTCTCTCACAATAACGGCGGTAATGACATTGCAGCATTATAAACTGTACCCCTGTGGGTGATCACCCATTTGTATCTCTTAGAGGGTGCTCCATTGGCATTTGAATGGGAGAAGCCATTGTCATGTAAAACTGTCCTGTGTGCCATAGAACATTCACACCCCTGGCTCTTGTTCACTAAATGTCAGTGGGAACCAGGCATTGTGACAACACGGAACACTCTCACATTTCCAAATGGCCCCTTAAAGTTGAGTACCACTGAGAAATCAATTGTCTGTTTTTCATCCTCTTTCGTGAGGCATGATGCATGTCTAGACCAGTTGATGAGCACCCTGCTGATTTAGCAACGTGAAAGCCAGACCTGTTAGCCCTCTTCCTGTTGCTAGAGCCAAGGCTGAAATGCACTGCGGAACACACAAGCACCACTCCTCCCACCCTCCTGGCTGTGATTACAGTCCTGAAAGCAGACTTGGAGATACTTAAGTCCCTTTCATTTCAACGTTCATACCATCCTGGTAGACGAGCTGTCTGTCATAGTTTAAATCCTAAGGTGCAACACAGGAGTCCCCATCACAGGTAATCCCAATTGAGCCTTTGCTTACTTTTTCTTCTAATTAAGAAATAAAAATTTGGCTTCCTTCCTCTCCTTCCTAATTCAGCCCAACAGTGATTGGTCAGGCACAAGCAGAGCAGTGACAGTAGCCTGTGCAACGATGATAGTGGAGCAAAGTGGCAGAGGCGGCTGGTCAGAGCAGGGCGAGAGGTAGCTCATGTAGTTGAGAGAATGGCTGCCTACAAGGGATTGAGCAAATAAACATACCTAGAGAAATAGAGACAGGAGTATAGCTGTAAAGGTGTATGTACGTACATACTTATGTGTGTGTTCATGTACTGTATGGATGGATAAAAATACATGTACTTCCTAGCTCTGTCCACTGAGAGAGCCTGGGAGAAGCAACACTCCAGTGACAAAGGGCACACTGCGTGCCAGATCTTGGCTTCTAAAATATCCCTCTCCAGGACAAAGGATCAAGGCTCCTTAAAGATCTGGCTGACTGATTCAGACCTGCAGCAGGAAAAGTACCAGATAGCCTGGAGGAGCTCATTGTGACAGAAGTGCTCGAAGAATGACAGGCACGTGTCAAAATGATACAGAAGCCAGCTCCATGGAAAACCAACCATCAAAATAATGAATGATAGCGAAGGTTTATAACCTATTGAAGAGTAGAGTAATAGAATAGGTTATACCTCATTTGTATATAAACAAATTATTTATAAATGGGAGATGTGAAAGTTCCTCCTTATGATAGGATGCCAACTAACAAATATAGAGGGAATAATACAATTAGAAAATTGCCATTTGGCGAACACCACAGTAATAATTAATTCCAGCAAGAAATGTCAATGGGTGCTGAAACAAGCAGGAGAAAGTGGAATGAGTAATGGGATATTTACACAATTATTATTTGTTACAAAAGAAAACAGTAACTTTACAGTGGAGAAATGGGGCAGACACTATCCTAATCCAGTGATCAAAGTTACCACCATGGGACACACTGACTTCAGGGGCCACTCGATAGGATGCAGGGAGGAGACCACAGTGTCACTTCCGTGACATTCTGGCCCAAAAGGCATGACCTGGCTCTAGTCACAAGGAAGCACAAGACAGCCCAAATTAAGGGTCATTCTTAAAAATGTGATCTTCAGAAAGGTCAAGGGCATGAAACTCAGAGAAAGTTCCAGATGGAGAGAGACTAGATCATGTGATCATGAATTGGACCCTTCAGTAGGAAGCACATCATGGGTGGTATTGAAAGGAGTGTGGATGGAAGGCACATAGGAGTTCTTTGTTTTACTCTTGCAGCTTCTCTGTAGATTTGAAATTGTTTCAAAATAAATTTGTTTTTTTAAAAAACATTCAGACAAGGCCAGGTACAGTGGCTCACACCTGTAATCCCAGCACTTTGGGAGGCTGAGGTGGGAGGATCGCTTCAGGTCAAGAGTTCGTGACCAGCCTGAGCAAGAGTGAGACCCCGTCTCTACAAAAAATAGAATAATTAACCAGGTGTGGCAGTATGTGCCTGTAGTCCCAGCTACTAGGGAGGCTGAGACAGGAGTATTGCTTGAGCCCAGGAGCTTAAGGCTGCAGTGAGCTGTGATCTTGCCACTGCACTCCAGCCCAGATGATAGAGTGAGAAACTGTCTCAAAAAAAAAAAAAAGAAAAAAAAAGAAAAGAAAAAGTTTAGACAGATAAAGATGACGTCAGTGAAAGTCAGGTGTATGTCAGCACTGCTCAAAGTGCAGTCTGGAGGCAGACGTTGGTGCAAACGGTTACTCTTCCACATCAAGAGAGAGGCTGGCACCCTAACGTGTGTCAACTGCCTCACTGAGCACACTGTGGTTGGGCAGGCAGGGTTTGTAGAGCCTGACTGTCTCCAGGAAGGAAGCAGCATGTTGATTTACATTCTGGTCCAAGCTCCTCAAGTCATCAGAGACCACACTTTGAGTAGCACTGGTGTAAATGACAATGAAACATGAGCTGAAACTTATACAGGAGGATGATAAAGTGGAGAGTTCTCTCCTGTGAGAGTCATAGTTAAAAACAGTCATAATTGTGTGCCTCCCAAGTGCCCAGCTTGGAATATATTCGTGGAGGCATTTTGGATGAATGAGATGGACTCGGCAACCACATGACCCAGCCTGGGCCACAAGTCGGCCAGTGAGCTGATTGGCCTTTTTGTTCAAAACAATTTCCACCTCCTAGCATCTCTGCAGTCCTCAGAGGAACAGGATGCCTGCCACACTCCCTTAGTACATCACTGATTCTTCATCTGGTTAGACTCTTGCAATAGAGGAGAAAAGGTAATCATTTAAGACTTATTAACACTTAAATGAGCTAGTGAAGGGGAAAAGTTTCATGCAACTTTAAGAAAAACCTCTCTTGGGCCTAAAAGAGATGTTTCTTGCAGATGCTGTATTTAGTGCTTGTGTCTAGCAAACTGGGAAACAAACATCTGCACTTGATTTTCTTTTTTCTTTTTTTTTTTTTAGGGACAAAGTCTTGCTGTGTTGCCCAGGCTGGAGTGCAGTGCAGTGGTTATTCACAGGCACGATCATAGCTCACTGCAGCTTCCAACTCCTGGGCTCAAGTGATCCTCCTGCCTCAGCCTCCTGAGTAGCTGGGATTACAGGTGTGTGCCACTGTTCCCAGCTTGTACTTGATTTTAAAAGGTCATTTCTTTCTTTTTTTTTAATATTGTCTTTTTTTAATTTCAGAATATTACAGGGGTACAGATATTTTGGTTACAGCAATAGCTTTTCTACCATTTGAGTCAAAGTTATAAGTTGCCCATCTCCCAGATAGTGTGTATTATACCCATTAGGTATGAATTTACCCCTCCCCTCCTCCCCCCTCCCACCTGCTTGATTTCCGATGAATGTTATTTCCATATGTGCACATAAGTGTTGATCGATTAGCTCCACTTTAATGGTGAGTACGTGTGGTGTTTGTTTTTCCATTCTCATGATACTTCACTTAGAAGAATGGTCTCCAGTTCCATCCAGGTTATACAAGAGGTATTAGTTCGCCAGTTCTCCTCTTTGAAAAGAATCTTTGTTGGCATGTTCTTTTCATGTGATTGGAGCCAGTTCTTCCTGCTCATTTTACATTTTACCTTTTTGATAGATTCTACTTGCTCATTCCAAACTAATATGAGCCTTTTTTTTTTTAATTCCTGTGTTTATGCATCAACCCACACTGCTCTGCTCCTGTTGCCAAGAACGTGTGTTGCCAGAGTAAATAAGATCACCAGCTTTGCGCAGTGCAGTTCAGACTGGTTGGGAGGTCAAGATCCAGTGGCAGACGGGTGGCACTCCAGGCTGGGTTACGTGGCCTTTGGACTGCCCCAGTCCACCAACGGGAGGGGCAATCAAAGGAATCAGCAGGCCTTTGGTGCCAGCCAGCGCTGTCAGCGACTGCTGCACACTCAGGAAGACACAAACACCCCTACCTGGACCCACGTGAATCCATTGTCCTTGCTGCACCGGTTCTTTTGTAGCACCTGGAGGTGCTGCCAAACACAGGGACGTCTGCCTAGGGTCGGTTGTTCCAGCTGGCATTGCCTGTCCTGGTTATTCCAGAACCTGTCTCATTAGCCCTGCCACGTCTGAAAGCATGAACACCCCGCATCTGCACAGAGCCCTGGCGGGGACAGAGAGGTTTTCGGAGATCACCAGGAACCCTGAAAAACATGATCTTGCTGCAAATGTTGTGGCCGCTGGGACATTCAGAGCCCTCGGGATGGAGCTACAGCTGAGGTACCTCTTCATTTCCAAACTTAAGAAACAGGATGCTTCTGGCTGTAGGTCTCCATCACCTGGCCTCTGCCTATTCCCCAGCACGCCCACCACCCGCTGACTCACAGCCTGTGCTTCCGCCAGTCCCAAGCTGCGGGCCCCACATACCCGCTATTTCCTACCACCAGGCTTTGTTCGTAAAATTCCTTCAGCCCTGTTGACCAAAGGCAGTGTCTAGCACGGAGCAGACGCCCAGGCGTGGTTGTGGCCTGAGCCGATGAGACCTCGGTTCCTTCTCTTTTATATTGATCACACACAGCCTTCTACGGTTTACTTTGTGCCTGTTCTGTAAGGCTTCTCCTTGGCCCACTCCTCAGATGAGAGACCTGACATGTCTCAGCAATCGGCTAAGCCTGTCCCAGAGACATAGATGCTGATCAGAATTTTAACCTGGAGAAAATCGCCCTTTGCATTAGATTAACCAACACCACCAGTATAGCCTATACAAATATCTCAGATAATGGAAGGAATTGCCTTATCCAAACTAAAAAATACCCAGGGAACTATATCTCTTCCCGCTAACAAAGCACCTGTCATCGTGGCTCTTAGTCGCTATGGTAATTTTGTCTGTTGACTCGCACCAATGAGGATACTAAGGCCCTGTCACTTGCCATCATTAAAGCAATCTTATAATTCATTATTCAAACTAGGATACTTTCGAAGGTCAAAAGCATTGATATTAATAAGTACACCAATACAACAGGCATGAGTAGGCCCATTCTCGGCAAATTGGGATATATGGTCACATTTCCCATCGGGCTTTATAGAATCTCACACAAATAGACCTGTAACAAGTGTTTGCTGGGTAAATGTATCTTAAGTTTTTTTCTCCAGACTTGTAATTTAAGGTCCTTAAGAACAGAGGTGATGTCTAATGCTGCTTCTAGATTACCCATAATGGTGGATATATAATAGCTGCTCAAAAATATCTGCTGACTTACGATGAGAGGTTGTTTCCAAGTGAAAATTCCCTGCAAGTAACTGGAAATATAAGAATAGAATTTTGCTGAGAAGTTAAGGCTAGAATATTTGAGTGGGTCTTTAGCATAGAGGAGATAGTGTTAGCCAGGAATAGCAATCCTCCCCAGACCCTATATATACCTAAGAAAAGTCAACGGTGAGATCTGAAATATATCCACAGGAGGATGGAACCCACCTGTCTTTGCTGAGCTAAAGTAAGATAAAGGTCACGAGTTTTTACTAATCTTAGTATTTGATAGTGTGGGAAGGGGGAAGAGAGGAATGGAGATTATTTTGTTTAGGAAAAAAGTAGAAAATGACTAATTTTAGGCAATGCCAGCCTTTGGCAAGAATACTTGAATACAATAATAATCCGAAGACAGAGTCTTAGACAGTCAAGACAGGAAAGAACTGTGGACCCTCCAGTGACTCCGGAGTTTCTGCCTCATTTTACAGATGAGACAACTAAGGCCCAGGAAAGTTAAAGGACATCTTGTTACCTGTTACCCTTCTGGGAAATTCTTGCTGTGAGAATTTGATAACATTTGATTATTCATTGGTGGTCACTTCAGCAGCCCTAGAGAAACTTCAGTCTCCATTCCGAGGTTTTTTTTTCCCCCTTTTAGATAAGAAAGTGGAAACTTTTCAAAAGTTTTGCCAAGCTAAGGGCCTTCTCTTCTTCTTTGGTGACTGGCTCTAACTCCCACGAGGTCCAGGTTAGCAACTGTGGATCAGTTCTTGCAAGCAGCAGGAGACGTGTCAAGACGGAGAGAGCAGATGGGCGTCATGAGCAAAGGCGGGGCCATCTGGCCCCCTTGTGTGTGCAAATCTGACCCTTATTGTCACCAGCCCATGGACTACAAGATGCCGACATCTGATTTACACATCCCTGGAACCAACTGGAAAGCTCAGTCTCAGGGTAAACTGAGGACATAAATTTATGAAAAACCAAAAAGCTCCTCCATTTTAAATGCCATGATAGTTTTAGCTGTCACCAGAAATACCACTTTTGTAGGGTCACTTTATTTTTCCAAGACTCTCCTAATTATCACAAAATTATGGGAGGCAACACCTTGGGCATTCACCATAGGACCACTGAAAGGTTAAATTCATTTCCCAAAGTTACACAGTGAGTCAAAGGGAAAGTATATTTTATGCCCATAACCTCACACTAAAAGCCATTTCTGGGAAGATCAGGAAGGTGAATTCTTCCACTGGCTGTGGCCCAAGCTGTCATGCTCAAAACGACTGCAGCAGCATACTGAATCTGCACCACACCTCCTTCTGCTCCACCTTTTTTTTCCCCCCAAGCAGAGTGATTTTTCCAGCACAATTATTTTAAAAAACAAAACAAGCAAACAAAAAGAGCAAGGTGGGAAACCTTAGAGAGATTCCAGACACTGACAAGATTCTGATGCCAGGAAGGCATTAATGAGAGCTTTCATTCTTTATTTAGTTCTTCAATTTACCTAATGAAAAGTTGTGGATTGATGAATTCCTTGGAGGAAAGGCCCCATATCAATCTCCCGTGCCATTAGTCTAGGGCTGCAGCAGAGACCTGGAAACTGAGTTCCGCAAGGGAGTCAGAAGCAGAATCAACCTTTTTCTCCCACCCCAGACTGAAGGTTTGGGAGATTCTTTCTGTAGGTGGCAGAAATTAGCCACCCAACCCCAGAGCACAGGTTGCCAAGAATCAATGACTATTATACCCTTGAGTTTTTTCCCTTTATAGGAATTAGTGCCCTACAAGCAAAAAACGTGATCCAGCCAAGGTCAATGAACTCCTAAGAAATGACAAGCTGGTACCACTGACTGGAACATAATGGATCTCGGGTAGCAGGGGGACTGGCTGGAGTCAGAGATTGAAGAAAACCATATTCAGAACCAGAGATCCTGGTTTTATTACTTAAGTTTAGTTACTGGAAAATATCTGAGACTTAAAGCTATTGATGACACCATGGATACTGTTAAATTCATGGTCCACAAGCAAAATTTTGCCAAGAGACGTCCTTTCTAGTTCCTGAACACAGAAATAAACCTTAGTGCTAGGCTAAGTAACTTTGGGAAAAGATCTGAGTTCATCCTGACTTACTGATGAGCAAGTAGAGGTGAAGAAAAGTGGAGTGACTTGCGCAAGGTCACACAGGGAGTTAGGAACAATGGGGACGTGCAGTCAGATCCCTTGACTCTCAGACAAAGGCGTATCTCTCACATCCGTGGGATTCCCTCCCTCTGGGGCCTCTTGGACCTGCATATTCTCCCTACTAGGAAGGAGACAAGGGAACCAGAAAGGTAACATTCAGGCATGTATTTACACGACCATGAACTATGCTACCACCTTCTGTCTACAGAGAAGGAGATGTAAAACCTGCATCTACCCCATTCTTACAAGAAAAGGGGTCTTAAAGTCATGCAGTTCTAGATCTAGTCCCACTTCCACACACACTTAGCTGTGTGACTGAAGACACAAATCACTTCATCTCTTTAGGTCTCACTCATTGATTTGCAAAATCATAATAACTGCACCTAATTTAAAGGTTTTGGGGAGGATGAAATGAAATAATGTATATGGAACATTTAGAACTGTGCCTTGCAAAGAATATATGAGCAACCATTATTACAGTTGAATCTTGAACAACACGGGAGTTAGAGGAGCTAACCCCTCATGCAGTTGAAAATCCACGTATAACTTCTGACTCCCCCAAAACTCAACTACTAATAGCCTTTGTGACCTGAAGCCTTACCGATAACACACAGTTGATTAACACATATTCTGAATGTTATATGAGTTATATACTGCATTCTTACAATAAAGTAAGCTAGAGAAAAGAAAATGTTATTAAGAAAATCATAAGAGAAAATACATTTACAGTACTGTACTGTATTTATCAATACAAGTTTATGCCCTCTCTATAAGATGAACTGTCTGTCTGAAAAGGCAGCTACAGGCTTCAATCTCTGGTATATATTCAGCAAGTCAACTTTTTCTTGACCTTACTTTTCTCTGCTTCTTGGGAGCACTTCCGGTACCACTAGTGGCACTCTGTATGGGTCCCATGGTGTTAGTCAAGGTTTACGGTATTACACTAAAACCAACGAAAAAGTTTGAAATGTTGCAAGAAGTACCAAAATGTGACAGAGAGACACAAAGTAAGCAAAAACTGTTGGAAGAGCAGTGCTGATAGTCTTGTGCAATACACAGTTGCTATAAACCTTCAATTTGTAAAAAATGCCGTATCAGCAAAGCACAATAAAACGAGGTACCACCTATATTTGGAAGCGTCATTATTTGGTACAGATATATAATTGTTTTGTCTTCCTGATGAGTTGACACTTTTATCATTGTGAAATGTCCCTCTCTATCTCTGGTAATACTTTTAGTCTTGAAGTCAACTTTATCTGATACTATTGCCACTCAGTCTTCTTATGTTTATTATTTGTGTGGTATATCTTTTCCTATATTTTTTCTTTACTTTTACTTTCAACCCACTGTTTTTATATATACAGTATATCTCTTGTAGGCAGTGTATACTTAGGTCTTGCTTTTTTATGCATTATGAACATCTCTGTCTTTAATTAGAATGCTTAGTCTATTAATATTTAATATAATTATTGTGATGGTTGGATTTAGGCCTACATTTTCTATTTGTTTTCTGTTGGTCCCATCTGGTTGTTGTTCCTCTGTTCCTCCTGTCCTGCATTCTTCTGAGTTAATTGTACATTTTAGAATTTTATTTTAATTTGTCCATTGGCTTCTTAGTTATGCCTATTTGCATTAGTTTTTAGTGGTTATTCTAGGGATTAAAATATACACCCTTAACTTGTATTGGCAACTTAGAGCTACTTTTGTACCATTTCCCATAGAATACTAAAATCTTGTACCCGTACAGGTCCCTTTGTTCATCCATTCTTCATGATATGGCTGTCATGTATCTATAGACATTATACATTGTACCCATATCCCCATACATCTATATACATTATAAATACTGTCTTGATTTTTGCTTGAAGAGTCATACGTATTTTTAAAAAATTAAAGGGAAAAGTCTTTTATGTTTACCAAAATGTTTACCATGTCTGATGCTCCCCTGTCCTTGAAAGTGCAGGTTGCTATGTTTATGGTCTGAATGTGTGTGGCCCCCCAAATTCGTATGTTGAACTCCTAATCCCTAAGGTGATAGTGTTAGGTGGTGGGGGCCTTTGGGAGGTGATTAGGTCATGAGGGCGGGACCCTCAGAAATGGGATTAGTGCCCTCATAACAAGGCCTGAGAGGCCTCAGTTGCCTCCTTCGCCCATGTGAGGACACAGCGAGAAAGCAGCATCTATAAACCAGAAAGTGGGCCTCGCCAGACACCAAATCTGCTGATTTTCTGAGTTTGGACTTCCAGCTTCCAGAACTGTAAAAAATGAATATCTGTTTATAAGTTACCCAGTTTATCATATTTTGTTGTAGCAGCCTGAATAGACCAATACATTATGGGATAGCTTTCCCACCATTCTAAAGAACTTGTACTGTAGCATTTCTTATAGTTTAGATCTGCCAGTGATGAATTATCTTAGTTTGTGTTTGTCTGAAAAATGTCTTCATTTTGCTTTCATTCTTGAAGGATAGTTTGACTGGATATAGAATTCAGGTTTTTTTTGGTTTTGTGGTTTTTGTGGAGTTTGTTTTCACAATTTAAGGATGTTATTCCATTGTCTTCTGTCCCCTATTGTTTCTGAGGAGGAGGCAGTGATAATTGACATCGGTGCCCTCTTTGTAACCTGTGATTTCTTTAGCTGCTTTCAAGATTTTCTGTTTGCTTTGGTTTTTAGTAATTTGACTATTACTTAATGAATAAATGCTGCCTGTGTTCTGACTGCTCTACTTACTGGCCATCTCCCAACCCCTCTCCCTCTCCTCGGGCCCCTCGTTCCCTGAGACACAGCAATATTGAAATTAGGCCTTTCAAGTGAAAGGAAGAGTCACACATCTTTCACTTTAAATCAAAAGCTAGAAATGATTAAGCTTAGTGAGGAAGGGCTGTCAAAAGCTGAGACAGGCTGACAGCTAGGCTGTTTGCTGCCTAACAGCCAAGTTGTAAATGCAAAGAAAAAGTTCCTGAAGGAAATTAAAAGTGCTACTCCAGTGAACACACGAGTGATAAGAAAGTGAAACAGCCTTATTGCTGACATGGAGAAATTTTTACTGGTCTGGATAGGAAATCACATCAACCACAACATTCTATTAAACCAAACCCTAATCCAGAGCAAGGTCCGTACTCTCTTCAATTCTGTGAAGGCTGAGAGAGGTGAGGAAGCTGGAGAAGAAAGGTTTGTTCATGAGGTTTAAGGAAAGAAGCTGTCTTTCCATAACATAAAAGTGCAAGGTGACGCAGCAAGTTACCTGGAATATCTAGCTAAGATAATTGGTGAAGGTGGCTACACTAAACAACAAGTTTTCAATGTAGATGAAACAGCCTTCTGTTGGAAGAAGATGCCATTAGGATTTTCATAGCTAGAGAGAAGTCAATGCCTGGCTTCAAAGTTTCAAAGGACAGGCTGACTTTTGTGAGGGGCTAATGTAGCTGGTGGCTTTAAGTTGAAGCCAATGCTCATTTACTATTTCTGAAAATCCTAGGAGACCTTAAGAATTATGCTAAATCTACTCTTCCTGTGCTCTACAACAAATATGGGATGATAGCACATCTGTTGACAGCATGGTTTACTGAATATTTTAAGCCCACTGTTGAGATTTACTGCTCAGAAAAAAAAGATTTCTTTCAAAATATTACTGCTCATCGACAATGCACCCAGTCACCCAAGAGCTCTGATGGAGAAGCACAAGGAGATGAATGTTGTTTTCATGCCTGCTAACACATCATCCTTTCTGCAGCCCATGGATCAGGAGTAATTGTGACTTTCATGTCTTATCATTGAAGAAATACATTTTATAAGGCTGTAGCTGCCATGGATAGTGAGTCATCTGATGGATCTGGACAAAGTCAACTGAAAACCTTCCGGAAAGGATTCACCATTCTAGATGCCATTGAGAGCACTCACGATTCATGGGACAAGGTCAAAATATCTATATTAACAAGATTTTGGAAGAAGCTGATTCCAGCCCTCATGGAGGACTTTAAGGGATTCAAGACTTCAGTGGAGGAAGTCACTGCAGATATGGTGGGAATAGCAAGAGAGCTAGAATTAGAAGTGGAGCCTAAAGAGGTGACTGAATTGCTACTATCTCATGATAAAACTTGAATGAATGAGGAGTTGCTTCTTATGAATGAGCACAGAGAGTGGTTTCTTGAGATGGAATCTCCTCCTGGTGAAGATGCTGTGGACATTGTTGAAATGACAACAAAGGATTTAGAATATTACATAAGCTTAATGGATAAAAGCAGCAAGGTTTGAGAGGATTGACTCCAATTTTGGAAGAAGTTCTGCTATGGTTAAAATGCTATCAAACAGCTCTGCATGCTACAGAGAAATTATTCATGAAAGCAAGTGTCAACTGATGCAGCAAACTTCATTGTTGTCTTATTTTAAGAAATTGCCGCAGCCACCCCAAACTTCATCAACCACCACCTGATCAGTCAGCAGCTATGAACATTAAGGCAAGACCCTCCACCAGCAAAAAATTAGGACTCACTGAAGGCTCAGATGTCAGATGATCATTAGCATTTTTTAATGATAAAGAATTTTTAAAATTAAGATATGTACATGGTGTTTTTGGACATGATGCTATTTAACACGTAATAAACTACAGTATAGTGTAAACATAACTCTTGTATGCCTTGGGAAACCCAAAAATCCATGAGATTAGCTTTATCACCATATTTGTTTTATTGCAGTGGTCTGGAATTTCGGAACTTGCAGTATCACCAAGGTATGCTTATGCATAAAATGAGGAGGTTGCATGGGACATTTTATTATTCTACATGGGAGAGAGGGTGATAGTAAGTAAAGTGCTCGTGCAAGGTGGAGGGAGGTAAACACCGGTGTGGCATTTCACCTCACCCCACAGGGGAAAGCCTGGCTCATTTCCTGTAACCTTCATGTACGAGACAGCCCTATGTTCTTAGACACTCTTTGGCATGATTTCTACAACAACCTTGGCATCACATGGAAGTCCTCCATCCGAGCAGTGAATAACTGTATATATGATAACCAATAATAATATGAATTTGGACTCTTGCCCGCCATTGCACCACATGCTATAAATCCTCTGCCTTCAAAGAGCTTAAACTATATTTGGGGAGATAACTCAGAAAGACATAAAAGCAATTCCTAACAACGGAAGGCACAACTGAAGTTTCAAATAATTGGTGCAGATACAAAGGCACCAGGGAAAGAGGGCATTTAAGAAGGGGTAGGATTTGGAAAGAATGGGGTAAGGGATTCCAGGAGTGGGTGTGCTGTAAGCAAAAGATGGCAACAGTCTTAGCTTCCCAAGATACAAAGCGCACACCAGACGGGCTAGAGGGGAGCTTCATATAATGTTCCTGCCCTTCAGATGAACGGAGCAGATCAAGACCTAAGGTTATTGTTGGCAAAGTCTTTGCTGTTCAAAAAACAATGTACACGTTTGAATTAAAGCTTTGCAAACAATGATCAGGGACTGTCAGCCAGATGTACCCTACAGGAGGTGGGGGAAAAAAAAAAAAACAGAAATCCCTCCTCACCTCATGCAGGGAAGTTATGTTTTTTTTATGCCAAGTAGAGCCCCCGAAATCATGTAAAAAGCCAAGCTCTCCGCGGTTGGTGTGATGGATTTCCCAGGCAGGGGAGAGCAGAGGGGCCCCTTCCTTCTCTCTGAAACAAAAGAGAATGGTTTGGCCCCAAGCAGAAGCAGGCAGGGGATAAAGATTTAGTGGCAATTTAAGGAAACAAGGAAGGATGTCACTCTGCCCCACCCTAAGGAGTCCTCTTTACTTGACAGTCTTTCAGCATTTTTGCACACAGTTTCTACCTCTCTATTAGGCATGACATCTTGAGGTTTTTCTATTCATTCTTTTGGATATGGGCAGCTCACTACCATATGATTATAAGTCCCCCAGAGTCAAGGACTACTTCCTCTTCCCCTGCAGGTGCCCCTACGGTTCAAGGCTCTGCAATGCAATGAACTGGTGTATAGTCAACGCCAACTGAATGACTCTGGAGAGAGCTGCCTCCACTGCAGCTTGGACTACCCAGGCCCCCACGTGTGGGCTGACTGGGCACATGTTGAGATAACCAACTGCTCAACAAGAGCTCTCAAAGAAGTGGCCACTGATAAACTGGCCCCTGCTGTGTTGTTCAGCGTCTGTTGCTCTGAGAGCACAACTCATTCCTCCTGTCTCATGACACAAATTCCACGGTGCAAGAGAGGAGGGCTATCTTTGAGCTAGACCCAGCTTTGCAAAAAGTCCAGACTAGGACCAGAGGATGCTACGTAAACAAAAGAGAACACCACGGAAGGGGAAGAATTAAGTCAAAACTACGCCACCTAACAATGCAACTTTCAAGGGAACATTTCTAATCCATCGTTTGAATGCAAAAGCTACGAAGAGTTCTTGCGGGTCTATATCCACAAAGCACAAAGCAAGGGGCTGGCATAGAAAACTGTTAAACTGAAAGCTTAACTTTGGAGAATGAAGATTGGACTTCCAGGCCCAGAGATATGGCCAACTACGAAGGTGAAGGAGCTCTGGAAATTTCATCCCAAAATATGACTCCTTAATATAAAGAATATTTTGAGTTAAAGGCTCTTAGAGATTAACAGACCCTTGGAAGAGGCTTTTCCTCTACCTGCATAAACCAGACTGACCAGATCAAAAGATCAAAGGTGACAACAGACTTCCCTTTCTCTCCCAGTTATCTCAACATATTGCAGGAAAGAAGATCAAGAATGCTATGTGTTTCTCCCCATGCCCATGGTAAATAAACCTTTCTCTTATTAATTTGCCTTAACTGTGAGTTGATCTTTCAGTGAACCTTGGGGCCAAGGGAAGGGCAAGTTTCTCCTCACCCCTACAAAGGTTTTAACAAAAATGTTTTAAAATGCATAGATGAGCTCCCAAGAAAGAAATTTCTGTTCTCAGGTTCCCAAAAATGCAGAGGAAAGTATAAACACCAAAAACTCAGAAAAAAACATTAGCTGACATTGTAAGTTCTCTAGGGGAGAGATTGGAGGAATGAGCACTATACAACACGTGATCTGGGGCAGTGCTTCTCAAACTGCAATGTGCACTTGAATCACCCGGGCAGGTTGTTGAGATAAAAATTCTGATTCTGTAGGGGGAATGGAGAGTCCGTATTTCTAATAGCCACCAAGATGCTGTTGCTGCAGTGGCTGTTTCAGGGACCACACTTAGGATCTACGCAGTTGTTGCATCTCAAAGTAGATATTTAGAGTGCACATGAACCTCAGCAAGGCTCTGAGCCTGATAAAGATACGGAGCTGGGAATTGAAATTCCTGCATTAAGCTGGGACCCTCCCAGAGCTGCTTCCTCAGTTACAAGATAGGCTAGGAAAACCTGCCCATCAGTACCAAGGTATTGCAAGAAAGTTTTCTTGTTTCTGGCTGGACTCTGGGTGGGGAAATAAAGTCTCCCCTGAAAAATCTGAACTCTACACCTATATCTTGCATGGATGAGGGATTTAAATTTACCTATTTTGGCCTAGGAACACTTAAATTCAGCAATTAATGTAAAAAAATGGTCTTAGGTCAGTGATACCCACAGAATCCCTAGCAGAAATTGAGGCAACATTAAAAGGATGTTCTTACAATTCATGGCCATAAGCAATTTTGCACACACGCACAATCTCTATTAGAGCACAAATAAAATATTGCGTAATACATAAGGAAATGATGCAGGGGGTGCCCCAATGATGGGAGGAAAGCCCCCTGAACTCGCCAAGTGGGTTCTTGACTTCATGTGGGAAAGAATTCAAATATGAGCCAACTAGTGACAGAAAGTTAATGGAGATAGAGATAGACAATACATTCTACTCCATAGACAGAGTAGGGGTCCACATTTTTAAATGTTCAAAAATCCTGTATATGACCCGTATTGTCTTGTGGTCAGGCCATAAAGGTTAATTTCTGCTGTCACAGAAAGGTAAGTGCAAACAGTTTGTGAGGCTTAGTAATTCATCCATCCTCAGGTGGTCCGGCCTGCAACATGCTGGCAACTTCCTTGTTCAGGGTGGGTAGGATCTGGTATTGGTCAAAAGGGCTGCACTCTCTCGACCTTCCTTTTCTGCCTTATCCCTACATTAGAAACAACCCACCATTTGCAAGAATGAGCAGACAAAATAAATAGGAGAATTAGACTTGATGAAATAGAATGACAGTCTGAAAGAGACTATAAAAGAAATACATTTGAGATGATTAAACACATATCCAAAAAATGACAAAACCCCAAGGAAAGAACAAGGCACTGTGAAAAGAGAAAAAAAAGATTTGAAAAAAATTTTCTAAAAATGAATAAATCTTGTCATTGAGATTAAAATGCAGTGTGCAGTATAATCGCAGATCAGCAAAACCAAGGAGAGAATATGGGAGCTGTAAAACACAAATAGATCGTTGTAATCTACTGTAATCTCTAATTGTAAAATATATGCATAGATTAGCTGTTATGCAGCCAGAGTGATAAAGAGATAGAAAATATTAAAGAGCATTAAGGGAAACAAAAGCTAGAAAAGAAGAGCCAACATTTAGCAAGAGTTTGAATTTCGGAAGAACGAATGAGAGTTCGTATTTGAAGATATGGACACATTACTCCCAGGCTGAACTAGAAAAGACCAGATCTACACCAACATGCCCTGTGGTGAAGCTACAGAACACACACACACACATAACACACACATACATACCCACACATATACACATACACACACATACACACACACATATACAGACACACACACACACGATTTAAGGAAACAAACAAACAAAAGCCTTAAAAGCAGCCAAAGGAAAAAGGAAGAGAGAGAAAGAAAAACAAAAAACAGAGGGGACAAAACAATAAGAGAGAAAAAGACAAATTATACAAAGGACAAAAAGTAGCCTGATAAAAGACTTCTCAACGGCAGCAGTTGACACCAGAAGATAATGGAATGATATTTCCAAATGCTGAGGGAAAATAATTTTAATCTAGCATCTATACAGGGCTAACCTACTAAGCAAAAGTAGAGATGAAACAAAAACATATTCAGACAAAGACTAAGAGAATAGACTACCCACAGATCCTCAGCAAAAAGGGTGGACTTCAAGAAGGAAATTGAACTCAAATGGAAAGAATAAGGTACAAGAAGCACTGGGGTCTGAATCAATAACAACATAATAAGGGTGAGGGGCATTGGAGGGCTTTTCTGGGGAAAGAAATAGCTGAAATGCACATACTTTGACCTTCAAGGAGCTCTGTTTTGTCGGAGGCAGAAGGAAGTCAGCCGAAGGCTCCTTTGGTGACTAAGGATGAAATAAAGATGTTAGGCAGATGCTCTATCCCCTGAACCTGCTGCATTTTTTTTCATAGAACTCTTTTACTACCTGACATTATATACTTTGTTTTAGTTGTTTCTCGACTTTCTCCTCTAGTAGAATCTAAATTCCATGAGGGCAAGGACTTTGTCCATTGTGTTCCCAGGTCTGGCATGTCATTGGTGCTTGCCAGGTCATGCAGGGCTTTGCAGTATGGGGTTCAGACTTTTTCTTCTGTGGGGAACAGGTGGGACAGGGATAGAGAAGGTAACTAGCATTTTTGGGCGTCCACCAGATTCTGGCACATGACCCGTTATCTCATTTTACATGGGCTGTGGAATAACAAAAACCATATGTTAGTGAGCAAAATGAACTGGACTTTCAATCTGACTTAAAACACTAGCTGAGAATGTTTATTTTAATCTCAATTCATTGCTGATAGACGTTATGGCCTATTTCCAAGGGAGATGTGATGTGAACTTTGATCTAATGTCCAATGCAATATCGCGTGTTCAACTGAGGCAGTCGAGATAAGACCCTGCTCTGTGTTCTGGGGTAAAGCTCTCACACTCTAGACGGTGGCTACATTCAACACCACTTAATGATCTAGTCATTCCAGTTTTCCAACTCCTATGTACAGGGACCCCAAGCCACAGGAACCCTGAAATTCCGGTTCTAAAAACAAATCACTGAAAATCAAAAGGCCCCACCTTGAGCTCACAGCCAGCCCCACCTCCACGTAGAGGGGCCCTCCTCCCCTGTGTTCTCACCTGCAGCATGAAGACGCCCTCCTCGGGCCCCTTAAGGCTGACTGTCTGTAGTAGAGAAGTCGAAGGCAGAGAGACTCAAAGTCTGACCATCTGCACTCACGCCACCTCCCCCGCACAACCCCACGGCCAGTTTCAGATGCACCTGACCAGAATGGTTCTTTTCATGAATGACACGTGCACTGTGTTCTCATTCAAAGTCCTGATGGCATGAGGGTGACCCTGTACACACAGGACTGAGGACAAAGAACAAGAGCTATTTCTAGTCCTCACGTACAGCTAACACAAAACTGGACAAGATTTTTTTGGAGAACAGGTTTAGTGGCCGGTGATGAAATGTGAAATAAAGATGTCAAGCAGGTGACCTAACCATGAAGAAAACCCACGAGCTGCACGTGTATGGGATGATAAAACAATCACAGCCTATGCTCTTGGAGACACGTCGGAGGTGTGGCCCCACGCCCCTGCCCCACCACATTCTTTTCTTTTTTCATGGAGAAATGTGTTTGCTTCCTTGATTGTCTGGGACCTGCAAGCTCACCTTCTCCACTTGCTTCTTTCCCTGGGGTTGAAACAAGCGCGCACACACACACACACACACACAACCTTCTCCTCTTCTCTTTACCTTTCTCTGCCATCACTCACTCTCCCTGAATTCATGCCCCGAACAACCTCTGCTCCTGAACATCTGTGTTGCTCTCCTGACAGCCACCAGCAGCCCAATCATCTTCTCTAATGGTCCTTTGTTAGTCCTCTGAATACAACCTTGGATAAGTCTTTTTTCCTAGATGGTGTGGTCTAGAAGTACAAGGAGTACATTTTCGTCTTCCTTGTTAACCCAGAGCTTTGTATGTAGCAGGTGCTCATAATTACTAGAAGGAATGGAAGGAGAGAATGAGGGGTTGGTTTAGAAAAGATGTCACTGCCTCTAGTATCCGTTCAAAGGCGTGAATCTCTGACCTTGTGGGCCTTGGAGAAATCATGAAGGATCCGAGTTCAGATCTGCTGGAGGCTGCGAGACCGGTGCCATTTTGAGTTGTGTCATCGCATCATCCTAGGTTGATTCAGCTGGCGGAGCAGGCTCCTCCTTCCTCTCTCACTAAATGCGTTAGTCTGGGAGGTCCTGCTGTCTTTCCAGGACGGTCTGCTAGCCTGTCACCTCCAGCCTGTGGTATGGGTCACAGCCAATTCTACCGTGTTCACAGAAGGGGGAATGTGAGCTTGAATCTTCTTCCATGTTCTCAAGACAGTGAGATGTTGGCAAGCACATGATATTTTCTCAGCAATGAGACAAATTGGGAAAAGATAAGTAAAAGCCCCAGGCTCATATGCTGAGGAGCTTTTGCTTTCATTTTGACAAGATGAAAACCACACAATGATTTAGGAACCACACAGGCAACTTTAATCAGCACAACAATTATTATAGTCAGGCAAGAGCACTGTTGATAGGAGAATCAGGGAGAGCTTCATGGAGGAGGCGGAGTTGTAGGCTTGTCCTGGTGCCAAGTGAAGCGTGATAGCAACATACAGAAAACCAGGGTTCTCAGGTCTGTGGCGTGACGTAAAGCCACTAGCCAGACTCTTCCAGAGATGCTTTAGAACAGCGGTCCCCAACCTTTTTGGCACCAGGGACCGGCTTCATGGAAGACAATTATTCCACGGACTGGGGGGCAGAGGGGTGGTTTCAGGATGATTCAAGTGCATTATATTTATTGTGCAGTCAAACCTGTCTGCTAATGATAATCTGTATTTGCAGCTGCTCCCCAGTGCTAGCATCACTGCCTCAGCTCCACCTCAGATCATCAGGCATTAGGTTCTCATAAGGAGGTGCAACCTAGATCCCTCACATGTGTGGTTTACAGTAGGGTTCGTGCTCCTATGAGAATCTAATGCCGCTGCTGATCTGACAGGAGGCGGAGCTCAGGTGGTGATGCGAGTGATGGGGAGCGACTGTAAATACAGATGAAGCTTCGCTCACTTACCTGCCACTCACCTCCTGCTGTGTGCCAGTTCCTAACAGGCCACGGACTGGTACCAGTCTGCAGCCTGGGGATTGGAGACCACAGCTTTAGAAGGCCCTGGCATGTGGAAGGATGTGTTAAGGCTACAGACACTCTCCAGATCCCTTCAAAGGCCCCACAGAATGGGGATGGAGTCCCGGAGAGGCACACCTGCCACACTGCTAAGTCGGGGGCGGGGGGTGGGGGGGTGAGGCCTACCTACGCCCCGTCCTGGCTTTCCCACCTAAGATTTGGAGACCAGGCTTTTTCACACCAGGGACAAAGCATGAGTGCAGCCTGTGATAAAAACCGATTTCTCTGCCATGTGAAGATACGACAGGAGGTGGCTGTCTGCAAAACCAGGAAGAAGGCCCTCACCAGACACCAAATCTGCCAGCACGTTGATCTTGGATTTCCTAGCCTTCAGAACTGTGAGAAATAAATGTTTGTTGTTTCAAAAAAAAAAAAAAAATGGAACTGATTTCTTCCTGGCCCTGGCCCTGGCCACCCCTCTTGTCAGTGACAGTTTCCATTTAAAAGTGAACTCCCATGAAAGTAGCACTGGGGTGGAGTTTACAAGCATACTGAAAGAGGGCTGACATGTATGGGTGCCTCTGGTGATAGCAGCGGTTATATTTAGTCCCGAGCTCAAGTTAAACATGAGGCCTCCTGCAGTATGTATGAAGAGTACCAAGAACAAACATAAGTGCAGGGCCAGTAAAAATAAAAGAGCAAAGTTCAAGACTTGAAAGAATAAATATGCATAGGCACTGGCCCCAAGGTACGTAGGGGCAGGTGCAACTAGTCACTGTGGAGATGGCGTCACTGCAGAGGGGCCCTGTCCCATTGCAAGGTGCTCATGGCAATTACCATGACTCTTCCAGAACCGCCCTGCCTGAGCCAACCACTCCGCAGCTGCTGTACCGATGGACAAGAGCCCCTGTTTGAAAAAAGGCCGTGAAAGCTTAGAGATGTCACCTAATCTCCCCAGTCCCCAGTTTCTTCATCTATAAAATGAGGGGATCGAGTCACATACACCCAAATTCCCCTCCAGCTTTAGGGTTTTACTAACTGCCTGGAAAGACATGAGGCTGAATCAAGACAGTTCCTTTGTTCTCAAAACACTGTTGACATAGTGACCTGACTGTTATCTTGATCATATCCTGAGTCTCATAGATCAATGGAGCAAAGAACACATATTTTTTTTTCCCAGGGATAGAGTTGATCTACTTTAAAGTTTAACAGCTCAAGTCCTGAAGGAAAATTTTACCCTTTGCATAGCAGCAACACAGGGGGCTGGCAGCCTATACAGCACGTTGGAGAAAATTAGAAAACCTTGCCCCCTCTGGGTAGGCAGAGTCCTGAGGGGCCCCAGCTTGGCCCACCCCCCACCCAACCCACTATCCACCCCCACCTCTCAGCTACCACTTTTGTGCAGGGCAGAATCTCACTCCACCATACAGCAGTTGGCTGAGTCGAATATCAAAGTCAGGAAGGTTTATTTCCTTGATTCCTGAGCCTTTTCTCTGCTTGCATGGTATCATTTTCATCTCCACCCCAGCTACCTGGGACTTTTGTGCTTTTGCTTCATGTACCAATCTTTCTCTCCGATGTGTAATTGCATGAATGTAAGTAAATAGTGTGATAACACATAGATTCACAAAACGTGGCATATTTTTCTTCACTACTCTGGGCTGTACATTCCTTAATGTCAAGCACAGAGTTTATCTATGCCAAACACTCGACTGGTAATGGGTATTCCATAAATATTGTTGAATGAAGAACTGTTTCACCGTGATTCTGAATTGTCTTTGAATCATGGATTCCTTTGAAATCTTATGAAAGCCAGGAACATTTTCCCACTAAAATGCACATGCACAAATATACAAAATTTTGCATACAGTTTGAGAGGGATCACCAACCCCTCAGCAGGAAGGGATTTAGATTTTGAGCCAGGATGAAAAAATGCGAGGTCTTTTAAAAAAAAGAATGAACTGGAAAAAGGAACTAGGAACTGACCCTCACCAAAAACCTAATGCTTTGCCAGGAAATGGATTTGTAATCTTCTTTAAGCCTTACAACAACCCTCTAAAATAGACATTACTGTCTCCATTCTACCAATGGGAAAAATTAGATTTCAATAATTTTTCCATTGTGAGCTGTCGGCTGAGTATTCAACTCAAATCTCTATCACTCCCAAACTCTCTCTCGTGCTCTCTCTGCTGTATCATTCTGCCTCCAAATACTACAGAGTTTCAGGATTCCATATACAGTCAATTCCCATTTATTGTGTTTTGATGTATGAGGCCCTCTAAAGAACTATAATCTAAACCAAGTGAACAAATTCATTTTAAGTATAGTCATATATTTTGCATTAGACAACTTTATAAATGATTCCTATAGAGTTCTGTAGAAATCTATACAATGATTTGTAAATGTATCTTGCATATTATATTTTCCTTAGATTATTAGACTAACAGTTAAAGCCAAATAAAACCAACATCTCTGCTAATCATAAATCCCCTCATTGGCACCTATGACTACCAGAATGAGATGCTGTGTACTCTGAAAGAAAGCAAAACAGAATGAAGAGTCTTGACTATAGTGTACAATGATTTACTCACACTGTGGTTAGGAACACAAGCTTTAGGGTCAGGAAGGCCTCGGTTTGAGTTCTGCCTTCTTTGCTAGTTAATAAGAGACCTTGGACAAGTTATTTAATTTTGAAAAGCCTTATTTTCCTCATCTATAAATGACAATAATCAAAGTACCTATTTCAGAGGAATTATTGAAGAGACTGATGATTAATGCACTTAAAGTTCACAGCACAATGCCTGACTTACAGTAAATGTGCCGTAAGTGTTGGCTATTATTGTTCCTCTTTGCCATCTTTATCTGCACCCACATTGTTCCACAATGAGCTGCCATGAACAGAGTGATGGCCCTGAGGTCCGGCAGACCTGATAACTTCATAGAACATTAAAACATAAATTTACCATATGACTCAGCAATTCCACTCACAGTTGTCTACCCAGAAGAAATGAAAACATATGCCCACACAAATACTTGTACGCAAAGGTTCAAAGCAGCATTATTCATAATAGCCAAAAAGTAGAAACAACACAAAGGTCCATGGATAAATGGCGAATGGATATACAAACTGGCATATCATACAATGGGATACTGTTCGTCAGTAAAGAGCATGAACTACTGACACAGGCTGCAACATGGACAACTCTTAAAACGAATACACTGAGTGAAAGAAGTCACACAAAAAAACAGTATATACTGTATGATTATTTATATAAAATTCTAGAAAATGCAGACTGATCAGTACTGTTGCAGCTCAGTTGTTGCTTGGGGAGAAGGAAGGAGGGAGCACAAGAAATCTTTAGGAGGTGATGAATATGCTCACCATATTGTGGTGATGGTTTTATGGGTACACACAGATGTCAAAACTTGCCAAATTGTATATTTTAAATATGTGCAGTTTATTGTATGTCAATTATACCACAATAAAGCTGTTTAAAAAAATTTTTAAGCCTCTGCAATGGCTTTCATTGCTTTTAGAATAAAATCCACATGCTCTATGATGATTATATAATGCTTATTTATTCTTCTTTCTTTCTTTTCTTTCTTTCTTTCTTTCTTTCTCTCTTCCTTTTTAAAAAAATACCTCATGGTCAGGCGCAATAGCTCACGCCTGTAATCCTAGCACTCTGGGAGGCCGAGGCAGGAGGATCGCTTGAGGTCAGGAGTTTGAGACCAGTCTGAGCAAGAGCAAAACCCAGTCTCTACTGAAAATAGAAAGAAATTAGCTGGACAATTGAAAATATATAGAAAAAATTAGCCGAGCATGTAGTCCCAGCTACTTGGGAGGCTGAAGCAGAAGGATTGCTTGAGCCCAGGAGTTTGAGGTTTCTGTGAGCTAGGCTGACACCACAGCACTCTAGCCTGGGCAACAGAGTTAGACTCTGTCTCAAAAAATAAATAAATAAATAAATAAATCTCACCTTATGACTTAATGGCAATCTTTCCGGGGAAGGACCGTGCTTGGTTCACCACTGGATCTCAGTACCAAATACAATGCCTAACACAAAGGCACTCAATTGTTAATAAATGAATAAGAAATAGAAAATCATAAAGAGCCAAAGAGTAGTATGGAAAATATGTACCATACTGGAGGCCAGAGGAGGGAGAAAAGATAGGGAGGGCTCCCAGAGGAAGTCAGAGAGTTAGAGTAAATAGAGAGAGGATGTGAGGCCGTGGGTATGTTTGGGACTTTGGTAGGAAACGTGGGCTTCATCTAGATAGTGAAGAGCCTTAGCTCCCACCACAAAGGCAGTATTTAGGATGTGTGGGATGGGCTCATGAGATTGGAGAAAAGAATGCTAGTTAAGAAAGTCAGATGGAAAATGGCAATAGAAGGGAAGAGAAGGTTTCAAGGAACGGACTTTGGATTCACTGAGGACCCTTCTGAAAGCAAGTCTGAAATGTACCATCAACATCAAGTTTCTGGACCAAGCTTCCTAGGTCGGCTCCAGGCCACCACCCTTCCCTCCTCATCATCCTCACAGTGACACATCCCATGGTCCAGCAGTGGCCTTGTCCAAGTGCTTTCATGGTGCCTCTCCTGTGATTATCCCCATGGGAGAGAAAGCAATTGCCTCCAAGGTACACAGCCCTGGTTTGGGACTTGAGAGAAAGCCCATCCCTTGATGAAGAACCAAGTGTGGGTGTCCTCAGACACCCTTGTTCTGATGCCTCGCACTTTCCCCAGCCTCCAGGGTCCTGGGAGCCTGGGCTGGATTTGTAATCCAACACCTCTTTACAAACTCAGCAGGAAGCACTTCAAGGGCCTGGCTTTGTTCTGAAGGGAGAAGGGAGGAAGCAGAATAACTGAAAAGGTACTGTTTGCTTTTCATTCAATGCTAAAGCCAACTAGAATGTGTTTGCTCTGTGCAGAATGCCACAGAATGCAGAGTTTGTATTTGAACCTCATGAATGGCACAGAGTAAATGTCCTGTCGGCCTCGGGTCCATGGCAGTACATTTAGACAGTACTTCAAGTTTATCAAGTACGTTCACAGACATTATCTCATTTGATCCTTGGGTCAGCTCTATGACGCAAGTGGGAATTATTATGATTTCCATATTACAGGTGCCCCAGTGCCCTGGAGCTGGTCAGTAGGGCTCACTAGATGTTTCTTTAATGAGGCCTATAAGGCTAAGTGACCTGCCCACACAGCTGGGTTCACATGTTCTCCCCCTTCCCCTATAGATGAGTCTTAAACACAGAGCAAAGCTCTAATATCCACATCTGTTACATGGATTTGGGTATCCTGGGGCCACAGCTCCTATATTTGCAATGCTGAACTTCTTGTCCTTATAGATAGACTTTCATAAGAGGTATCGCTTATTGAACACCTGAAATGTTCCAGGTGCTTTTATTGGGCATCTCATTTAATCTTCACAACAATTCTAAGAAAGTAGATTTTATTATCCTCATCTTGCAGATGATGGAAGTAAAGCTGAGTGAGGTGAATAATCTTTCTCAAGCCACTGCTATTCCAATAGCCAGTAAGAGAAACTGGTTTCACACCAGACCTTCCAACTCCAAGGCATGTTCTCTTTCCATGTGCCATGATGGCTTTTACCCTGGGAATTAATTATCTTTGGGTCTTTTCTACCACCTACCACCCCATTTCAGGTATCTCCCAACCTCCATAATACATGCACACACCAGCCATATAAAGGGATCATAAGTTTTTTTTTTACTAGGAAAAAATCTCTCCAACCTTAATATTTGCTTGAGCCTTTAAATTTAGCAAAACACTTCAGGCTTTCCCATCTTCAGACAGGCTGCCATTGTTAAATGTTAAGGAAGGGCCAGTCCTATATGAGATGAAATACCTTGTAATCCCCAAAGCAATGAACCCCAGCAGGAACTCACATTGTAAAACAGAGCAAATAATGAGAAACACATTTATGTTCCCCAACCAGCACACAGAGAAAAGAGAAAAGGAGATGTGGTCTTTGTTCTGAGCAGTTGGGTTGCTGGAAACCCATCATCTATCAAAACACAGGACATAGAAAGCCAGAGGGAGGGGAGCCCAGCTCTCTCCCTCGTGGGCAGAGCAAACAGGTAGGCCAGATGGTTGGGAGAGTTTCTGCCTCATCAAAGAGGTTCACAGATTGAAAAGTTTGAGAGACTCCGTGCTTGCAGCAATTTCAGACACAGGAATTGCTAGGCAAATATCAACGCCTCGCTCTTGTAGACAGGCCTCTGGAATGTTGCCCAAGTCAGCACTGAGAATGGGGGCGGGCTCCCTTGAGGAGACTCCGCTGGTTGCCTGGATTAGTTATGAGAGTCCACAATGATCCCCAGGTTCATATTCTAATATGCTATTGTTTTAGGAATTGGAGCTTCTCAAGAAATACCCTAGATATGAAAATGGAAACTAGAAGAAAGCAGGAGTAGCCATGCTCATATCAGATAAAATTAACTTTAAATGAATAATAGTAGAGAAAGACAAAGATGGTCATTATGTAATGGTAAAGGGAACAATTCAACAAGAAGATATAATAATTCTAAATATTTATGCACCTAACACAGGAGTACCCAAATTTATAAAGCAAACCCTACTAGATCTAAGCAAAGATATAAATTGTAATTGCCAGGGACTTCAACACCCCACTGACAGAACTGGACAGATGATCCAAGCAGAAAATAAAGAAAGAAACACTAGACTTAAATGGCACTCTAGAACAAATGAGCCTAACAGACATTTACAAAACATTTTACCCAAAAACTACTGAACAGACATTCTTCTCATCAGCTTATGGAACATTTTCCAAGACTGATCATATTTTAGGCCACAAAACATGGCTCAACAAATTAAAAAAATATAGAAATCATATCACGTATCTTCTCAGACCACATTGGAATAAAAGTAGAAATCAACTTCAAGAGAAACACTCAATTCTACATAAAGTCATAGAAATTAAACAACCTGCTGCTGAATAAATATTGGCTCAATAATGAAGTTAAGATGGAAATTAAAAGATTCCTCTAACTGAATTACAAAGGGGACACAAGCTATCAAAATCTATGGGATTCAGAAAAAACAGTTCTAAGGGGAAAAATCATAGCCTTAAATGCCTACATCAAAAATACAGAAAGGTCACAAATTAGCAATCTAATGGCACATCTCAAGGAACTAGAAAAGAAAAAGCAAACCAAGCCCAAGCCAGCAGAAGAAAAGAAATAACTAAGTTCAGAGCAGAACTAAGAGAAATCAAAAACAGAAAATAACACAGAAGATCAATAAAACAAAAAGTTATTTCTTTGAAAAGATAAACAAAATCAATAGACCTCTTGCTAGATTAACAGGACTAGAAGAGAAAGGACCCAAATAAGTTCAATCAGAAATGAAAAAGATATTATGACTGATTCCATAGAAATACAAAATATCATCTGTGGATACTATGAAAATCTCTATGCACATAAACTCTAAAACATAGAGGAAATGGACAAATTTCTGGAAACACACAACCTCCCAAGACTCAATTAGGAAGAAATAGAACTCCTGAACAGACCAATAATGAAGAATAAGATTGAAGCAGCAACAAAAAAATCTTCCAACAAAAAAAAAGGCTTTAGACCAGATGGATTCACAGCTGAATTTTATCAGATTGACAAACAAGAGTTGGTACCGATTCTGCAGAAATTGCTTCATAACATTGAGAAATAGGGAATCTTCCCCAACTCTTTCTACGAAGCCAGTATAACCTTGATACCAAAGCCAGGAAAGGGCACAACAAAAAAAAAAGAAAACTACAGACCAAAATCTCTTATGAATATAGATGCAAAAATCCTCAATAAAATTAGTAAATGAAATTCAACAGCACATCAAAAAAATAATTCACCATCATCAAATGGGCTTCATCCCAGGGATGCAAGAATGGTTCAACATATGTAAATCAATAAATGTGAGTCACCACATAAACAGAAGCAAAAACAAAGATCATATGATCATCTCAATAGATGCAGAAAAAGCATTCGACAAAATTCAGCACACTTTCATGATAAAAACCCTCAACAAACTAGGCATAGAAGGAACATAGCTAAACATTATAAAAACCATATATGACAAACCCACAGTCAGCATCATACAGAATGTGGAAAAGTTAAAAGCATTCCCACTAAGAACTAGAACAGGCAAGGATGCCCACTGTCACTACTTCTATTCAACATAGTGCTAGAAGTCCTAGCCAGAGTATTCAAGCAAGAGAAAGAAATTAAGAGTATCCAAATTAGGAAAGAGGAGGTTAAACTATCACTTTTTGCAGACAATATGATCTTATTTCTAGAAAACCCCAAAGATTCAATCAAGAGATTCCTAAAATTGATAAATAAATTCAGCAAAGTCTCAGGTTATGGAATCAATGTACACAAATCAGTAGCATTCCTATACACCAGTAACAGTCAAGCTGAGAGTCAAACCAAAGACTCAATACCATTCACAACTATATGGTACTGGGAAAACTGGATAGCCACATGTAGAAAACTGAAACAGGATCCGTACCTCTGACCTCTCACAAAAATCAACTCACGATGGATAACAAACTTAAACCTAAGGTATGAAACCATAAGAATTCTAGAAGAAAATGTTGGAAAAACTCTCCTAGAGTTTTTTGGCCTAGACAAATAACTTAAAAATAAGACCCAATGACAATTATAGCAACAACAGAAATAAATAAATGGTACTTGATTAAATTAAAAAGCTTCTACACAGCCAAGGAAATAATCAACAGAGCAAATAGCCTATAGAATGGGAGAAAATATTTGCAAGCTATACAACTGATAAAGTACTAATAAACAGAATCTACAAAGAACTCAAGCAAATCAGCAAGAAAAAAATCAAACAACACCATTAAAAAGTGGGCAAAACACATGAACAGAATCTTCTCAAAAAAAGATAGACAAATGGCCAATAAACATATGAAAAAATGCTCAATGTCACTAATCATCAGGGAAATGCAAATTAAAACCACAATGAGATATCACCTTACCCCAGTCAGAATGACTTTTATTAAAAAAGTCCAAAAACTATAGATGCTGTAGTGGATGCAGACAGAAAGCAACACTTATACACTGTTGGTGGGACTGCAAATTAGTACAACCTCTACAGAAAACAGTATGGAGATTCCTCAAAGAACTAAAAGTCAACTTACCCTTTGATTCAAAATCCCACTACAGGCTATTTTCCCAAAGGAAAAGAAGTCATACTTATCAAAAAGACACCTGCACTCAAATGTTTACTGCAGCACAATACACAATTGCACAGATGTGGTATATGTACACCATGGAATACTACTCAGTCATGAAGAAGGATGACTTAATGCCTTTTGCAACAATTTAGATGGAACTGGAGACCATTATCCTAAGTGAAGTATCTAAAGAATGAAAAAACAAACACCACATGTGCTCACTATTAAATTGGAACTAACTGATGAGCACACATGTTCATAGAGGGAAGTAAAACTCAATGGAAATCAAGCAGGGGATGGAGGAGGAGGGGATGGGCTAAAACCTACCTAACAAGTACAATGAACCCCATCTGGGTGATAGGCATACTTTTAACCCTGACTCAAGTATTACAAAAGCAATCCATGTAACCAAGAACATTTGTACCCCTGTAATATATTGAAATTAAAAAAAAAAAAACAGCTCATTTTGTCTGCTATTTATAATATTCTCCAGCAAAGCTTTCAAATTGCTAATACTCACTACCGGCCTTGTTATTATTAAGCAATTAATTTATTACAATTATTTGTAATTGTTGAAGCTAGCTGATGGGTATGTGGGGTGCCATAATAAAAGGAAAAAGCAGGTTTAGTTTTTCTGTGTTGAATGATAAATAACTTTTTAAACACATTAGCAGCTTCCTTTAAAACGCACACCTCTCTCTTCCTTTGACACAATAATTATTCTTAAAGTCTTAAGCTATTTTACAAACATGATTTTTAGGGATACTGTGCATTTTCATCATGTAGTCCATTGCTGTCCTCGTATCCATACACTACAGTCATCAAGTGATTTCTGGTAGATTAAGTTCTCTAGAACACTCCAGGTCTTAGGTTCTGTTTCCTTAAGTGCTGTTTTGCTCTGTGGGGCAGATTTTCCCACCCCGGTGAGAGGTTAATCCCTATCTGTTCTCTGAAGGATTGGGTTCCAGCAAACTTGTATTAGCTACTCAGCACCCATTGGTTTCTCCATGAACGCCTTCAGAGAACAGATAAGAAGGTGATCTTGAGAACAGGGCAGCATCACAGAACTTCCATGGTTACCCAGATATGGTGGTCCACGCATTGCTGACAGGAGACAAACCCAAGGTACCAATAGAGAAATGTTCAAGTCCTAGCACGTATGTGGCCCAGCCTGTGGGTGTCTGCTCTCACCTTGCACAACTGCCCAAGTTGAAACTCAACCCAGTGTGGAATATGTAAGTTTCTAAACCAAAATGAAGAAGTCAATGCCGCTATTGACCTTGAAAAACAGAAGGAGTTCTGAGAAATCATAAACCACATTTCATATACTTTTCAATTGTCCCATATAGCTAGTTGCATGCATATGTAGCTAGTATTATTATGGCTAAAAATAATACAGGTACATGAAGCATCATTCTACCATCAAATTCAAAGGCAATGCCGCAAATGTACGTAATGTGTAACTGCTATAATCCGCAGCTCAAACACGTTTGTCACAGTGATGCTGTAGGATTCAAGCAAGACTCCATAGCGCAATCGGTGCCCAGAGCACGCCAAATTGGCCTCACTATGCTTACCCTCCTCTGAAAATATTATCCACAGGTATGCACATACCTGTGTCTATATATGTTATGTGTTGAATTGTGCCCCTAAAAATTCATGTGTTGAAGTCCCAATACCCAGTACCTCAGAATGTGAGTATACTTGGAGATACAGTTTTTAAGGAGGTAATTAAGTTAAAAGGAAGTCATCAGGGTGCGCCCCAATACAACCAGTGTCCTTATTACAAGGAGAAATTTGGAGACAGACACTCCTGCAGGGAAAACACCATGTGAACATGAGGGCAAAGACTGGACTGACGTGTTCACAAGCCAAAGAACACCAAAGATCCCCTGCAAACCCCGGGAGAAAGGCCTGGAACAGATCCTCCCTCAGAGCCCCAGAAGTAACCAATCCTGCTGACACCTTCAGCTCGGACTTCTAGCCTCCAAAACTGTGAGAGAATAAAATTCTGTGGCTCAACCCACCCAGTCTAGTATTTCATTAAGGCAGCCCTGGCAATCTAAGACAAAATACGTCTATAAAGATACAAATCACGAGGTCTCAAGGACCCAGAGTATGACGAAGGAAAAACTTGAATCTTGTCAAAGTGGCAGCCCACTGTCCACAGTTCTGAGTCCTTATGCTCTCAGCACTGTGTCAGCTGACAGCAGTCACATTTATCCTAACAGGTGTGGGAAGGATGGAAGGAAAAATTGTTCATTTGCTTCCCGGTAATATTTGGTAAAGTCCCATATCTATTTATCTATGGCAAGAGCAAACTTACGTTCAAGTCATTACTTACATCATCGTCTACTTGACCAGGAAACCACTTTGTAGATACAAACAGGATATTTGCTCATTCTGGCCCAAATTAACAGGTAAACCTGACCGCCAGCCATGAGTACAGTGGTGTAGACAGGAAGATTCTAAACAGAATGAGAAAGCCAATACCCTTCCAACTCCTCTCCAGTAAGGGTTTTCACAGCATCATGGGAACCCCATCATCAAAACACATATACACTCTTTAATGTAAGTGCAGGAATCTCTTTCCACTATCCAGAAATTAACACTTTTTTTACTGGGTTCTTGTAGGCGGTATTTAGAAATGTCTGTCTCTTTAAAAAACATGGATGGACTCTAAAATACTATTGTAAATCGAGAAATTTGTATTTCAGTCCCAGATGTACATTTAACATTTTGGGGAACTTAGAATAATCTGTTCCTGAGTGCTGTCATAGACTAACCGGACAAACAGTTTCCCTTGGGATTCTTTGGAAAACTCTCATAACATTGGACCTTGACCTGAGAACCGGTGTCAAATTTGTTTTCCCTGATGGATTCATTTATGGAAAGGCAAAGTTCAAACTTCAGCATTTGGCATTCAAATGCAAAATAAGAGGAACATTTTTATTTGAGCACAAGACCACCAACCAACAGCAAGAACTCTTTCTTGTTTGTTGTCTCTTAACTTTCTTGTGTGTGTTGATTCAGTGAGATGCAGTCAAAGAGCCTGCAGGGAGATGAAATGCACTTTCTAGGCATTCTAGAACAAAGGCCTACATACAATTAGCCTGCAGTGTCATTTTAAACTTACACATGAAAAGAATAGGGGAATATATATGTGTAAATATAAAAATCCTTAATTTTTGAAAAGCTGTGTTATTTGAAGAAGATCATTTGTGCTCTTTCCTGCATTCTGTACTTCAATGCAATTTTTAGCTCCCTACAGGCTGAGTATTAGAAACTAATATTACACATTAGAAAAAATTTAGGAAATGAGGACAATATATGTAATTTCAAATTTTGTCGTCCAGGTGTGGTGGCTCACGCCTATAATCCCAGCACTCTGGGAGGCTGAGGCGGGAGGATTGCTTGAGCTCAGGAGTTCTAGACCAGTCTGAGAAGAGTGAGACCCCATCTTTACTAAAAAAAAAAAAATAGAAAAAATTAGCTGGGCATGGTGACATGTGCCTATAGTCTCAGCTACTTGGGATGCTGAGGCAGGAGGATAGCTTGAGCCCAGGAGTATGAGGTTGCTGTGAGCCATGATCATATATGATCATGCCACTGCACTCAAGCCCGGGCGACAAAGTGAGACCCTGCCTAAAAAAAAAAAAAAAAAAGAATACTCCTAAAATGTCTTCATTAACTACATAATTCCATCATACTTGCATACGTTGGTCATGTGGATATTTTTCCCCATATTTTACTATAATGAATAAGGCTAGAGTGAACACTCTTAACAGAGATTCTCATCTGCATTGCTAGTGACTTCCTTTGGCTGGATTCCTAGAACTAGAATGATTTCGTCAAAAAAAAGTGAGAACTTTTAAAGGCTTTTATATCTCCAGGCAAATTGTTTTCTACAAGTTGGCATCAATGTGCCCTCCCGCCAGCAAAATACACCTAAGCTCACCTACCCCCTCCTCTCATCGCACCTGCTTTTCTCGCTGGAAACACATCAGGAGGAGGAAGCAGTGCAGTTTCTGGATCACTGGATCGAGCAAGTGTCCTGGGCCCTTGGATTAGATTTGCTTGCAAAGAGAAGGTGGGATTTTCATTGCCGACTTTGTGCCTGCCCGTGTGGTACACCCGAACATACGCAGATGGGAAACATGATGCAGAGTGAGACTGGTGCTAGTTCCAAAAAAATGCAAATTGTGATCTCATCTTGCTGCCAGTCAGCCTTTGAAAGCAGCACACCTCTTTTCCGTCAGTGCAGTCAGGAGACGTCCTCCCAGGAAATTTTGGGGAATCTGTCTCATTGCTCACATCCACACCCTCCTCCTCCCAGTCGTGTTTGCATTCTCACCAGCAAGATGCACCTGAACCCCTCTCACCACACCTCTTATTTCTTCACCAAAAAACTAAGTGAACTCTCTGACCCAAATCCCCGATTTTTCCTAATGCTGCAAAACAAACAGCAAAACCCCAAGGCATTGCTCTGGCCGCCCCTCCACCAATGGTCCATGGAACGTACTTCGCAAACCCCTGAGTCAAAGCCCTTCTCAGAAAAGAAAGACAAAGCTAAAGTTCCCCTGTGGAAAAAGGATGCAGGCTCCATGCTGAGGGCACTGTGCACCTGCAGAAAGAAGAGTCTGGAAAATGCCTGGGATCAGCTTTCCTCTTGGCCTGTGTGTTTTACAGGCAACAAAGTAGCACAGAGGAGAGAAACTCAGTGGAGAAGGGGGCAGATGAGAGTGAGGTGGGAACTATGTTATGTTCCTAACCCATTTGAGGAAACTGAGGTTTCAAGATGTTAAATAACTTGCCAAATATCACCCAGGGAGGAAATGGTTGAGCTGCAGTTCCACCTCTCAAGCCAGGGCCACTGCCTGTGGTCTAGGAAATAATGTCATGCAACACACAGAGGGAGCTGCTGGGAAGCCTAGTCACACGCCCGTGTGACCTGGCCAGGGAGTGTGCTCAGTCTGCTCCGTGGACATGCCCATCCTCACCTCCCTGGCAGAACCCTCTAGGACACCACCATCCCCGGGAACGATGTGGACGTGAGCAATGAGACCGATTCCCTGAAATCACCCAGGAGACCGGCTCCTGACTCAGCCGGTGGGAAAGGTGTGCTGCATTCAAACAAAGGATGACAGGCAGGGAGGCGAGTCCACAACTGGCACCTGTTGAATGAGCGTTGGTCCCACTCTGCGTGGGGTCCCCATCTCTCCCACCACCTACCGACGTGTGCGAGTGTGACACAGACTCACTGCTCATCTCCCTGCAGCTTGCACAGGCTTCCGCTTGCAGCACATGTCCCATTTCCTTCCCACACCAGCTGTGGTTTGCTGCTCCCTACTCTGGGTCCTTTTCCTCTTTCGCTTTAATAATAACAAAGGATGTCAATAAAAAGAATGGGCACACTCGGGCTAATGGGCTACAATAAACACAACTTCAGCAACATTAATTAATGCAATGTTTAATAATACTGGAAGTGGGAAATTCAGTTATGAAATGGCTAATTTGGCCTGAATTATTCAGATAACCCTTGATTTTATTTTACTTACAGAGAGGCTCAGACACAGGGCAAACACACGCACTGGGCTAAGTGCAGAGAAGAGAAGGTGTCGTCTCCCCAAACGAGCTCAGCTTTCTTCAAGGGTCAGAAAGCCTCTACTGCGTACTGATCCCACCCTGCTCAACTCACACCTCTCCTGGCCATGACAGCCTGAGGTCAGCGATGATTTCATAAGTGAACTCTTAAGAGACCACATACCACGGACTGAGTCAGAAAGGTACTTCTGTGTGCCTGCAGAAGTACTAGCCTTTCTTTCCAGGCATAGGCTGATCAGTTTGTACTGAAAGTCTTGTATCGCGGGGAAATCTCTCCACCCAGGGCAAACTGCTTGATTGATTGGTCATCCTACCCAGAAAATGGGGAGAGCCAGGGGTCCTTAAATGTTATAACCACCAGTCCCTGCCCCTTTCCCTCTGTGCAAAAATAGAGCAACCTGCAACCCTTGTGGAGCCTGATGCCCCATCTAGCTGCATGGGAGGACATTTATATCAACTGAAGCAGAAGGTAGCGTATCTAAATTTATCCATTTAAATGTGTTGTTACTTCTATCTGTGCATGTGCATTAAAATACGTGTCATTACACTTTGTAATACCTGATCACTGTAGAAAAATTACAAATAAAAATAAGACGAGAAGGAAATCCAAACTACTTGTCATCCTACCACCTGGCAGTAACCATTCTGAGAATTTTCATGTGTACCCTTGCAGATTATAATGTAGGCATACAGAGAGGTATACAAAATAGTAAGGCCATTCCAGAAAAATGTAATATAGAAAATGACACTTTGAAGCTATTGCTCATTCAATAGTGTGAGTATTTATCCATGTCAATAAGTATACTTTTATGGCATCATTTTAATGGCCACATAATATTCTATAATATGTATGCACCACAGTTTACTCAACCAAATTGATTAGGTAAAATGTTTGGCTGCTTTCGACTTTTCATCACTATAAACAGTGCTGAAACCAACACGCTTGCTGCTATGTCATTGAACATATCCTTACTTATTTTCTTACAATGAATTCTTAAAAGTGGAATTGTGGATCAAAAAGAATGCATTGTTTTTAAGGCTTCCAACAAGCATTATAAACACATCTTCCAGGAAAGTTATCACACTAGCAGTGTATAAGAATGGCTATTTCCTTCTTCCTTAAGGAGCCTCCATTTGAGGATTGCGTGATTTCTCAGAGGTATCTTAGAAACTAGAATCAGTGCAGGAAGAAGCATCAGACCATTTACAAAGCAATTCTTGCGTTTTTAGAAAGAATCTCAGAGATCATCTGGTCCCATGCCAGTATTTCACAGACGAGAAAACTGATCACTAGGGAAGAAAAAGCGCTTGCCTGGGGTTCAACGGTACCTAAACAGGCTGTTCTTTCATCACCCTGGGCTCTCCCAGGGAGGGATGAGAAAGTGAGTGAAGCCCTCACTGCGTGGCTGTCTCTTCTTCTTCAAGTAGAAGGCTCAGCAGAATGAGATAATGCATGACCGAGCAACAGTTGTCTACGCTTGGTTCTGAAGAGTTTTATTTCCCTATCAGTCTCAAATAATTCACCCCAGCCACATTCTCTGCACCCTCTGAATTCAGTTTGTAGATTAACTATCCCTATTTTTTAGCATTCATGATAAACAAATTTGGATTTGGAAGAGGATTGGAGTTATTTCCTTAATATTAGGATAGAATTAGGCCTTGTTCCTCCTCTTTCCGACAATTGCTGCTGATTGCTTGCAAGATTGTCTTACTTTTGGATGCACACACACACATTCACACACACACTTTTTTTTTAAAAAAAGTATTTTGATCAAATAAGAGTCTTTTAAGCCATTGGCATGAAGATTTCCATTGATAGAAGCTTAAAAAAGCCAGCTGTTCTGTCTCTCACTGACCTCAGCTAACAGTAGAAGATTGTCATTTTACGGAAACTAATCCCAACAGCTACGCTTTGTTATAAATTAGCATCAAGCGTTCCCGTTTAACTCTCATTGACTCATCCTCTAATTTTTATTGTCTCATCGAGAGTAAATCTAAATCAGAGATCAGCAACTTTTTCTTTAAAGGGCCAGATAGCAAATATTTCAGGTTTTGTGGGCCACCACAGTCTCTGCACAGCACACAGAGACAATATGTAAATGAATGAGCATGGCTGTGTTTCAATAAAAGTTTATTTCTAAAAACAGGCAGTGGGCAGGATTTAGCCTTCAGATTAATTGCTGACCCCTAGATTTCAATCACCCAGGGGTGTAAAAACACAGATTGCCAGGCCCCGCCCCCAAGGTTTCTGATTCACTAGGTCTTGGGAGTGGGTGCAAAAATTTGAATTTACAAGTTTCTAGGCTGATGCTTCTGATTGGGAGGGTCGCACTTTGGGAACCTCTGTTCTAGGATGGTTCCAGAAGCCTGAAGTGCTCTATAAATTACCCAACTTATACGAATCATAATATTTTTCTTCTAAAAGGCTAAAATGCTCGTGTATGCCTCTCCTCTCATGCCTCTGGAAGGTAAGAATGATCAGTTTTCGTATTAGTCAGGCTACCTAGTAAAAGTCATTGGAGTCCTCTCCAGCTGGTGTATAAAGGCAGGGATTGATTAAAGTATGTTGAGTGCTCACAGACTCATTGGAAAAGCGGTGGGTATTTTCCTGGGTCATCTTCCAGGAGCAGCTCAGGGCAGAGCTGGCCTGAAGGCTGCACACCCACCCCTCTGCCTCCCCCAAGCTCAAGTCCTACCCAAGGTCTTGTGCCAGGTGGGTCTGAATTTGAAAACTGATGTCCTGTACATGAACTGCAGGGTTAAGGGAGGCTAGAAAACGCAGATTTATGGATTTGATATTGGGAAGGCAGGCAACTAGAGAACTCTAAAAACATGCAGCAGTGTTCAGAAGACGTGGGGCAGCCACTATCCATACAAGTCCATTACTGGGAAAGAAAAGGTACAATGAGGACTAGAGAGTTACAAAGCAATGAAGCTCCAGCTCTCTGGAATTTGGTTCAAAATAATGAGGTTGGGATGGACAGAAATGAGGTGGGATGGATGAGACAGGATTGATTATGAGTTGATTGTTGAGGCTTGGGGATGGGTACATGGTGGTTCATTGTACTGTTCTTTCTTCTTTGGTATATGCTTAAAATTTTTCCTTAATAAAAAAATAAAATTTTAAAAGGCATCAAAACCAGAAAGAAAAAGAATGGAGTTAAACAGCGATTTTTGAACCCTAGATGGTATGCTTTCTCCAAGGAGCATATACGAATGTAATAAAAGACTTTTGGATGGGAGTTCTTTTCATTGCACAACCATTTGCAAAGGAAAAAAAGGAAGTGATTTTTTTCCACTGAAGGTAGGTCAGGATAAGGTATTATTGCCATGATCATTGAGTTTGTTTCCCCCTGACAAGTGTACCCTGACCATTTCTTACATTCA
>CM052451.1:9448981-9506454 GCA_028533085.1 Varecia variegata | reverse complement strand
TCTCTGGCTTTGTCACACCTGGGGGCACAGATGCTACGATGTGCAGAAAGTGTGTAACACGTGGCTCCGTGGTTTGTGGTGGGGAAGAGGAGGCTCCTGGGTGACTGGGTCCCACTCTCTCATCCCCAGCCAGGGCTGGCGCGTGTCACATGGCGTGTTAAGTAAGTGACTCTTACAGGGCGTCAGGAGAGGGTGTGATCAGGAGCGAGGAAACAGTTTGCCATCTCGGACGTGACTTCTGTGTCCCAGTGACCTTTATGTCTTGAGTACTCCTGGGATCTCAAAACAGACTATTTTCTCCAGGGGATCATACCAGCCTCAAAGACATCTTGCCAAAACAAGAATTAACTTTAATTCTAATTTAAAACATGAATGTGTGCCATCTGGCATTTTGATGAGTAAGAGGATATGTTACAGAAGCAAGTAATGAACATTTCAAGGCTCCAAAAATCACTGGAAAGCCATGAGTTTAGGGTTATGGGGATTCTGGAAAAACCATCACTGGGATAAGTGTCCCTAGTGCTTTTGTGGTCTTTGTAGGATCTATATTCATTCATTCATTCACTACAATTTAGTGATTGCCTAGCTGCACCAGATGCTTTGTGAGGGTGGAGGCTGCAGAGTGGATAAATGCTGCAATGTTGGTGCTCACCATTGGACTGGGCAGTGATCGTAAACAACTCACTACACGTTGACGTGTTAGATTCTTTAATACCACGATAAATGGAACCACTGGACTGAACCCAGAATGTGACCACCCAAACGTGCCATGTCCGTTTTAATCCCTACAGCAATTAAGCCATGTTGTCACAGTCGCTGAAGCAAACCAACAGATGGTTGTTTAATTGTTTATAAAACCAAACATTAACTACCGCGATTGGCAGCGTATCTCTTCTCCTGAAGCCTTTCAAAGCAGACAGCAGACCACACTCTGGAAGATGCTGAAAAACACCCAAAGGTAAAAGGTTGAATCTTGGAATTCGGCTCTGCCACTGACCTGCTTGGTAACGTGCGTCAAACCGCAATATGGAGAGATGGCGCCTGTGTTTCACAGCAGTGTTGGGTGGAATGACTAATGGCTTTCAGTTGCTTCTTATATAAATGGTAAAATGGAAAGCTACTCACAAAATCCCATTCTAGCAATGAAGGGATTGCTTCACAAGTCACATGCATTGGCCAGAGATATGCTCAGGGAACCTGGCCCCCTTCAGAAAGGGAATGGACAGTCTTCTTGGTCTTGGCCACATTTTAACATCACCCTGTGTTTTAGCTTAGGAAGCTTCAGACTACATAAACACTGTTTGTTTTGTTATAGTGTTCATTGCAGTGATGGGCAGGGCACTTATGTCTGTAATAACCACATCAACGCCACTCAGCTTAATCCTTGGAAATGGATGACAAGCTATAACTAAACTATAAAAATTGCAAATTGGGCACGCTGCCCTAGAAACACCTCCAAACAATGGGAAGCAGCCTGAGAGTCACAAAAGTCTCTTTACTGCCCAGCTGTCACCACCATTCCCCAACAGATTCAAAGGTTTCAAAGGCCACCATTTCCGCGCACCTTGGTCTTGGCACTGTGGCCATTCACACATCAAGAGAGCCAGATACCCTGTTTCTGAAGGACCCAGGCTGAAGGTTCTGCCCTCAGTTTGGTGAGTATCTACAGATAAATAGAGTGCCAGAGCCTTGGCGGCCCCCCCACCCCAGCCTGGGGAACAGAGAGCTCCCACTGCAATCTTCCTTCCCCAGCAGCTCTTTCCTTATCTTCCTGGGTTCAATGTCAATGCCAAATGCCTAGACTTTCGGACTCCAGGACTTACCCCAGCACTCACACCCCCTCCTGGTTCTCAGGCCTTGGACTGGGAGTTACAGGATTGGCTCCCCTGGTAAAAGAAAAGATACATATCTCTGTATCTGTGGGTTCTGCATGTGCAGATTCAACCAACTGTGATTAAAAAAATTAGGAAAAAAAACAAAAAATAAAACAATAAAAAAATAATACAAATAAAAAATACAGTATAATAACTATTTACATAGCATTTACATCGTATTAGGTATTATTAGTAATGTAAAGGTGATTTAAAGTATACAGAAGGATATGCGTAGGTTATATGCAGACACTACACCATTTTTTGTAAGAGGCATGAACATCCTCAGATTTTGGTATTTGTGGGAGTCTTGGAACCAGTCCCCTGAGGGTGCCAAGGGAGACTGTATGCGATCTATCTTTGTGAAGGGGTTAGCCAGATAGTGGGAGCCTTCACGTCAAACAAGGAGTTTGAGGTTGATCTGCTGGTCAGTGGAAAGTCTCTAGAAAAGAATAGCATGATTTGAATTTTGTTTGTATCTTTTACACACACACACACACTTTAAGATAGACAAATCTGGGTGGAAGGAAGTGTCTAGAAGAACACAGGATTAGAAAGGTTGCCTGATAACAGGTCATAAATACCATCAGATGTGTAGCCAAAGAAGTTGGAACTTTATTTTCTAGATCAAGGGTCCAGATCGCAAATACCTTCAGAGCCCAGATAAGAAGCAAATGTGTGAAGTCCCTGGGTGTGATTGTCCTGTTCAAATTCAGAATGTCAGAATGCTGTGGTTGTCCAATCAGTCATGTCAGTGGTCCACATGGCTGCTCTATCAGCTTGTGATTCCTGCTTTAGAAAATCCCCTCCAATGGAGATTTTGGGGTGATGATTCTGGGGAGGGGAGTTGTAGAGGATGCTGTTGGTGCTCTCTGCCTGGATCCCATCGGTCCACCCTGAAAAGCACCTGCAGATAATTCCCCTCAAGCTGATGCCTTCCTGCATCTCTGTGCCTGAGAGCATCCTCTGGCCAATGGACTGTGCCTGGCCACCTGCAGGCAGGCTGGAAGTGCCAGGAGCATCCCTCACTACTGAAGGACAGGTGTTGCTGGATTCACACCCCAGCTCCCTTGCTTTTTCATGGTCCATGCTGAGGTCTATGCAGCTTCTCAAAGGGTCCCCAGCAGAACTGAGCCTCAGCTGCTCACAGTGCCACCTTACTCATGAATGCAACTTCTTTAGCTGTCTTAGGAGGGGTTATCCAAGAAGTAGAACCTACCATAGAAAGTTGCCTGCAGCTAGTTTATTGGGGAATTCCTTTGAGATCAACACGAGGACGATCTCTGTCTATGAGGGAGAAGGGAAGAAGGATTAGAGAGCAGCGGTTGTTGAGCTGTGGTACAATTCAAGCCTCAGAGGATCCCACAGGAAACTCTGGAACTAGGGTTGCCATTCAGAGTTGACCCACTTGAGACCAAGCTGGGGGATAGGCCTTTGCATCCCCTTATTGACTAGTCAATAGATGTGGCTGCCCCTAGTAGGGAACTGGGTTAGGGCTGCTGTCTTCTGCTGAGAGCAGTTCCTGGCTGGGGACTCAGCTGAGAGCCATCAGCCTCTGATACTCCCAGCAACTGGGGCAGTGAGGACCTCAGTCTTGAGGGGGAGCCTGGGCAATGCACCATAGCACTTTTTCCATCAGCTTCCCTCCCTCCCCTGTCTGTCTTCTTCACCACCACCCCCATCCTAGGGTCATCTCCCAAATGAACTACCTGTCCCCACATTCTTGTCTCAGGGTTTGCTTTTGGGGGAACTCAAAGACAGGAATCATGCGGTCTGCACCTTTGTTTAAGAAAAACAATCTGGTAGCAGTGTGTACAGATCAGAGGGTTGACAAACTGTCCAAATAGACTACAGACTAGATGACGCCAGTGTCCAAGTGAGCAGGATTCAATTAAGAGGATGCCTAAGGGAAAACAAGACATGGGACGGAGGTGAAGTTGCCATTAATGGAAGTAACGTGCACAAAAAAGAGGAATGGTATGCAGGTGAGAAAGGTTAATTTGGTCTTAGAAATTTTGCACTCAAGGGAGTGTGCTGTCCAAGGGGGCTGTCCATCAGGCAGGTGGCTATTCAGTCAAGAGATACAAGAGTTAGGCATATGGCGGTGGTAGGTTGATACGATAGAAGAGATTAGAAAAGATCGTTAAGGGAGAGAAGACAGAAATGGAGAAATCACCTAACAAGCTCCGAACATCTACAAGGTACCAGACACTATGCTGAGCTGATGACCGGTGTTTAGAAAAGACCAACATTTACAGGATTGAGAACAGCAATCAGCAATGGCGAATACCAGATCCAGCAGCTACTACTCCACCCTGGTCTGCCCACTGCAGACATCAATAATCGATCATGACAATTTTATCAACAGAGTGTGGACTGGCCTCAAAATCCTTCCCAATACCGTGCTCCCGGAAGTGATTCTAAGTCCTCAGATTTAGTCCTTGAGAGAAAACCCTTTGCTATCCCTGTCTCATGGCAATCAAGGGAAGAAAGTCTTGCACAGAAGAAGGGTGGGTGGGAGTCGTTTTCAATACAAGAGAGAGTCAAAACCGAGCAAAGACTGTAAAAGTCTGCTGGGATAAGAAAACAGGAGGTCTTGCGACCAAGGGAAGTTTGAGGGCATCGACTTGGTGGCAGTTGGAGTGTGGTGGGGTGCGAGCAGATGCTGACATCCGGCTTTCTGCTGAAGGAAGCGTTGCACTGGGAGCCGGGAAATTGAGGCTGTAATTGCTGAGTTCTTAGTAGCACTCTGTGATGCTATAATCCATATCCTGAGAAATAAAAACAATTAGATTTGGAGAAGCAGTTTGCAATTACATTCTTTCTGTGGATAAAATTTTACTTAATTTCCCAACCCAGCTTCAAGGATACAATAAGCACTGAATTTCTAAGATCCATTAGATTGGCCCAGATGCAGTATGAATTTTTGTTTGCGTATTCCACAGCTGTTTTTGGTAGGCATTGGGAAAGCTTTGCAAAAAAAAAAAAAAATTCCCTAAATGCAAGTGGCTGCTGATGTTGGAAAAGCATTTGTCAACACAGAACAAGATCTGCCTTCCTTCCATATTCATGACATTTGACATAGACGCATCAGATAAAATCAGAGGTGGCCTGCAGGTGGCTGGGCAGAAGGAAACGTGTCCTGCAGTGGATCAGCCCCAGAAATCATCCCGGCTCTGGCTCTGACTTGGGTTTGACCTTGGCGGGTGGCTTAACTTCTGCAGTTCCTTCATCTGGAAAATGCGAGTCCTGGCCCCGGGCACTCGAGTGGAGGGAAAGTCTGTGATTCATCTGCAGCCAACCCACCTTTACCCCCAGATTCATCAGGCTGAGTTCTCATCAATAATTTATATCCACCTGCAGGTCAGCTCTGCATAGGATCAAGTTTCCTCTTCTTGTTCTGTGTCCAGTTAAATTAAAATCCCCTGGTCCCTGCCTTCGAATGACACCACCCAAAGTCTGTAAGTTTTAGAGGTCGGAGTTGATGACATCTAAGGTGCTTTCAAAGTCTAAAATTTCTAGGACGAGGACCATAAATATTAATTAAGTGCTGGCAGCTCTCAGGATTTCTTAGTATTCTAAGAAAGATGCCAGCTCCCTCTTACTGTGTACCAGTGAGGAATTTGGATATACCTGCAGATCTGGTTACTGTATCAGTTGGGCTACATCCAAAGGCCACAACACTCTGCTTCCTGCATCTTAAGTGTGTCTTTACTGAAAATTCTGATGAATACCTGAAGAGTTCAGTAAACTCCTGGTCAAAACCAGTAAAGTCAATGGGTAAACTTGAAAACTGTGACAGTTATGATCTTCCCTGAGTGATCAAGCAGACATCAGCGTTGGGTACTGGGCCGTGCATTTTTCCAAATGCAATGAGTAGCCGTGGAAGGACAGAGCAGGCCAAGGGGGAAACGTCTAGACCCCTCCCAGAGTCGAGCTTCCTTTGGAGCTGCTTCCTTTGCCTAGGAATGGGTAGGTGCTTGGCTCTTGGGCTCCTGGATTTTTCTTCCATTCCTGTGTGCTTTCCTCTCTTGTGCCCAGGCTCTGCTTTCTCTGTCTGTTGTTCAGAGGGTGGTATTCCTCCAGATTCACCCTCTTCCTTCATCATTGTATTTACTTTTCCAAGGCTCATCTGTTTCCTGGACTTACAAACGCCTTGGTTGCTGATGAGAGCTCTACATCTCCCCAGAAGCTCATGCCCAGGTGAAGAAGGCATGAGTCTACCTGGCCCCGAACCCAGGACAGGATGCTTGCAGTCCAGGGCTTGGTGAATGGTACCATCGTCTGCCATGTTGCATGAGCTACAAACCTGGATCCGCCTTGGGTTTCTTCTCTCTCACCCCCCGCAGGTGACTGCGTCCTTTCCCAGACACTTGCCTTCTTGCTGCCACCTTCTCTCCATCTCAACTGCTGCTGTTTCAGTTTGGACTTTCATCATCTCTCACCTGGACCATCTTCACGGCATTATGGGTCTTCTTGCCAGCCCCACCGTGCCCTTCCCACAGCAGTCACGGTCTCCTTTGTCTGCCTTTTCTTGACTCTACAAATGAGTCCTTCATTTCCAACCCCAGGCCTCCTGACATCTTCTCGTGGCTGTTGCACACCTTATATGTGGCCTCATATGCTGCTTCCTCTGCCTGGAGAGCCTCTTCCTTTGTCTGTCTGGTGGGCTCTTATTCATCCCTCAATACCCAATTCAAGTTGTACCTTCTCTGCGAGGATGACTTTCACCCCAGTCCACCCCCTTCTCCACAAGCCACGCTGGGCCTTGTTCTCACTTCTAGCTCACCTCTAACACTTACTGGAGTTTCTCGCGCCATTGCAGTCAGACAGCAACTGGGGCCGCAGGGATCTGAAGATTCACTCACTCTGATGTTTGGCACCTGGGCTGGCAACAGGTATCTCTTTCTCTGTCTCTCTGCATGCCTTGCATGCTGACATGGGCCTCGCACATGGCAGCTTAGAGCTCCAAAGGCACAGAGAGAGAGAGAGAGAGAGAGGATCTGAGACAGAACCATCTTGCCTTTTCTGACCCGCTCTCAGAATCAAGGTACTTCGCTTCTGTAATACTCTGTTGGTCCAGGCAACCAACAAAGGCTGCCCAGGTAAAGGGCAGATGACATTAACTCTGCCTCTTGATGGAGGAATGGCAAGATTCTGCAACAGCATGACAGTCTGGAAATATCATGAGCGTTTTGGAAGATACAATCTTCCACATCTTCGTTAACAAGGCTTCGTCCTACTGTGAGTTCTTGCTCTCAAGGAGATCAGCAGCCGTCTGTCACCAAGCCGGCCTTGCACCTGTGCGGCTGAGGAGTCCAACATCCTAGCTCTACCTACGGATTATTCATTTCTAACAGTATATATTGCATGCTTTTTAGAATGCCAGGTCCTGGGGACAGAAACCACTAATAAAATGCTCCCCCTTGCCAACTTTTCTGGTGTCTCTTTTATATTATAGAGTCATACATGGATACTGAAGAACATTTAGGAAGAAAAGAAAAACCACCTTTTAGTACAACTGCTGTTGGTCTTTGGATGTATTTTCTTCTCGGGTACCTAAAATATGTCATCGTAATGATGCTGAATATAATCACTTTTATCCTGCTTTTTCTGAATAAGTCCCTCTTCTCAATGCTAGCAGCTAGGCTGCTAAAAAGGCAGAGCTAGGATTTTTGCGGAGTATTCCAAAGCCAGGACCATGTTAACAAATCCATGCAAATGAAAGCTTTGTATTTTGAGAAATCTTCAGGGCTTTGTTTGTTTGTTATTCTAAGATGTCACCAGCCCCCTCCCTCTTTTCCCGCCACACAAACCTACAGAAATATTGTCCACCCTGGAAAGGGCTAATGATATGCTAATAATCGAGAGTCCTCCACCACCCACATAGGCCCAGTTTCTGAGGAGTCCCTGCGCAGCTGAGCTGCCCACTCCTCCTAAGGACACAGGTGGTCTCCGTGGATCACAGGCAGAGAGCTGTTGCTGGCCCTGCCTTCGCTTTCCTTGTTTTTCTTTTTTAGTTTTCTTCAGTGCTGCTTAGGGAGAAGTTGTTATTTGGGCCTCAGGCCCTGCTTCATTTTATCTTTTAGGATGGTTTGAAGGAGTATTGTACCTGCCGCCAAAGGAGCCTTTTTTTTTTTTTTTTTGGCTTTGTTCGGATATCAATCATCAATAAATAAAATCATAAAAATCTAAGAATAACTCCTTGCTTGTGTTGGGGTTTGTATGAGAGCAACTCCAAACCCTTAAAACAGCCCTGACTCTTTCCGGCAGAGACCAGAACCTTTGAGGAGACAGACCCTAATGTCTCTGCCACTCTGTCCTTTGTAGTTCTCCTTTGATCTGCCCGGTCACCAGGGGTGGATCCAGGTCAGTGGGCCTGGGGTTTCTGCAGCTTGGGAGCCCTTTGTGCCGGAAAGCAAATGCTGTTAATGATGTTAGAATTTCATGCAGGGTGGTGGAAGAGTTGCAGACAAGTGAGAGGCCTCTTCACTTAACTTCATTAGGTTCACAGTGAACCCAACCCTGCCTGTCCCTGCCACACCCCTGCCCTGGGCGAGGTGGCCTCCCCATCTACAATTTGCCCCAAGTTAGAGGGTATCACGGTGGGCTAGGGAGACATCCCTGATTGTGGCCCTTAGTACTAAACACTCTTTTCCAGATACGCTGATATTTTCAAAATGAACATAAGTAAAAGCAACAGGAAAGGAGTCGGAGAAAACAAAGATTTAAAAATTGGCGTTAATCCTTGGGGCCAGGCGCGGTAGCTCACGCCTGTAATCCAGGCACTCTGGGAGGCTGAGGCCGGTGGATCGTTTGAGCTCAGGAGTTTGAGACCAGCCTGAGCAAGAGCGAGACCCCGTCTCTACTAAAAATAGAAAGAAATTATATGGACAACTAAAAATATATACAGAAAAAATTAGCCAGGCATGGTGGTGCATGCCTGTAGTCCCAGCTAATTGGGAGGCTGAGGCAGGAGGATTGCTTGAGCCCAGGAGTTTGAGGTTGCTGTGAGCTAGGCTGATGCCACGGCACTCTAGCCCAGGCAACAAAGAGAGACTCTGTCTCAAAAAAAAAAAAAAAAAAATTGTTTACATTTTCTTACAACAAAGATGTAAAAATTGTTTGGAGTCTAAGGTAAAATGTCTGAATCTACCTATCCAGGTAGAAACACAGAAGGAATTTAAACACCAGCCCTGGGGGAAACTCTTAAACTATAAAAGCTACCTTATGGCCCTGAAGACTTTATCTAACTTTTCATAAGTCTTGTCCTTCGGGACTTCCTAAGCCCACATAATAGGGATCCCCTAAATTTCATGATCTGAAGGACAAGTAGGCTGATATTCTATCCCCTCCTGGTATCACTGCAAAAATCCTTGCCCTATTAAAATCTCACAGAATTTCTGCCTATTGTGTTGATGTTCCAGTGGCAGTCTTCCCATATTAAATGGGTTGGTACAAGTGTTGATACCGGTGTCCAGCACCTAGTAAGTGCTGTGTGAGTGTTTGTCATTGTTATTTCTGTTCGTCCAAGGGTGGCTGGCCTTGGTGATGGGTAAAAGGTTTTCAAGTCCCAGTTCGTCCATCAGCCCCGAGTTCCTTTTCTTACATAAAGAGAACTGTGCTTTTAAATGTCCACCCGTGAAAAGCGAAGAGCCCCAGGAGTCTGAAACCATATATCCGCACACATAACAAGCCGTCCAAACACACGGTTGGCAGTGGAGACATGATCTTTCAGAGAGGCTCTGTGCTCACTAACACAACCTAGGGTCTGTTCTAATAAGGCCATTCCTGTAGGGCTTCCCCAGCCGTATAACATTTTAGATTTCCTGAGACTGCCAGCCTTCCTCTGAGTCTAATGCAACCCATTGATTGTATCATTTATTCAGCCCCTAATGCGTGCGAGGCAGGAGGCCAGGGGATGTGTGAGGTATATAAGATCATTGTAATGAGACTGAAATTATTATGCACCTATTAAGTACCAGGCCCTATACTATGTGCTTTGATTCCATGAGTTCATTTTATGCTCAGAGTAGTTTTTAAGGTAGGAATGATTAACCTTATTGTATAAAAGGAGACACAGATTTAAAAAAGACGGAATACATTTTCCAAGGTTATGTACTAATGGCTACTGGAAGTACAAGTCAAACCTTCATCCCCTACTTTAAACTGCATTTTTTTTAAAACCACTATAGATTCCTCCCCTGTCTTTAAGGAGACCACAGCCTTGGAGAAATAATCGTTTTCTGATTGCTTCAACATCCTTATATGTCCTTAAATGGGAAGATTTTGGTTGAAAATAAGTAACTAGATGGTATTTCTTCCTTGATTGAATAGCAGATGGGATTATAGATGTTAAAAATTATTTATAACTTATTTTTATTCTCACTGAAGAAAATTTCTCACATGCAGAAATTTATCAATATGAAAATAATTAGCCATAATTGCATTATCCAGAGATAATGTTTGTGAATGTTTTGGTGTACACTTTCTTATCTTACTTACAACTGATTATTAGTTATAAGGTTGTGATCATATGGTATTTTTGTCTTTATCATCTACTTTTCTAACTTAGCATTATATCATAAATATTTCCCTGATATATTTAAGGAGTAGTTTAAATACTTAAATATTCTTTAAAACACAATTTTGATCATTTGCTATTGTTTTATCCCATGGATATACCATCATTTTTTTTTTTTTTTTTTGAGACTGAATCTCACTGTGTTGCCCAGGCTAGAGTGCCATGGCATTAGCCTAGCTCACAGCAACCTCAAACTCCTGGGCTCAAGAGATCCTCCTGCCTCAGCCTCCCAAGTAGCTGGGACTACAGGAGCACACCACCACGCCCAGCTAATTTTTTGTTTCTGTTTTTAGTTGCCTGGCTAATTTTTTTGATTTTTAGTAAAGACGGGGATCTCGCTCTTGCTCAAACTGGTTCAAACTCCTGAGCTCAAGCGATCCTCCTGCCTCGGCCTCCCAGAGTGCTAGGATTACAGGTGTGAGTTACTGTACCCAGCCTACCATCATTTTTTGATCTATTTCTTAATTTCTCTGCTTCTACAGATAGGGCCACCGTGGAGGAGTGTGCGCTTTGTGCACTGCACAAAGGCTGACACTTGGCTGGTGCTCTGTCCTGCAAGGCACGCATGTGCACAGGCTGCAGCAGGGCATTAGCCTGTGTTCTAATTGGCACAAAGGCTCTGACAGAGGCCAATCACAGCCTTGATGATAGATAATAGTAGTTTGCTGAATCGAACACAGAAAGTTTTTGAGTATCACCTGCTATTGGTAATTTCTACCAGCAGAACCCACTATCCCCTGCATTAACTTCTGTGGCTCTTTCTTCAAATAAAAAAAAAAAAAAAAGAATTCTTACATTACTGTAATTGATTTTTTTTTAAGAGTCGAGGTCTTGCTATGTTGTCCAGGCTGGAGTGCAGTGGCTGTTTACAGGTGCGATCACGGCACACTGCAACCTTGAACTCCTGAGCTCCAGTGATCCTCCCACCTCAGCCTCTTGAGTAGCTGGGACTACAGGCACAAGCTGCCGTGCCCAGATTTTTTATTTTTGTAATTAATTTTCTTTATGATTAATTCCATTGCACCATTTCTTAATAGCACTGCAGTTACTTGGAATCATGGTTCTGCAAGTGATGAGAGATTTTTCCATTTCTTCTTTATTTCCACAACGCAATGCCATGGGTACTTTAAACATGGCTAAAAATATACAACCATTGAAGATCATTTCTAACAATGGCAATTATTATTGATCGGTTGTATACCGAGAGAGTCTACACAATAATGCCAGATCCTCAAGTTTATATAATTCCAGGGAATTCATGTGACTTTTGTACATTTGAGAGACGTGATTGCAAAGCTGAACAGATGCTGAAATCTCCCCAAAACTGGTGTCAGTGGGGACAGAAGGTCTTCACAGTTGTCTAGTGTCCTGCTCCATTGTAGATGCTAATGCAGAACTGTAAGGGGGAAAACTAGAGGTGGTTATGGCCATTGTGTTTAGATTAAGAATTAAAATGACATTCATTTTGGGAATGTTTCTCTACTGCCTTCGCCATGGGGAACTTCTTGGACTACAAACTGCCTAATACATATTGCATGTCCTTGAGTTTTGGCTAATGTACCAATCTCTTTATTAGAACAAACATTTACATGATATAAATCTGCTCTGAGCACCGCTTAGAGGCCAGGCGCCCTGGTCTGGGATTACTGCTGCTGTTCTGGCCGGCATCCGGGAGCAGGCCTGGAAGGGTTTGTATCTGACAGTTTTAATCCTCCGCTTTGGAGCAGAGAGAGCTTGCAAATGTGCACATCCGTGCTTGTCGCTTGCCTAGGGTCAGACTTTCATTTCCAACAGGAAATGCTGGGGAAGTTGAGATGAACCATAAATTAAAAGAAAGGTTGAAGTATGAACACTTGTGAATAGACTGCAGTAATGATAACAGCTTAATGTTATTCTTCTACCGAAGAGTATGCGTTTTAGATGTTCCTAAAAGAAATCCACGGCAGTAACAATAGTCTGTGAATCAGGGTGGAATCGTGTCGTTCCTTGAAGAAGCTCACTTTGATTTCAACTGAATTTATACTGCAGTAATAAGGATTGACCTTCATTTAGAAAACTGACGTAAGACAAGCATTCTAAGTCTTGCTAAATTGTTTTAACAGTGAAGTGAATGAGAGAGAGAGGGAGAGAGAGAACAGCCTCACTATAGCTTTTCAAGAATAGGTATAAGGAACTTTCTGTTTTCTTTTTGGCTTTTTAGCCTTGTAAGGATTGCATGTCTAAGTGGGAAGAGCACCTGGGCTTTGGGTTTAATTTTGAGATAATGGACACAGCAGAAAAGAAAAGCCACAGAATAAAATTTAGAGTCATTTGTGGGCTAAGTGACTTTGGTAAGTCACTGCAGCTCTTAGGGCCTCCGTTTCTGCATCTGCAAATAGGGAAAGAAAGTTTTCAGGAGGATTAAAGTGTGAATGTGCTATAGCAGTGTTGGTCACTATGAATATAAGAGCAGGCGCACCTCCTAGTAACCACCACAGGACACGATTGGGAATTTTTGCTTATTTATTTATTTATTTTTATTTTTTATTTTTAGAGGTGGGGTCTCACTCTGTCATCCAGGCTGGAGTGCAGTGGTGCAATTATAGCTCACGGCAGCCTCAAACTTCTGAGTTCAAGCCATCCTCCTGCCTCAGTCTCCCGAGTAGCTGGAACTACAGGTGTGGGCCACCACGCCTGGCTAATTTATTTTTATTTTTTTATGTTTTTTAGCAATGGGGTCTTGCTATATTGTCCATGCTGGTCCTGAACTACTGGCCTTAAGCAATCCTTCCAAGTCACTGGATTACAGGGATTAGCCACCACAATGACTCTATGGAATCATTTCTTGCCCCCCACACCCCGGCTCGCTCTATCACCATGCACTGCAAATGCCGAAAGCCAGGAAGCCTGGTCTCTGCCACTTAGTTACCGCCTGTTAGGACTATGAGAAATTCATAGAACCCCCCAAACCTACTTGGGGCTCAGCTTTCTCAATAATAAAATGAGAGGGAGGGTCTAGAGACTGTTCAGGGTCCTTTGGGGGACAAAGTTCTGTGAGTCCAGGGATAAGTGCCAGGAACTAACGAATGAGATTCTCCTTCCTCACCTTGGGAATCCGAAGAGATGATGACTTAGCATCTAGCCCCTTGGCCAATTCCACGGGGCTGTTCCCTCGCCAGTTTCCTTCCCTCTTTGGTTCTGACCTTTTGATTCTGAGCTGTCGGGAGGTTGATCAATGACACAGTTTGCTTGGCTCATTGCATCGCTATAAGGCACTAAAGAGCCACTTTTGCTTTTCCTGTAAACAAGCACTTGTTTATGAGCCCACAGGGAATTGGTAGACAGTGCTGTGTTCTCTCTCAACACACACACACACACACACACACACACACACACAGTGATGATATACTGTTAGGTCCAAGAAAGAAGATGAGTATGAGTTTTACTTATTAATAAAACCTGCCATTCAGACCTTTCCCTTGGGCAGGGTCACTAGAGCTGTCACCCTAAGCCCAGAGTGACTTTATTGGGCAATGCCTCTTCCTTCTCTTGGCTGAATAATGTTATTATAAAATCCAATTTTAAACTTTCTGTCTTTAATGATATCCAAGGGGCCCATGAAAGGCTTCAGCAATGTAACCTCCTTCCAAGTGCTTTGTCCTGGGCACCTACCATGGCTGAGTTGCCCTGGCCTGGCTGTTCTCAGGATGGAAGGCAGCATGCTGCATTTACTGTGTGATTGTTTGAAGACTTAAGGGGCTTCGTACGTATGTGTGTGTACGTGTTTCCAATCACAGAAAGTGAGGAATAAATAACTTACCTAGATTTTACCCTAAAGTAAAGATCATTGACTCAGATTTAGAATCTGAGTCTTTGTCTATTTTTTCTTCCCCATGTCTATCGACAATGTTGTCATCTGATAGGACATTTCAGTAGAGTTTCTATGTAAATGGCTTTGGCTCTAACTCTATCCCCTCCACCTGGGGACACAGGACAGCAGAGTCATATCACTGGAAAGCCATTTGGCCAAGACCCTGCTGTCAGGCTGCCTTCTGGCCACATCCATCCGAAGACAGTCTCTCATCTCCAACGCTTCCACCAGCCAAAACAGCACCAACGAGGTTTCCTCATTGCCTGCTGCGATGTTGAACAAAAACTGGTGTTTTAACTTGTGTCTCTGATATAAAACGAGAGAAGGACAGAGTAATAAAAGATGAGCGGGCTTCCCACATAATAACCATTATTTTGCCTTGCAAAATAATGTAAAAAGGCAAGACTTAACTGCCTAACTTCAAATCCAAGATTTGCACTGGGACATCAATGGTCAACTTTCCTGGCAACTGTACGTTACCCTCCTTAATCAAGCTCTTTAACCCAAAATACTCCCCTGTTCCTGATGGTAGCGTGTGTAATAAGACCTTTTATTGCAATTATGAACATGGGATACTGGAAAATATCTCAGATATGGCAAGCCCAACTTTAATGCTGTATTCAGGAATTCTCTTATTAAAATGTGCACACACACTCCTACTTGAGATTTATTGGTATTTTGTCATGTTGTGTTAAGTTCTTAAGCTGATTTTTGATATTACTCTTGTGGCATTTTAAAGCTTTTGTGCTTAAACTGCACATTCTTCTGCAAGCATAGATATTTCAAGATGAAGTACTAGCATTTTATAGAATTTCAAAGAGACGGGTGGCTGAATGATGAATGAATGTATTTACTGTGTAACAGAGGAATAAAACTGGGCCAAGGATTTCCTCCAGAAACCAGATTTTAAAAAATATTTTAATAATATATTTTAACATTTTTCCCTCGTTGGAACCATGCATATATCTAGTAGACTGTACTTTGCCCCTTATTTTTCTTGAGTTTGAATCAGAGTGACAGTTTGGTACTACCAAGGTGGCATGCCCTGGCTACATTACTCTCTGCCACCCTTTAGGATCTCTTGGCATCTGAGGACATTTCAATGGCTTCCTTGAAGCTCTTGCTTTCTTCTATGTTCAATTTCCTTCCTTTAGCATACCATTCTAGAATGGCATTGCAATCCATGTTGGCACATGCCTGTAGCCCCAGCTACTTGGGAGGCCAAGGCAGCAGGATTGCTTGAGCCCAGGAGTTTGAGGTTGCAGTGAGCTATGATGACACCACTGCACTCTACCCAGGGTGACAGAGCAAGACTAGCCCATAATGTTTCCGGAGGCAATCTGATGAATTGGTTTGAATAACTCAATTTGGAATGAGCTAACCAGCAGGGGAAGTGAAGGGTATGAACAACGGAGATGGCTGAGGCCTCTCATTAAACCAATGTATATATGGTGGAGAAGGAAACAAGTATCAGAAAATATTGGGCCACTAGCTGGGTATTAAGTGTTGGCCATTGTCAGAATTGTGACCAGAATGGAGAATGAGGATCTGTTTTGCCTCCTCTGGCTATCTTGGGCGTGAGGAGTTGTCAGTTTATTGTTTCACTGTTTCTACCCTCTGAAAGAGCAAGGGTCGTCTGCACTCCGTGCGGTGCTACAAAATCAAATTAATGTTGCTGCAAAGCAAAGTGCAGGTGCAGCTGGTGATGTTGAAGAGCATTAAACGTGGGTAGGAGAGATGTAAAAAGCAGTTGGAAACGACTTTGGGATTTTTAACACAAGGTGTTAGGTGACTAATTGCCTGATGAATGCTTTTGACCTTAAATAGGTCTTCTGAGGTCAGTGTGAGTGAGGGAGGACAGGGGTAGGGCTCTAAGGATGAGAGGATGGAGGCGGTGGAGAGAATTGGGACATTCTAGGCAAGAATGACAGCAGCAAAGTAGAAAGAGTTCTCTCCAGGAGTTGGGAGACCTGGCTTTTGGCCTCCGGTGTAGCATTGGGCCAGCTACATAACCTTTCCGAGTTCTTGTTTCCTCAGCAATATATGGAGGAGTTAGATGACTCGTTCATTCAAGAAATATTTTTTGAGCACCTGCTGGGCATCAGACCCCATGGTGTGCACCATGGGTATGACGGTGGGCAGCATAGATAAGATCTATGCCTTCCAAAGAGGGTGGAGTCTTCTGGAAGGCAATGACAAGTCATCAATCACTCCCAGTACTGGAGTTGAGTTCTGTGACAGGGAAATGTACAGGACCATGGGAGTACCAAGAAGGAGAAGAGTCTAGAGGAGGAGACATTCGAGCTGAGGCTGAAAGGTGAATAGAGGTTGGCTAGCCAAGGTGAGATGGGAAAGGTTCCTGTGAATGGGGCACACTCTTGCTCAACCAGAACCTAAATTCAACAGTGGTGGAATTACGGAGCCTTGACACTCTCACGTTAAGAATATCCAGGAAGTTCCACCATGAATAGTCATGCTCCTAACTAGCTGTGTGACCTTCAACAAGTTTCTTTAACTCACAAAGCCTAGTTTCTTAATCTGTAAAATGGGACCATAATGGCGAGTGTTGCATTCATCCATTAATTTATGTGGACTCAATGGGATGATGTATGTAGAGCCCTTAGCATAGTGCCTGGAAGGCAGTGAGCCCTTAGTGAATATTAACTGCTGTATTGTCATCATTACTACATCTGTCATGACCCAGAGAGCCCATGTGTCACCAGACTCCTAGCCATTGCTGCCGGGGCACACCTTCCCCAATCACTGTGACCCTCTTCAGGGAACTGAAGGTCTCCATAACGAGAGCTTTCTAAGAAATTGCCATGGGGTTAATTTGTGAGCAGTTGTTTGCATGAACTCAGCTTTTCCTCTTATTTCTAGAAGCTTTAGGTTCATTCTCCCCAGTACATATTATTATGCCTAGACATTTCCTATGTGGAATCCAGGTGAAATATTGGGATATGTGGTTCTATCTCTATGAATAATATGGATTTCTCACCCTGTTACTCTGGCACAATGACCAATGAATAATTTGGATGGCTTGGGAAGCCTTGGAAAAATAATGTGCTTTCTGCTGTTTAAAATTTATTTTGGGCATCGCATTTCTCCTTGGCATTAGGATAACGTTGTACCTTAGTCTCTTTCCTTCCCTCAAGTATAATCTTACTATTAGGAGGTGTGAAAGGTTAATTTAGCCTTTAAGTATGTTCTTCTAATTCTTCGCTTTTAGAGAAATAATTCCTAAGACCATCATATCAGAGAAATGCAATACTCTAAAAATCTACTTTATTCTATATAGACCACTTCCCATGTATTTGCTGAAAATTTGGCACTGTTTTTAATTGAGTGTACACATTTTGAGGGACTGCAAACATGCTGTAAGTCTTGGCTGTTTCGAGAGTCTCATTGTGTTAAAAACTTCAGGACCTTCAAAGATGTCTTCAGTCCTTTCCTTGTTTTCTGGCCATCTCTGTCTGCCTGATCCGTCACACTCTGACCTTGAACAGTTTTGACTTCAGTGTTGAACCACAATCCAGCAGCAGGTCTTATGGAATGTTGCAATAGTAGGAAGGATTTACAATTGTTTGTGCTTCTCATCAGGGACATGAGCAGCATTTAATTCAGGACGATGTGCTGTGCTCCAGCAATGCAGATCTGAAGGAGGCAGGAATGGAGACAGACTGATTTATCTGGGGCCATATGGTTCGAGTCTAGAATTTAGCCAGACATGGAATTTTTTTTAAACATGATTTTAATACAATCCACACTTTCTCCTTCACCCACACCTCTGTCTTCTGCATAACTTTGGTGAAGCACAATATATTAGTCCTTCAATGAGAAAGAAAAGCCATGGAAAAATCTAACACAAATCGTATGTGAGTCAATGCTTGGACTATTGGAAGCAGAAGACATGTGCCTAAATAAAAAACTCAACCTTGCAGCAAATTAAGAGTATTGATTGAGCTTTGCAAGGAAGTGCTTCTTTTGCATTTTTCTGTTTGATGGATGTATTAAAATAAAGAGAATAAATACGTAATATTGAGCAAGGAATCATTGCCACCAATGATGGCACTAAAACCCTTACTTGTAACTGTACGTGGAAGGATCAGGTTAGACCCCTGCAAGTGGTGGTTCTTTTAAAACTGGTCCTAGTGGGGGCTGGGCAGGGGACACGGGGTGGGCCTTCATCTGGAACAAAACAACTGGGCCCCCAACTCTAACTTCCCTTGGCAACCTGATTTTTCGTATCTGCCCCCATGCTCAGTCCCCACTGAACCCCCAGGTCCCCGGGGTCTTCCTTTTTTACCAGCTTGGCTGCTTGCAGTGGGTTCTGTACCCTGCACCAGAGGCTACCATAGGCAGGTCTCTGCAGGAGGTGGTACTTAGCTTTTCTTTGTTTTCAGTTTCTATCCTCATGAAAAATGGGTGATGTTTTCGCTGTCCAAGAACAATAAAGCCATGCGTTATAAACTGGCTCCAGGTTCCATCATGTTTTGAAAAAAATCATATGCTTTGGAAGAGGCATAAGCCCTCCCACCTCCCCTGTGTCATAGTTAGGATTTGTGCTCTTAGTTCATTTCTACTACATCCTACAATGCCATGTCCCTGATTCTGTTCCAAGTGCCCCTAGCAGTGGCCCCTAGTAATTTGCCTCATTTGTGGCTAAATGTGCCTCTGTGCATGGCATAAACATTTCAATTTACCTTTCAGAGTCTGACAGACTGGCACTACCAAACTCAATTACTCTCGCTATATTGGAATCAGCATTCCCGAGCAGCTCTTTAGAAAGATGGACGTGTACTTGGATACGAATTTCTCACTCTCTAGAAGATTGTTGTTTTAAAACTTTATATCTAAAATCCAATCTGTGGATTCTGATTCAGTGGGTCTGGGATGGGGCCCAGGAATTTGTAGTTTTAACAAGTATCTCAGGTGATTGTTATCAGGAAAGTCTGGAAAACACTGCTTTATTGTATACTCAACTTTCCTGTTCCCTTTCCTGCCTTATTCACATGGACCTGCTAAATATTTGCTGCACATACAACCTTTGTAATGACTCTATACACTTCCATTTGACAGAGTTTAAATGCAATATGGCAACTTTGAGCCCTTGTAAGTTTAAAAAATGGAGTTTTACCAGATCAGTCATCCTATATTGACATTTTTAAATCATCTCTTGTTCCTTCATGAGCTTCAAATTGTGAAACAACTATGATGTCTACTTTTTTAAAAAATTCTAATGAATTTAGTTCATTAGAAAAACCTGATTCTTAGCAGCTACGTAGAGTAGCAATTGAAGTTCTTTATTTTTTATTTGTTCTTTTCAATTAAAAAGTTTTAGGCAAGGGAGAAATGAGGAGTGGTTTCACGGATAAGAGTTTCAGTTTTGCAAGATGAGAAGAGTTCTAGAGATTGATCATATAACAGTGTGAATATACTTAACGCTGCTGAACTGTACACTTAAAAATGCTTGACGTGGTAAATTTTGTGTTATCTATATTTTATCACAATTGAAAAACAAAGTTTTGGGGAAGTGTCCACAGGTTTATTGTCTAGATAAGGGACAGGAAATGAATATGAGTACCTACTGTGTGGCCAGGCACTGTGCTAAGACCTTTTTTACTTTTGCAATTTATTAGATTATTTAGTTCTTCCAACAATGCTGTCTGTATCACATAGATGAGGAAGGAGAAGGTCACTTAACTCTGGCAACTGCTATGGACTGAATTGTGTCCTTCTCCCAAATTGATATGTTGAAGCCCTAATCCCCAACGTGATGGTATTTGAAAATGGGGCCTTTGGGAAGTAATTAGGTTTAGATGAGGTCATGAGGGTGGGGCCCCCATGATGGGATTAGCACCCTTGTAAGAAGAGACATCAGAGAGCTGGTTTCCTCTTTCTCTTTCCACCTGCATGCACTAAGGAAAGGCCAGGTGAGCACACACCAAGAATGCAGCCATCTGCAACCCAAGGAGAGAGCCCTCAACAGACACCCACCCTGTTGGCACCTTGACCTTGGACTTCCAGCTTCCAGAACTGTCAGAAAGAAATTCCTGCTCCTTCATCCAGTGAGTCCGTGGTATTTTGTTACGGTAGCCCAAGCTGACTAAGACACCAACTTAACTTAACTGGCCACGGTCACTCCGTAGTAGAGCACAGGATCCTGACTCAGCTCTGCCTAACTCCATATCCATGCTTTCTCTGGATGTAAACTTCTGCCCTGCCTGGTTTCCTTGATTCTCTCTTTCTAGAACCTTGGAGAAGCATGAGACATGTACTGCACACCCAGGCTGTAACACCTTGTCTCTAGACAGGTCTCTGTGTAGTGTGCAAGTCAATGGGGACATTTACTCTAGGTCCCCCAATCTTGTGAGTTGACAAAATTTACGTTGGTAAGCTTGGCAAATTTAATGCGCACCTTGAGCAATTCTTCAGGTATGAGGACTCTCTACAGGGATTAGTCCACAGTGACCAAAGCCTCAGTGTGGAATGATACAGGTACAGTGTACTGGTGGCCAAAACCCTTAGCCAATGCTGTGCCCACCCCACTTGCTGGGATTTGCTGTTTTGCAGGCGATAGCTCCAGGCACTGGGCGTCATTGGCAGGGCCTTGGCCAGCAGTGGCTGAGGGCAACATGTCTGCTACACCAGGTCAAGACCTCTGTTGCCACGGCTGTCTCTCACTGTGGAAACTCTTCATCAATGTATTGGAGCTTTTCTACTACCAGCAGATATCTTAACACAGTCACATCGAGTTCAGAATTTCATGTCCTGGTTTCATTAACTCTATTTTGATTACTCTAGGGGCTGCCTTTCGTAGCTGACTTTTGCCCAGATTTGTGCAACTGCTAGAACCTTTCTTGTGTTTTTGCCACAATATGCCTGCTACACTTCCTTTTACTCAGACATCTCTTTTTGTCTCCTTTCTCTGGGTGCTGCAGTAGCAAAAGGGTTAATCTGTGGTCTTTCCTCACTACCCTCTTCTGCAGAGAGAACAACGTTCAGGCTGAGGGCGTCCTGAAGAATCTATTCCTCTGGACAGAAGGATTAGACATGTTTGCGTTACATCATCAAACATGGCCTGTTTCTATCTACTTAGGATCCATATCCCACCTGCCATTATGTTTCTACTGTGATTTTATCTTGTAGAAATCACTTTACCTCTCTGGGTCCCAATTACTCCTTTATTGAAGGATGGTCCCTTCTAGACTAAGCATTCTAAGATTGCACCAATTTTCCTCTCTATTTCCAAATCGGTCAGCAGTGGGAATGCCTGCCCTGACCTCAGGTGACAGAGAACAGGTTCTCCCTGCAGTGTTGACATGGGCCCTCCCTTGGCCTCTCCTGCCAGGGCCTGGAACGTTCTGGCACCTTCCAGCTTCTCCAGGCCAAAAGTGACTTCAGCCTTCCTGATGGGGGTCAAGGCTGGAGCTTCCTCTTAGGAAGTGGCTCAGAGTGACAGAATCAAAGCTCAGCATAGCCTAGAACTTTCCTCACATGGGCCAGTTTTACAGGAGCCCAAATTATACCAGCTGCCCAATGCCCTAGTTAAGTCCTTTACCAAGTCCTGACTTGTAAAATGAGGTTCAAGTTATACCATGAGAACCTACACTTGGCCTAAGAACTTCCATCTTCTGCCCACAATCAATACTTTCTTATCCAACTCTTTCTTTGGTTTCAGCTAGCATTGGAGGAGTCATTTTTTTCCCCATAGAGTTTTCAGAAATGCTTTCTCAGCAAATTGAGAATAAGAAAATAAAGGAAATGTTCCCTCTCACTATCTGACTTTTTCCAAAATGTTAGTTTAGGAGCCTCTGTAAATCCAACAGAAGCCTTAGGAAAATGAAGTCAGAGAAAAGCTTACAAGACGACTCCAGAATAGTCAAAACTGTAAACAGCTGGAGTCAACAGTCTTAAACACGTGTGTTGATGACTGGTGTATCTATGTCATAGGGACCGTGGGTCCACAGAGTGGAGTCACTTCTCAGTTCTGGAATGTTAGTGACCACTTGGTCTTTATATTATGATATTGCCTGGAATGAAAGAGCAGGAAATTTAAAAAATCTAACCTTATTTTCCATTAATGTATGCATTAATTGATTCCTTATGGACTCTGTATCGACTATGAATTTCATTCATTAATTCACATACTTGTTTATTTATTTTAAAAAATCATCCCTGGGTGCCTGTCTGCCAAGTGTCATTCAAAGCTGTGGCATTAGAACATTGACCACACAGAGCTTGCATTTGAAGGGAGGAGAACAAATTGACTGATAAATGAACTGAATAGTTGCAGATTGTGATAAATGAAGCAAAAGAATAATATAATATGACATTTATGGTCAAGCTAGGAATCACTGAAATAATAATTTTCCTAAACCTTTGGTTTTCTAATTTCTACTTTCTTTCTTATTGTACCTCTAGACCAATTCTTCCTAAACTCAAGTTCAAATACCTAATTAGCAGGAAACAACCACACAAATGTCTGACAGAGCTGCTTTAGTCATTGCAAATACACAGGCCTCCTTATTAACCTGTCTTAGTATCTCCTTTGCGTTTCAGGATTCTTCCAAGTAGGTCATAATTTTTTCTGAAAATCATAGGACCCTCATTTTTATTTAAAATTTTGAGATCTGTATAAATGATGGTTCAAGACAATTAAAAAGGAGTTTGCATTAGATATAACTTCATTCAAATCCATGATGTTAATTCATAGAAATAATATTTATTGGCAGAAGAGATGAAAAATAAAATTAACCAACGTTGAGCTGTGGACTATCTGAGAACTTCATGCTCCCAGCATGGCAAAAGAACATCTTGTTCCCCGTCCCCAGTTCTGTTCTTTGTTCTGACCTGGTTTTCCAGAACTGCTAGTTCTGATTACAGCTTTTCTACTGATTGGTAGACACCGAACAAGCCATTTACCTCCTGGTCTTCTTATCTCTAAAATTTGCCTTATCTGTATGAAGGCTGCCTGGTTTAGATGAGTCAAACCTTTAAAAATGCTATTTGTAACATGTTTCAGTTGTTTTTCTGTATCTTGGAATGTAAGTTCCAATTGCTTGTGTCCATTAGTGGCTGTCTTCCATTTTTGTTTTTACTGCAAGATAATTAACAAATAAGGAGATTTGTATGCATTAAACTCAACAATAAAGCTCCCCACCAAAAGCTCATGCCAAAACCATAAATTGTAACTAGTTTCAAACAACCAGTCTTGTGCTGAGGGAACCGAGTGGCTCCTTTCAAGTGGAAGAAAGGCAGGAGATGTCTTCTATATTAATGAGCAGTCCTGCTTTAATTCTGTCGGGACGGAGGCTGATGGCCTGGGAAGCTGTGTTATATTGGGTTGCAGCATCTGTCATGGCTTACATAGCTGTTAATATTTCATTTCATATTCAGACTTATCAGTATTCATTAAAAACCCTCCATTCGTGCAAGGCCTTCTGGGAAAACGTACCCTATCTTGGCGTCTTAGATTTAACAACAACAAGAAAAAACGTTCAATTTTAAACACATTTTTCACCTGGCAGCAAGCAGCATCTGGCTGCAGGAGGTGGAAACCAGTCTTACATGCAGATGACCAGACAGCTTTTCTCTGGGGGAAGTTTAGCGCTGGTAAAAGAGGCTTTCAGAATTAAAATTTAAATCCACCAATTTCCATTGTGATTCCCCACCTACAAGAAAATTTAGAAGTTGGTGCAAATGACATCCCATTAGTACTTCTCATGAGTCCTTGCATATTTTTTACCTGGGACTGAAAACAAAGGCTGAGCCTGGGCGCCTGCATCCTTGAGGCTTCCATCCTACTTGGGAGTCCAGGCATGGGTACAGTGTCTAAAGGTCTAAACAGAAAGATAGGATGCCCTGCCCCAGCAAAAATCTAATGATTTTCTCTGTCTGTAGCAGAAAACGAATACAGCAGGGATTTCCTCCACCAGCTCCACTTTGCAGCTCTGGTGTGTATTCTATTAAAAATGTAGGAAATGTACAGTGTCACCCGTTGCTGCTTATTTCACATTTAAAAAACATGAACATTCCTAATGCGACCTGTTATTAAAGTGTTGGATTTTATCACACCCATAGTCTCTCAGTGATTCAGAGAGGAATTAGTGGACACTGAAGTTTTTTGTGGAGGCAAGGATATCAGAATAAGTCGATCGGATGCGGTACAAATGGAGCCCACAGCCAAAACAAGAGAAGAGAAAATCAAATATTGGGTCTAAATGAAAGCTATTTTCATTTATATGGAATGGTGTGACCAGGTCTTCTGCCAGCGAGGAAAGGGAGTAGGGAGAACAAAATTCTGAAACCTCTAAATCCCAGCAGAAATGCAGTCTCGCAGGACAACGCCCACAGTGTAGCAAGGTGCCCGTGGAGGGAGCCCGTTTGCTCTTGACTTTGGGGTGCCCTTCCTCAGCGCACACTCCTCCCCGACTTTGAAGGCTACATGAAGGTGAGCAGCTGCCCAGGAGACTGAATAAGTTTTATCCTTTACTGAAGCCCAGATCTTTGGTCCCCTCTCAAAACATCTAAGAGCTTAAGAAATAAAAATACAACCCTAAGCCCTCCAATGGACTGAACGGACCCCCCTCTCGGCCAAGGGGACCCCGGAGTAACCTTCAAACTGAGTTCCTGGCCATGACAGGATGGGAGGTCAGACCCCCCTCCCTCATTAACCACCATCAGTCTTTCTTCCCTAAGAGTTAAACGGAACCACGGCTGATTTCAACCAACACCTAACGCTGCTCTTCCCTTTTTGCGGTTTCTGCACTGCAACTGACCAGTGTTCCTTCCTGATAAGAGGACTCCAGCCATCGTGTGGTCCTGGCCAGGCTATAGAGGATGTGCACTGAGAATTTTCATGTCCTCTGCTTCCCCTTTTGACATCAGAAGGTGGAAAACTCCACCCTTGGGTCATGCTGATGCCACCATTCTTTGTACATGCGAACTATGAAGGGGTATGAAGCTCAATGGCTCATGCGGCTCATGTGTGTATTTCTCCTTCCATAAATATTCATGACTCCTCCTATAGCTCGTTAAATATGTATATTCAGCCACCCTGCCTAGGGTAAATTCTTGTTGCTGTTGCCCCTCCCTCAAAGTACATGCTTTCAGCTTCTGCCCCAGGCTGTAGCTTCACTGCCTTCAGGATGGCCAGCCCTTTGTGAGAAACAAAGCTCTCCTTTCCAGATATATGAACCTCATTGTTCTTCAGCTAACAGGTGTGTTTGTTAGACTACAGACTTTAGGTCGGCAGAATTTTTCCAAGTGGGGGATGACAGTCCAGGGGCCATATCCTGTTCCCACATCCCCCACCGTGCTCAGAAGTTTCCACTAGTGGCCCGAATCTAATACTACAAGCGTGTCCTTGGTCAACCTGTATTTTGAAGAGACTGGATCTCATCTAGGTTTAGTTGCAGCCTAAAGCTTGAATGTGGCCAGAAAGCAAGAATAAAATACAGTATGGGAAAAAGATAAGAATGTTGCATGTCCCTTTTGCATATGCTTCTAACTTTCCTTTCCAAGGCTCCACCAACACCAAAGCTTCTGAGTTCATTTAATTGTCCTATGACTATGACTGCGTCCACGGTGTCTATCTCGTGGAATTTAATCACCTAATCTGGACTCTCAGCTCTGGGAACCTAAATACACTGGTAGAAGTGTGCTGTAAGGTGCGGGAATATTACATCCAAAGTAAACTACCAAGTTTAAAACCATGTGGACATATTGTCTACCCACAGAAAAGCATTGCTTAAAATATTGTTTTTAACTTTTCATTTTGAAATAATGTCAAGCTTTAAAAAAACACAAAAACATGACTGTATATCCTTCCTTCACCCATTCACCCAGGCTCCCCAATTTTTTTTTTTTTTTTTTTTTTTTGAGATGGAGTCTCGCTCTTGCCCGGGCTAGAGTGCCGTGGTGACGTCAGCCTAACTCACAGCAACCTCAAACTCCTGGGCTCAAGCAATCCTCCTGCCTCAGCCTCCCAAGTAGCTGGGACTACAGGCTTGAGCCACCACTCCAGCTAATTTTTTTGACTTTTCTATTTTTTTTAGTTGCCTGGCTATTTTATTTTTTCTATTTTTTAGTAGAGACAGGGTCTTACTCTTGCTGAGTCTGGTCTTGAACTCCTCAAGTGATTCTCCTGCCTCGGCCTCCCAGAGTGCTAGGATTAGAGGTGTGAGCACTGCCCGGGCCCAGGCTCCCCAAATTTTAACATCCAACATAATCACAATTACGTGCCTAAATGAGTACAAAGATCCAAATCAGGAAATTAACATTGATATAAGGCTATTACCTAATCCTCAGACATTCAAATTTTGTCAATCGTCCCATTAATGTTCTTTTTCTGGTCCAGGATCCAATCAAGGATCTCCGTTGAATTTAATTGTGCTGTTTCTTTAATCTGCAATGATTCCTAAGTCTTTCTTTGTCTTTCAAGACCTTGACACTTTTGAACAGCGCAGGCCTGCTATTGTGTAGAACAGCCTTTACTTTGGGCTTGTCTGATAGTTCCTCGTGATTAGACACAGGTTGTGCATTTGTGATACATATATCAGGATATTGATATGTGCTGTTACTGGGCAGATTCTCTTTGATTACTTGGTCAAGGTGATGTCGTCGTCCATCAGGGTCCTCCACTGTAATTTTGTTTTTCCCTTTGAAAATAGTATGCTCTGAGGACATACCCGGAGACTAAATCTCCTGCTCCTCCTCAGACATTCACCTGCTTCTTTTAGCATCCTCTGATGATTCTTACCTGAAGCAATTATGACTGGGGTGCTTTCCAAATGGTGATTTCTTAGTTCCATCATCCACGATGTGTTTATTCATTGGAATTGCACAGTAAGGATGAACTTCCGTTTTTCCCCTGTTTATTTATTTTAAAATTATTTATTTATATCTGCACGGGCTCATGGATTCTTATTGCATTCTTGAGGTATAACCCATTACTATCATTATTTAGTTTCTTGCTCAAATTATTCTAGATTTGGCCATTGGGAGCCCTTTCAATCAAAGGAGTTTGTGTGTCCTCTGACATGGCTCTATCATCCTTGGGCACTTTCTTAGTTTATGACATATCAAGATGTTCCAGGCTCATCTTGCTCTTTCTCTGTTCCAGCTCTGGAATCAGCCATTTCTTCAAGGACCCCTGTTCCTTTTCTTGGAGAATGGTATTTAGAATCCAAGATCTGGAAGCTGGTTGTTCTCATTGCTGTTAGGTTGCCATTACTTCTAGTTCTTATCAGTAGGCAGAGCTAAGAAATATATGTGTTATACACACATCTGTTTCTATTTCTCCTTGTATAAACATTAAAAACCATAAGTACATACTCTCTCCAATTCCAATCTAAACCCCCAGGGCTCATTCTGACCTTCCCCTTTTCTTATTTGTAATTCTTTTCTTCGACAGCGAGAACCCTAAGGCTCAGATACTAACTTACCTACTCCATCTTAGGATATACATAAAATAGTTTAACACATTACCTTCTTAAGTTCCTGGACTTAGTTACAAACGTGAGAAATTACACATGAACTTTAAAATGTCATGTAAAAAAAATCCCCACCTTTCCTTCTTACATTATCACCCTTAGTAACTCGCTACAGTAATGCAAATTTTTACTCATTCATTCTTACAAAGACATTTCAGGCTATCTTATTTCTTACCTAGGATTCCTAGAGGCTCTTTTCAAGTAACTTTTATAGGGGACGAGTTGGGAGTGGAATCAAAATACGTCTTTTCTTTCTCTGATTTTACTTAGAATACCCAAAACAGACCCGAAGAGTCTGTTACCTAATGCATCTATTTTCTTTCAGTACAGTCATCGTGTCTTTTTGTCTGGTTTAACATTGATAGTATAGAATAGAGAAGCAGCAGAGCTCCCAACATTCATGCACTTCTGTCCTATTTCTGAAGAAGTTTGGACAATGAAAACTGCAAACATTTTCAGGAGATCCGTTGAGATTGCCCTGGGCAAGGATGCTATCTTCATGTTAAAGAAAAGACAGATTTGAACAAATGCTACTTTTTTTTCATTTTCTTCATATCTTAATACCCTGAAATCGTTGCTTTGGGCCCTCTAAGACAGACTGTTGAACGACATTGCTGCCACCATCAATCACCGCTGCAGAGGAGCCGAGATGCACTGAAATATTGTCGATGTAGTTTTTGCTATGCAGAAAGCAGCCTGCAAACCATTACTCTGTGCCTTCATTTCATTTAAGTACAGGATGCCAATAATAGACCTAAGTCAAGGCAATTAACATCCAGTTTGGTTGCCCCAAGACCAAGGTCCTATGTTTATTCAGTGCAGAGTTGATTGTTTTCTGCAGGACTAGCTCTAGATAAAATAGATATGAGCGAGGAAAATTATTTACAGAATATATGAGGCCACTACCTCATATACCTAAGATATTTGTACTATATTTCTAACAGTAAGCACAAGTGCATAAAAACAGTCAAGAAGAATGGGTTTAAAATTGTTGCCAAAACACACTCTTATACTGTTTCAAAAAACAATTTAGCTGTGTATCTGTTATAAGATTGCATTTTTAAAAAAATAAAAAGTCACAGTAAGGCTTAAAATAAAGGAATGGGAGAAGGTATACCAAGAAACTATAATAAAAAATACAGCAGGATGGCAAGATTCTCACACAAAGTATTAATAAAATTAAAAACAGGATCTAAATGGGTCAAGATGATATTAAAAATAATAAAAGGTACAATCACACAAAATTTATAATAGTCATAAAACTTTAGGTACTGACTAACATAGCAAAAATGTACATAAGGCAATAAAACTGTTAGGAAGCTTATGAAAATTTAAAAGATATTAATATTAGTAATCAATTTTAATATTAACCTTTCAGTGTTCAACAGATTAAGTATAATAGTTTAAAAATAAATAAAACCATAAAGGTTTTGAATATATAAAAATATTTGAATATTGAATATTTTGATATAATAGATAAAATATTTTTGAATAACAATATATTCAAATATATTGAATATGTAAATATATAAACTTAATTGTGGACAAATACAATTTTATTCTTTACAGAGTTTTTTTAGATTCCCCAATGAAAATTTGCACAGGTTGATTATGTACTAACCTACAAAGAAAATCTCAATAAAATGCAAAAATTGGTACTATTTTTGGACATATTATTTGATTGCAATATAATAAACTGAAAATTAACTATTAAAAGATGACAAAAATGGTCTAACTTCTTAAAAATTGTGACAAAAACTACTTTTTATCATACCTCTTGAATAAATGACAAAAACAAATCTAAAATCCAGACTACTTAGAGATAATAAAAGTGGAGGTAGTGCCAGAAGAATCTATAGGATACAACCAAAACCACACCCACAGAAAAATCCATAGCTTTAAATCATTTTGTGATCAAACAAGAAAGATAGAAAATTAGTTAAAATTTAGTTCAAACAGTTATTAAAGAAAAGACATTAAAAGACCAAAATAAAGTTGGAGAAAGAAATTAATAAATAATTGGAAAACAAAGAATTTTTAAATTTAATAAAACATACAACTGATTTTAGAAAATAGTAGGAGAGATAAACCAATGGTAAACTTAGCCAAGAAAACACTTGAGAAGATAACATGCATATAATATTATGAGTGAGAAAAGCAAATATAACCATAGATTGAGAGGAGTTTAAAATTATGGGACAGCAAATTTTATGGGAGAGCATAATATACCAAAATTCTTGACAAACTAGATAGAGTGAATTATTTTAAGGAAAATTTAAAATTGACACAGTAATGCACAAAACTTAAATATACTAATAATCCTAGGATAGGTTGACAATTTTGTTAAAGATTCACTTCTAAATGTTGTTACAGGAGGACACTCTCAAACCTTAAAGAATCTGTTAATTCCTGTGTTATCAAACTATTTCAGAGTATAAGAAAACAAGGGAATTTACCAATTCAGTTTTTAGGTTTTCAGAATCCAGATTTCAAACCCAATAAAAACAGCAAAATTTGTACGTAGGAACTGAGACCCTCAGTCCAACAGCCTAAAAGAACTGAATCCTTCTAACAACCACAAAAGTGAGCTTTGAAGCAGATCCTTCACTAGTTGAGCCTTCACATGAGACCTCAGCCCTGGCGAACACCTTGGTTATAGTCTCATAAGAGATCCTGAAACTGAGGACCCAGCTAAGCCATGCCCAGACTCCTGATCCACAGAAACTGTGACACAACTGTGTGTTGTGTTAAGTGGCTATGTTGGTGGCAACTTGTTGTGTAGTAATAGACAACTAATACTGATACCTAACAATCTCCATTTGGTGGGTCTCATCTTTCCATAAAGAGATTTCTAACAGTAATATTTCTGACCTCTCTCTCTGAATCTTCCTCCCATGGGAGTGTCTGATGAGTACTGGAAAAAACATTGAGATTTCTTGGTTCTGTCTCTTGCGAGTTCTCTGTCTTAGATGTGCTTGCCTGCAAAAGAGGGTCCTTTCCTGCATGTGGTATTATTTTTGCCAGGGGACAAGGAGGCTCAGCATTACTCATGTTCATCTGGGTGAGTTTATTTCTAGGGTGAAGAATTAGAAAGACACCCAAGTCCATACATCTATGCCACATTCCTCAGTTGGTCTCGCCATTTACACTGGTGTTTTGATCTGCATCCGCCTGATTCTTGTGTTCAAAATTGGTTCTAAGCTCACAGTGGGACAGAGTTATTCATTAGTGCCCTAAAACCCAAACTACTGCTAATAAAACTTCTTAGAGGTCAAAGGAAGTTTCCTTAATTTGGCAAAGAGTATATAAAAGAAACCAATAGCAACCATCACATTCAATAATGAATTAATAAAGGAACTTCTATAAAAGTCAGAAGCAAGGCAAGAACACCCCCATTACTGCTAGCATCTAAACTTGCTAATAAGGGAGAAAATGGAATAAGATATACGTAGGATGGAAAGGAAGATACAAGCGTTATTATTTCCTAATGATAAATTGTCATTCGTGGAAAATCCAAGCAAATCAGCAGAAAAAATATTAAAACCAATAGATGTGGTCAGGAAAATGTAGAGAAAAAAACATATACAACAGCCAGTCGCTTTTGTTCATACAGCAATTATCTGTTAAAAAATACAAGGGGAAAAAGGTCCATTCACAATTACAATAAAACTGTAAAATACTCAGAATATACTTAAAAGGAAATGTGAACAATCTTTTTGAAGAAATCTATAAAACTTCTCTGAAGGAAATAAAAGGAAGAAAGACCTAAATAAATGGATAGACAACTAGCAGAGGTCAATGACTTAGGCTACTCTGGTAGGACAATGTTTACTGTATTTCTCATGAATTAAATAGAAAATCAAATAATAGTTTTATAGGGTTCTTTGGGAGATGGTTAGAAAATATCATTAACATAGCATCAACTTCCATATGAAACAAGTTTCTGAGTTATTCAATACTTTTCAACAGCTTTTGTAGTTCTGGGATTTGGACAAGGCATATGTCACACCTGGCTGCTTGACAATGTTATCCATCTTCAATGATCCTGCCTCAACCCTAAATGGCAGGACATTCATCATGGGGACCCTGGCACGCAGCAAAAATCATCTACTTTGTGTATTTTCTTTTGCTGGAAAATGGCTGTTAGAATTATGTGTGCAGCAAACAGAGGGTTAGCTAAGTTCAGCGAGCAGCACTTCCCCAAGAGCTAAACAGCCTCCCCCTCATGGAGTCAGAGTGCTGATGAAGCACCTGTCCCTTAAGCTGCACACCTGTGTGAATCCACGACAGCTTGGAATGTCACTAAACAACTCGGTTATCACGTGAGACCCCAGAATGGCACTAATAATGTATTTACTAAATTATCCGTTTTTGATGATGAATGTTTTGTTCACATCAACAGTGAACGTGCCAAGACCTGAACTTCAAGCAAGCTGGGTCCATGACGTGTGAAGTTTCTATGGAAACCAAACATATAAGAAGTCAGGGCTTCTAAACACATTCCTTTGGGGTCATCCTTGACTCTGCTCCTTCTCTCACCCTCCAGGGCAATCCAGTACTACATCCTGTAGGCTCCAGCTTCCAAATATTACATATTCGGAGTCCCAGACTTCTCTCCACACTTCTCTTCAGTCCAAGCCAGCATCATTCCTTGCCTAGATTAGATCAGTTGATCTGGATTAGATCCAATTGATCTCTCTGCTTCCACATCATCCCCTTTGTTTTTTTATTTTATTTTTTCTAACCCCATATCCACTGGAGTTTCCCCTCCTTTTAAATGAAAGTCATATCATACTACTTCTTTGCTTTAAGTCCTCCAAAAGCTCCTCCTTTTGCTCAGAGAAAAAGCCAAAATCCATACAATGGTCCACAAGCAGAGTGACAGCATAATTTATCCTTCAAATATGGACAGTTTTGAGAGTGAAAAGGGGAGTCACTACACATTGTCCCCAAACAATAGTGCTCAACAGGACTACGCCAGGCAAGTGGGATGTGTGGCCACCCTACCTGTAAAGCCTTCCATCATTTGTCCACACCCCAGCTTCCCGTCGGCCCTCGGCACCCTCCAGTGTCACCCTCGCTTTCTCTGTCCCACCCAAATAGACCTCCTTGCTGTTCTTTGAATATGCTAAGCATGCTTCTACCTCAGGGCCTTTGCACTTGCTCTTTCTGCTACTTGGAATGCTCTTATCTCAGCTGTGTACAAGGCTCACACTCCCCTTTCCTCTGGTCTCTGCTCAAATGTCCCTTACTGGTGAGGCCCTCCCTGCCCATCCTGTAAGTTCAGCGACCTCATTTCCACTCCCCACCCCCAGTGTTTTTATCCCTCTCATCCTGCTGAACTTCAGCTTTATTTATTTATCACCATTGGTCATGTTACATATTTACCTTTTATTGTTTATGGTTCTATTTTCTCCCACCAGAATATAAGCTCCCAAGAGCAGGACTTGGTTTTGTTCATGATTATATTCCCAGCCTCTAAAACAGTGCTTATCATGTAGGAAGCACTAAATAAATATCCACCAAAAGAATGAATGCGTGGTTAAGGCAAAGAGACATATGGAAATGATAGCATTCCTTGTGGAAAAGCATGGAATATTTGTGTTTAATTCCTTCATGTGAAATAGGAATAGTTTATCCATGGAAAGCGTGGCCATGGTATCTTTGTAGCATAAAATCATTAATACATATGCCCATAAGTAACAGCATCAACAAAAACAAAATCCAGCAAACTGTTGAACTAAGAACTACAGATTGTTTTCAGCTTTTTAAGGTTCATATTTGCTTGCATCTTGTGAGTTTATTTTGTCCTCCTTTCACTCTCGCAAATGCTAAAGGAATGCAATGTGGGAGAAAAGCATATAATTTTGAACATTGGCTCCCATTAATTTGACTGTTTCCATGAAAGAAAGCTATTGTTAGATTTTGGTCACAGAACACCCAAGAGTGTTCTGCTGACTTGGGGCTTAAGAACTAGTGTATTAAACCATAGCCAATTCAATGTAAATAGCCCTTAGAGACCTTTTCCCTTATTAGCCATACAAGGACATTGGGATCCACGATGGTTGTCACTTGCCTGAGAAGGCCAGGCTTCAGTAGGAATGTACTAAATGCCCTTTTATAGCACTATTAAGAATGCCCATATCTCTGCATCCTCACCAACACTGAGACTTGCACAAACTATTAGTCAATTTAATAAAAGGAAAACTGGCATCTCATTTGTTAGAATTGTTATAAATTATAGTTATAATTTTTACTTATCAATTTAAGCAACAAGTTTCTAGGGAGATTGGATTTTTTTCTATCCATCTTTACTATTTGTGTTTCTTCTTTCGTAAATTTCTATTAATCTCTGTCAATTCAGCCATTGTGTTAGTCTTTTTTATTCTTGAACTATCAGAGCTCTTATAAGTAGGATCTTTCTATTGTAGATGGTCATTTGCCTTGGACTTCTGTTTCTGATTACTTTTTGATACATAGAAGATGGGCACATAAATAATTTCCTTTGTAATTTTTTGACTTTGTTTTTATATTTGTAAAGTTTTCTATATCTGTGTGCATATGGGGGAGGGGCATTGGTCATACATGTGTTTGTGGGTGTCTGTGTATTTTTGTTGCTCTGGTTATCATTAAGTGAGGATAAAGGTCCTATGGGTAATAGTTTACTACACACACAGTTCCCTGTGTCCTTCAGCCAGTCAGTCAGGGAGTAAATCATATTGGCTTTCTTGTGTGGGTTAGATTGGTTTGGAGTAGGCTCCATGGGTCAGGAGGCATCCCACTGTGACAGTCCTGGTCCTCTGTGCTGTGAGATAGCCAATTCCAGAAGCAGGAAAGGTAGGGGCTCATTGTCACGTGCCTTTTTACCTTTCTTGTCCTTTCTTTTTATGTTTCCATTATCCCATTCCAACTTCTTCTCCTTTCTAAACTTCTGTTGTTGAACAAGGTTGTAGGAATTGGGGTACATTTGTCTTGAGAAAAGGCAGCTGCAAATTATACTGTAAGTTTCCCGAAGGTGAGACTGTATTTTATTCATTTTTGAATTCTCCAAGCCTAGAATGCAACACATACATTCTACATTGTCGAGTAAGGTAACATAATTTTGAACCTGAAGCAAATAAGAAACATCTTTGAGAGTACTGATAAGTATACACAAGTCATGAATTCATGTGTATACTTGACACGATTTTAATCAAAGTCGAGAACTTTCAGTCAGACACAAATAAGAGTAAAAAATAAACAGTAGAATTAGCTACCGAAGGAAGTTTTGGAATCTCTTTCCCTGAAACAAATCAAAGGCAATGGCTCTGTTGGAGTATTTCTGCTTTTGTTATTGGTCTTGAGGTGGGACATAGACCAGCTCATCCTGTAGGAGTCTTCTAGATTTCTGGTGCTATCAAATTTGGAAAGAAAGACTGAGTGAGGCGAGATGGATTATTAGTGGTCACTCAGTCTTTGCAGCGACCTTTTTGTCTGAGCAAGTGACCTCCATTCATGGGCCTCGCCGTGTACTACCCTTCTCCTGGGAAAGGTCTTGACCCCAGCCAGCAGAGATGGAAGGTTCTATCACTTATATCAAATCAATTTTTTGCTGGAGACCTGCCTTCCTTTGTGCCCATGTGAGATGACAAACATTTGTGATTTTCTCAAAATCATTATCTTGCAAAACCTGGGGTTGTGCAGTCTCTTTGGAAGCAGGGTCCTGTATTATTCTCATCCGCCCACAGGAGTCCTGAACCCCACCCTCTCCTTGATTCAAGGCTTGGGTCTATGCTACCTGCTGTGGTGTTTATCTAATGTCAGCTGGCTGTGTGCTCAGAGCCAGAGAATCACTGCTCCACTGGGGAAGGGGTACCCCTGCCTTCATGTCAATCACAGACGGCCCCGACACTAGACACGCTGCTTGCCTGGGTGGGGACTTGGCCTGATTGATCAGGTTCTCTCTACCACGCTCGTCTGTCCCCCACACCTGCAGCTGTTTCCCCTGCATCCCTCAGTGGCCAGTCTGGGCTGGTTGTGGCCCATTCCAAACTGCTCCTGTGGCCATGGTTCACGGGACTATCCTTAACCAAGTCCCATGAAGCTGCTGAGGCAAACTATGGGAGAAACGTAACATCAGCCAATGCAAAACAAGCACAGTCTACAGAGAGCAAGGTGGTTTGGCCTCCCCTGTGAGCTCTCACCACTTGCCACCATCTTTAACACCATTTATATCTTCTCCATTTCTTGATCCAAATCTATGCCCCCTTCATTGCAGGTCTTCTAAAGAACAGCTCAGCAGATGAAAAGATAAGCAATTTAAAACGTGGAAAAGATGCCAAGTTTTGGCAAGGCACGGGGAGATGGATGACAAAGGCTGGCCTCTGGAGCTGAGAAATCTCCAAGTAAGATTTATTGTTCCTAAGCTGGATGAAGCCGGCTCTATCTTGCCTGTGTGTCTGTAATTGATCATGCCCCTTCAGCATTCGTAAACAACAGACTCTGGTTGTTAAAAGCAGAAAAAGAACTTATTTGTAGGATATGGAGTAGCTCATGGAATTAACAGGGAATACAGAGAATCAAGCAAGTACCAAGGGAAGCCGGGTGGCTGGCACAGCACGGGACCCCACACCACATGTACAGGTTGGTTAGGGTGTTGCTGCCACCACTATTACTGCATGGGTGCTACTGGACCCTGAATGTTGCCGGTGGTGCCCCCAAGATAGATTTCAAATTGTCGCTGCTCTAGGCTAAGAGATCCTAGGCAAGAGTGATTCATGGCCATATTTTGGTTCCAACCCCATATCCTAGCTGATGTCCATGAAGGCTCACACAAAGGTAGAACTTGAGAAGGAGGTTCAGATGTTGGGCCAAAAATATGGCAATGCTTGTTTCTCTCCTAACAACTTGCCTGAGAATACACTGTACTGAGGCCATTCCATGAGGGGACACTGGGACAGACGTACTTTCCCAAGGCAGAGAGCTGAGCTGCTGCACTTGATCCCTGAGACACAAACGAGGCAGATTCTTAGACTCCTTCTTGGAGGGGAGCAGATGAAGTAGAAATTGACTGTGAGAACAAGGTTGAGGCCTTCTAAGTTCTAAACCCAACTCTGCCATTTAATTGCATAAGACAAGTCCCTTGACATCTCCAGGCCTCAATGTTCTCATCTGTGAAATGGGGAGAATTAAATAAGGCCACACATTTAAAGTTCCTAAGATGGAGCCTGGAACATACTAAGTGTTCAAGCAATGGCCACAGTTATTCTTGTTATTGTTTTGATTTTTATTGCTTCAGTCCCTTTCTCTGGACCATGCGGTCACATCCACTGCTCCCCGCTCTCTCCCCACGAGGGGCTGTCTGTCTGGAGCTCCCATGTGCGGCATCATGCTCAGGTCCCACATCATCCTGCCCAGAGTAGCTGAAGAATGTTGGCTCTTATGTGGAGAAGAGGAACAGTGTGAAGGGACAGTGTCCCTGAGTGAATAAGTTTAAATCTAATCCTTCAACTAAACTTTGGGATAATTTGGCGATTGTGATCAGAAAATGGTCCGTTATTGGAGGGAGGAGTAAGGGCTTTTTTTCCTTCCCTCTCCTCTGAAACTCACCCGGAACACTGAAAGAAAGACACAAAAACTCCACCTTCCATTTAAGACACACAGGAAGAAAGAGAAAACCGACACAATCTCAAACCTACCTAGACCAAGTTGAAGTCACATGCTGGTGCCATTAGTAACAGTACTAATTATTAATACTAAAATATTAATAGTATAAAATATTAATATGAGTTTTTAAAAAAACCACAGATCAATTAAGCCATTTGACTTAATGCAGGGAGCAAGCAATAGAACCAGAATTAAAACAATTTTATTTCATGTGAAGTTGGCCGATCGGGCCATGTGATATCCTAGGTTCCATCCAGTTGGAATCTTCTAGAATTCTAAACAATGTGCTCAGCTTCCTTCCTTATCCTGAGTCCACAGTCTTCACCTGTGAAGGCATCGACAAACCTCCTGCCGGCTCCTCCCCTGTGCAACCTTTACTCTAAGTATCTATGACAAAAGAGGGAGCCAACAGTAGAATAGGGAGAACAATGGCTTGGGACACTTGCAGACTCAGTTCTAACCCTGGCAGCCAATTACCATCTGTTTGACCTGTTGGTAAATTTACCTATTCTCTCTGAGCTTGTTTTCTCATCTGCCAAATAGAAATAATGATAGGACTGTGAGGATGAACTAAGATAATACAAGTAAAGTTTCTAACACAAAACTTGTCACATACTATGTATTGAATAAATGTGAATTGCCTTCTTCCTACTAAACGCCTTGAAGTGTTTCTTCACCTGAGAGGAGAGGATTTGCAAGTTAATAGAAACGCATGTCCTAAGATCAAAGAAAGATACCCTAAAACTTCCTTTCTGGTATCAGCAGTAGATTGGGAAGATAATGTCAGGAATTTCTGGCCCTGGAAATTAACCCCAGGGAGAATTGCCTCCTCTGTCCTGGGTAGAGGGCTGCTTGGTGTTGGGTAGGGAGGCTTGGGGGAAGTGATTAGGCTGTTTCCAGAAAACTGCACTTTATTGACTGTTCAAATCATCCCTCGGATTCGGACTTTCGTTTCTAACAAAGGGCTGCTCTCCTGGCTGCCAGGTTGCTTTGCCACACCCACCTCACCTCTCACTTTGCTCCAAACACATTGCAGCAAGCCCTGAATGACACGAAGGATCAGCTGTGTGAATACACTGGAGGACAACGTGATCCAGACAGAAGTTCAGAGCAAAGCACCCGAGATGGGCGCAATCTTGGTGTGTCTGAAGGACAGAAAGCAGAGCAGAGAGGCTCTGGCATGGAGGATGAGAGGTGCTTGCCAAGAGATTGGGGGGGAGGGGAGAGAGAAAGAACGCGCCTGCGCGAGCGAGCAGTGCTGGGGTCACGTGGAAGCCCTGCTGCCACGAGGGGGAGAACGGAAAGCCACGTGATCACGCAAATCACGTGACCTGGTTTTACACTTTGAGAAGATGACTCTGCTGCTGTAAACGAGAATGAATGAAGAGCAGAGGGCGCAAGACCAATTAAGAGAATGCCGTGGTTCCAGACAGGAGATGAGGTGGCTTGGACTGGGATTTTAATAGCGGAAACGGTGAGACGTGATCTGTTTCCAAATATATTTTGAAGGAGAACCAAAGAATAAGCTGATAGGTTGGGTGCAGGGCGTGAAGGAAAAGAGAAAACGGATAGCTGACTTCTAGATTTTTAAATTTTAGCAGCTGCAGCTAGAAATGCCATTTGCTGAAGTGGGGAGAAAAGGGTGGGGTAGGAAAAAATTTTGGCAGGGGGACATGAAAAGTTTTGTTGGGGACACATTGTGTTTGAGATAAGTATAAGTCTAGGCTAGGGCTAGTCCAGCGTTTTCTGTCAGGGCTCATAGAGTCCCTGTTACACACACTTCTCTGATTTTTTTTCCTATCCTTTAAAAGTATAAAAACTATTCTTAGCTTTCGGGCTGCACAAAACAGGCCACAGGTCACCTTTGGCCTGTAGTTTGCCAAACACTGATCTGGAGCTCAGTGGAGAAGGCAGAGAGAGACGTGGATTTGGGTACCATCAGCACATAGACAGTCTTTAAGGCCCACAGATAATTTCTCCCTGTGGATGAAATCACACAGGGAGAGAGATTAGAGAAGAGAGGAAGGTATGACCACCTCTACTGCTCAGAGGGGGCGTGGCCAGTAAAGGACACTAAAGTTGGAGGGACGTGGGTGGGCCGAGGTGGCACATTGTTTGGATTTTGCTCTGTCCTGCTATGGACTGAGGGTCCCCCCATCTCAGTGCCGCGGAAGAAAAAAGGTGCGCACGTCTCACTCAAGTTACGTGTTGGCCGTAGTTCCTCTGTGTCCCTGTTCCACATCTTCCTTCCAGACCCGGATGGAAAGAGACGTGCCCATCAGCACAGGCTGCAGTGAGAGCAGAAGGACAATGGTTGAACCAGGCAAGGGCCCGTCAAGGTTCTCCTGGGATATGGCATCTGTCCCTTGCACTCACTCGCCATAGTCAAGCTTGTTGTGACTACAGGGTGCAGAGGTGTAATTTTCTCACAGCGACAAGCAGTGAATCGTTAGGAACAGGAACACAACTACCACACAGGGAGCGGTGTTCATGAGGCCTGGAAAACAGAACGTGGTCAGCTAGATTGAATGCCGTTGAGAGGCTGAATAAGATGAAGTCAGAGAGTGACCACTGGGTTTGGAAATACAGAAGTCTTTTGTTTCATCAATAAGTCATTCTTCTAAGCATGCAATATTAACATGAACTTTCTGCACTAGAAAAACACAGTAGCGACAGTGTTGTCAGCCCACTTCTTTAAAAAAAATTCACTCCTTCTGTGGCCTTAAATGGAGCTGATTCAAGATTGGTGATGCCCTGGAGTAGCTTGTGGGCCCAATAATCAGAGGTATTTAGCTACAAAAGTAGAAGGTAACTTGAGTTTTGCTTTGCACAGTCATAATTATATGCATTCTTGGAGAGGAGTCTTTCACTAAACAAACAGCAATGATTATATCTTCTGACCAAGTCAGTTTAAGGGGTTTTTCTAAAGACAAAAAGAAGCATTGAATAGTAAGTTTGCACTTTGAGGAAGATTCTCTACACGCCTCTATTCTATTAGTAAGATTTTCCTGGACCAACCGTCACACTTCCCCAGATCTAATTTTTTGTTTGTTCGAGAGGAATCTGTGCATGAGCTTGCAAAGTCAGGGGTGGGGATCGAACTGGTGAAGCAATAGCAATGGTGCTGAACCGAAATGCTGACTCCACGTAGTTTCCCCGCTCCACCTGCTTGGGGTTAGGGACAACTACAGGAGTCATTTTGATATTTGTCAAGGTAAAACCTGAAAAACCTGAAATCTCTCTATGGGATTTATATCTACTTTAGCATTTTAAAAGAATTGTTCTTTTAAAATGTAAATCCCAACCCTTTGTTTTTTTTTTTAAGTTAAGAATATTGGGGTTGGTAAGGAGATCGGAAAGGTTATTTGAGTTCAAGTATTAAAAAAAAGGGAGAATCTCTACAACCCTGACAAATTTAGCCTCTTTCTGCACATATCTGGAGAGGAGTGATCTCATTATCTGACTACCCAAGGGACAAAACCGACCTTCAGTTGATGGACTCCTTTAATTTTGAGAAAGTCCTTTCTGATAATTGAAACTTACCTCCTCATAACTTCCACTAGTAATCTATGCTGGGGATAATATAGATGTGGCATGATAAGAAATCTATTTGGTCTGTGTCCCTAGTTCCTGGCACAGAGCTCCTTAAATTTCCTCAGTGATGGGAGTGTCCTCTGTTGTTTGTAATGACAACCCTTTTCTGTCACACCTGAGTTTAAGCTAATGAAGCGACTCAGAGTGGGGCCCCTAGATAGTTTCAGAATGGGGGCTGGCCAAGCATTGTGACATCATCTGAGAGCTGGAAATTTCAGCCCCTGCCCCCAACAGGCAGTGGAGATTGAATTCAATCACCAGTGGCCAATGATTTAATCAATCAAGCCTACATAATGAATCCTCCATAAAATCCCCTAAATAACAGGGTTCAGGGAGCTTCCGAGTTGGTGAACACTTCCACGTGCCAGGAGGGTGGCACACCTCGATTCCACAGTGGCAGCTCTTGTGCTCGGGGCGCCTTTCAGCCTCACCCTGTGTACCTAATCTGGCTGTTCGTTTGTATCCTTTATAATAAGTTGTAGTACTAAGTATAGTATTTTGCTGAGTTCTGAGTTATCCTGGCAAATTATAGAAAGCAGTGGGGTAGAGGGAGAGGGTGAATACCCCCAAATTACCCAATACTTAGAGCTGATGTCTTAAATGAGGGCTGTGTGTGGGACTGAGGCTAACTCCAGGTGGTTAGTGTCAGAATGGCATCGGATTGTTGGATATCCAGCTTGTATCCAGAGAGTCAGAGAACATAGTAAACTTTCTCCATCTTTTACCTGAGAACCCTTTGAATATTCTTATGTCGTCTCTCTTAGGTTGAAAATCTTTAGTTCTTCAAATTCTCACATGAGATAATTGACCAACAGTGCTTTATCCATCTTAGCCTTCTCCATCACTCATCAGAAACTCTAGTTTGTCAAAATCCATCTTAAAATGTTATATTTAAAATTCAGCACACTTCTCTAGGTAGGACCCCATGAGGCCACTAGGGGTACCCTAGGCAGTTAATAATTAATAGTTATTAGTTAATAATTTTATGCTCCTTCAAACGGATATGCACTGAATTTTGTCCAATTGTGGTCGGACAGGGGAGGGTGGCTGGAGGCAGCTCTGTTTTCTTTGCTGATACTGTGATCAGTCCAGCTCTGACCCAATCCTGCACACCCTACCTGGCAAATACTAGTCCTCCTGTAGACAACTGCACATACCTCCTTGCAAAACAGTTAGGGACCCTCAATTATGACTCAAATATGTCTTCAGAGAGCTCAGCTCTCACTGTGATGATCCTATCAAGAAGGATCACATTCAACCAAGAATTCTGGTAAATGACGTTTTCTCCCTCTCCTTACACAGCCAGCGACTTTGAGCATCACATATTTTGGAGCCCTGGATGCCTGCGTGGCGAATGCACCCCTAAATCCAGCCCTGGATCTGACTGGCTATTTCTTGTGTTCTGAGTTACTGCATTGATGGTGTCGGTGACAATTTTTAAAAACCCTATCATGGTGCCTCTCTTATGAGAGCGTGCTTAACTTCTAAACAGATTTTTTTTCCACATGAATAGCCAAGCCAGTCTCCCTCATTCTGCATTTCCATGATTGACTTTTGTGAGCCTAAATATAGAATTTTACATTTCGCCTAGTTGACTTTCACTTGGAGTCAATGAACCATTTTAATTTGCCAAAAACATTTTGAATTTTTATTCCAATATGTCAGTATAGGATATTTTAGGCAATATTGCATTATCTGATTGACAAAGACTTGGAGGTGGAAATTTGATCAGTATGTTAGGGAAATTTCTTTCTTTAAACTCTAGAGCTCTGCTATCCAAACAGTAGTCACTAGCCGTGTCTGGCTTTTGAGCCCTTAAAATGTGACTAGTTTGAATTGAGATGTGCTGTGTCCAATATACACCAGATTTCAAAGACTGAGTGAAAAAAATGTAAAATATCACATTAATAACTTAAAAATATTGAAGACATTAAAATCATAATATTTGGAGTATATTGGGTTAAAGAAAATCTGTTGTTAAAAATAATTGTGCTGTTTCTTTTTACTTGTTAAAATGTGTCTAGTAGGAAATTTAAAATTATACCTGTGGCTCGCATAGTATTTTTGTTAGACAGTGTTGCTCTGGAAGCTGGAGTGACCTCTAGCTTCCTTCCATTGTAATTGGATAATTAGAGCAAGCTTGCATCGGGGCCAGGGCAGTGGAAATTTGGATGAGAGACCCAGGGTGTTGGTTTGTAGATGAAAGTGGGAGGGAGAGGTCATATCTGGCAGCCGGAGAGCAGCATGATGCTAAGAGGCAGAAGACAAGAGAAAGTGTCTAGCCAGGCAGGGAGAGGACACTCAAGTTGAACAGCAGTTTTCTGCGATTCCCATGTCATATGTTCCTCCTGCTGATGTCTTGGTTGGATGAGAGTTTATCTACGTGGCTCACACAACAGATTTCCCAAAAGTCTGCCCCATTAGGAAAGGTACCCCTTCTTCACTAAGCCACCCACCCGTCACCAGCAGAAGGAGAAGAGAGAAGATGGACCTGTGTACCCTGTCCTGTGCCCTACTCTCAGCTGTTTTCTACCGAGACCTTTCCCCTCTTTTAGCATCAATAAAATATTCACCAGACAGTCATTTGCTGGGATTCTTCCAGTTCTACAATTTCTGGTCCTCAAACATCATTTATCATGCAAATGCAGAAGTAACATTTTTTTTAAGATTCTTTTTTCTGCTGTCATAGTATCCTTGGCTTTGGTTTGAGGAGAAAAACCCTTTCACTTGGGGACAGCTATAGTGAGTCCCCGGGCAGAGTAGACATTCACCCTTTGTGTGATGAACATGTGTCTGAGTGGACTGTTGCTCCCACAAAGAATGCAAAATCAAGCAAGAGTTAAGCTAACCACCAGTATCTACACCTCGGTATTGCATTTTCTGGTATGTTAATTCCTATGCAAACAGGAGGTATTAGTCCCCTTCAGTATAGGAACCCTGTTTATGACCAAGGTTTCACACTGGCAGTCTGAGACCAAAGGTGGCCCTCAGACATAATTTGTTTGGCTCTTGCAAATGTTTTAAAAGATCAAGCCAACCTGGGAAAATCAGAACATCTCACATAAAACTCCAGAGTTGAGCTTCCCTTGAAATCTTCCAAGATAACTTGGGTCTGTCTTCATTCCCCAGGGAAATAACGGGCTGGAATGTAGTCACCAGAGCCCCATTACCCTGGACCTGTGTCAGGTCCCTGGGCACATGCACAGATGTCACCAAATCTACACACTGGAATTGTCTAGCTGGTTCATGAGTCATCTGTTGCCTTCCTGATTGGAAAGTCAGAGTGGAGTATATGTAGGCTTTCTTGGTGATGGTTTTATTGCCAGGGAGATAGGAGAGTTAGGTGAAGGTGGAGGTTCTGGAAGGGAGAGATTAGGGTCCTCGAAGCTGCACCTAACTGGATATGCTTCCAAGATGTGGAGCAGAAAGAGGAGGAGGGCAACGCTGAGAGTTCGGGAGAAAAAGTCTCACTTATGTTCCAAGTTCACCTGTCATTCACCTCTGCTGCCCACCTAGTTGAGCTATCTACAAGGAAATCTAGGCCAGGTACAGTGGCTCACACCTGCAATCTCTTTCGGAGGCCAAGGTGGGAGGATCACTTGAGGCCAGGAGTTTGAGACCAGTGTGGGCAACATAATGAGACCCCATCTCTACAAAAATTTTTTTTTAAAAAATTAGCTGGGCATGGTGGTGCACTTATAGTCCCAGCTACTCAGGAAGCTGAGGTGGGAGAATTGCTTGAGCCCAGGAGTTCGAGGCTACCGTGAGCTATGATCGCACCACTGCAATCCAGCCTGGGTGACAGAGTGAGACCCTATCTCTAAAAATTAAAATTAAAAAAATAAACAAAAACCAAGGAAATCTAGTTAGTCACTAGCCCAAAACCATGCGATTATTCAGCTTACTTACAATAGTAGACTTAACCATTTGCAAGGATGTATTTCCCCTACTAATAAAAGGAAAAGACTGGGTAGCAAGAGCATGGGGTCTTTGTGAGTGAGGACAGATTGACAATGGCTTGCTGGCCTACGAGCTGGATGAAGGGACACCCAGATCTGCAAGTGACAAAGGGAAATCAAGTCCTGCCCTGATATTTTGAGGCCCAAAGAGCAGGTCAGTCCTGAGTCCTGTGTAGGGCAGCCCGGGGCAAGAGAGTGAGGCAAAAAACGGCTTCCTTGTTCCAAAACAGCCATCTCTTATGGTATCTCATATTCTTGACTTTTATTTTAAAGTAACTGAATTTTTAAAAAACAGTGGAAAAGGGACAATAACTCAAAGACAACGGCAGATTCTTTTTTTGTTTTTTTCTTTTAAGCACACTGGATAAGAAGAGATTGCTTAAGAAAGACCCGAGTTTCCTTTGCATTCCTGCGGTAGAATCTAGATAGCTTTTATAAACTGGAGTCTACTCTGGTTGCTGTTTTTGGCCTCATTTCCTTTTAGAGCAAGAAAAGAGTTTTGAAAGTCCCTCAGCCCGCGGTGTTTTCTCTCCTTAGCAATTTCTAATTCGGGAGGCCAATTTTAGCCACACTGGGCAGGTTCGTGAAGCAGGGTCAAGTCTCACGTGTTCTGTAATGACCAGTTTTTATTGAGGACCAAATTGAACCCTTTTAAATTACTGTGTCCCTAGCCAAGATCTAATTTCCCAATGACAGTAATCATAGTTTGGGCTGCTCATGAAGTCATATGTTTGTTTGCCTTTTCGTTTGGAGTGGGAATGAGACTAAAAGAAAGATCTGTTAGAAATTGAGAAATTGACTGAAATTCCACTTGCATTTTGTTATAAATGTGTTCTGCGATTTTGTCTTGAATCCCAAACCTGATAAATGCAAATCAGTGAAAAGCAAACAAAAATGGCTGTGCCTCATTCATTATAAGAACTATCCCAGTCTTTTTGTTCTGGAAGTTTCTCTTCTCCATTTTCTTTGTCCTGAGTTCAGTCCACAGGGATGGTTCCAAATTCACATCTCTTACTGTAGCCGTTAGCTCCAAAAGGATTGAATTTTTTCCTTTAGGGAACTACAGAGGCATTTATGTACTATTACCCTATGATAACCTTTGCATTTCTCTGTAAGTTTCATGGTGTTGTTTATCTTTGAACTTGTATCTTTGACAAAGACTCTTCCCTTGACTAAACCCTAACCCGGCTCCTCCAAGCCCTCTTCTCCATTAGCCCTCAACCTTAGCCTGTGAAGACTGGAATAAACAAAACATAGTTTTTAACAGTTCAAAGCCTCAACCCTAGGATGACCATAGCACCCCTCAATGTCACCACCTGAGAAAACTTAAGACTGTCAAAAGAATTTACTGTTGGTTCCAGCCAACACCTGAAGATAGGACACCTGTCTCCTATCTCTATGGGGGTGGGGGCTGACTTCAGTCAACACCAGTTACCAAACCCAACCCGGTTGGGTTTCTCATGGACCAACTCTGCCCTCTTTTTGTAACTTTCCCTTTCCCTAACTCTTCTGAACTCCCCTCCTGCCGCCCTCCCAATTCCTTATTTTCCCTTTAAAATGCAAGGTCCCCTCTGTACAAATTGAAGTTGAGGTCAGCTCATTCGGGACTTTTCCCTATTATGATAGTGTATTATGGACTAAAATCTGTCCTTACCACTTTAGCTACTATCTGGCTTTCTTTATCTCTGACAAAATGCATAGTCTGCCCAAGTAAACTCCATGCTCACTGAGAGAAGTGGGTAGATCTTGTACCTTTTTGTGTTGGCCACAGCTCTCTTCACAGTGCTATGCGCATGTTAGGGTCTCAGAAACAATCCACTGAAGGAATGGCACAGTGACTGATTTGGGGCATAGAGTCTGCACAAATGGCGATTGTCTTTGCCTTGTAGTATGAAGTCAAGGGACTGGGAGATTTATTCAAACTAACTCAGACTCGAATTATCCCCTCTCTCTAGACAATGTCTAAATCCACAACCCAGAGAGATCACATCCTTCATGACAATGCCACAACTTGCACTTTGCTTTTCCTGGTCCCGTGTCCCCTTCTCTGTGCACCCCTATACATATACATAAACACACACACCTCACATAAACAAATGCCACACACACACACTACACGCACATACACATACGGACTTCGAGATTTCCCTTTCTGCTTCTATGTTTTGCCTCATTTCTCTTCTCTGAATATATTCAATTTTATAAAAGCTAAACTCAGTGCTTAAGTTCAAACCAACTGAGGTGATATTTTCCAGGAATTAAAAATTTAGAGAGTGGATTATTATGATGAAAAAAAAACCCATTATTTTTTAGTATTTTAACTAAACAGATATCTGGAATTCAAAAGCACCAAGACTTCATGCATCGTACAGATTGCTTTACCTTTTAAACTAATATAAATTTAATGAGCATGTGAGCAGCCAAGAAAGGAGAGACCTCTTGGGAAGGAAGGTCTATTACACCATGCTCTTTGAGCACCCTGGGCTGTCTGGGGCACTCTGAACAATGGGGGCAATTGAAGAATTCAGATGAGTAGGTGATCGTTTATATTTTTACAAGGCATCTCCTGGAATACCCCAACTCTGGAACCTCAGTGGGTCCTGAGACTTCCTTCCTCTGGCACCATCTTCCCATCACGATGGGCCATGATTCAAGATCTTTATATCACACATGCCCAGGCAACTTTTGAGTTTATTCTCAGTGTCTTTTTTTTTTTTTTAAATAAAACTTCCCACCACCACCACACACACACACACACACACACACACACACACACGCACAAAATCCACTATCACCTCAAAATGCCTGTTATGGGCTAAATTAACTCCCAGTCCCCTAGGATGTGACTGTATTTGGGGATAAAGCCTTTAAAACAGGTGATTAGTGTAAAATGAGGTCATAAGTGTGGGCCCCTATCCAAATATGACTGGTGTCCTTATGGGAGGAGATTAGGACACAGACACACACAGAGGGAAAACCATGTGAAGACACAAGAAGAGACGGTGACCTACAAGCCAAGGGGAATGGATACAACAGCCCTGCAAACACCTTGACCTTGAACTTCTATCCTCCAGAACTGTGAGAAAATAAGTTTCTGTTGTTCAAGCCACATAGTCTATGGCACTTTCTTATGGCTCCTTTAGCAAACTGATGCAGTCTCCACTCATTTTCTCAACATCTCTGAAAAGATACTCATTTTGTAGGTAACAACTGCTCCTGAGTGAGTATATCCAAAACCATGAGGCTAAACAGGGATTGTAAAATTGGGTTTTTCCAAGTCCTATACAATATTTTTTTTCCATTCTACATTTGTAAAATATTTTTAAAACAGCAACGTTTATTCCTATGGAATAGAGGTTCTCAACTCCAGCTTTATATTGTGATGAACTAGGGAGATTGGGGCAGGGAGATACTGCTCTCTGGGTCCCCTCTCCAGAGTTTCAGAATGACTGGCCTGTGTTGGGCACCAGTACCCCACCCCAGGTGATTCTCATGTGCAGCTAGGGTGAGAAAAAAAATGCTCTAAAAATCAGTTGATTAAAAAAATCCTGAGTATTGAAAGTGGACAAAGGGAATCATTCTGTTTCATCCTTTAGAAGACTCGGATTTCATAAATCATGGTCCATTGCTCCACCAATATGAAATATATTTCTTACTCCAAATAGCTCTTCACTTTTTCAGCCCCCCGGTTGTTAGGGAGCTGATATTGCACCACATAGTGAGAACAGAAACTGTTTGGCAATTTCATCACCACTGATCAATGCAAGTTACAAAATGGCAGTGAGAGTTTTAGGGGACATTTAAACCTCCTGGAGCTTCAGGCAAGCATCTATGTTGAGAAGAAACTCCGTTTGGACAGGGGTGCCCTGTGGCCCACATCACCCTAATTAGCAACTTAGCAACACAAGCCCTGTTAGAGAACTAGCCTCATTTGGTGGAGCTGGATCAAGATCCAGTTTTTCAAAGTTTGGCAGCCAGTGAAAGCGTGATGGGTGCCAATTAGCTGGAGTTGCCTTCCACCCCTAGCTACTTAGTGGTGGCTTTTTAATGTGTGTTGGTTTTTCATTAAAGATTGATCTGACTCTGTGGATTTCCAACGTCCTTTTATTTGGTAAGTCAATCCCAGCCTGGCAGTGTCACATAACAAAATTTTTTTTTTTTTTTTTAAAAAAAAGGCTTTGGCTGAAAGTGACTTTCAAAACTCAGCCCTCTAGTTCCAGAAGAGAAAGAGAGAAAGAAAGAAAAGGAAAAAAAGGGGATGGTGGAGAGAGATGCAAGGCCTTCCCTCCAGGCTGTGAAATATACCAGGGGCTGAGAGGCATGGCCAGAGGAGGAAGAGAATGGTGAGAAGTTACCGAAAGGACAAAAATCTTAATGCTATCTTTTTTGAACAACAGCTTTGGGGTTATGATCTGGGGTCTTTTAGGAAAGTAAATAAGAGGTAGTCTGGCTGGTGGAGAAAGAAAGAGATGTTATAATAGTATGTTCAACCTTCATCTTGACTTTCATTGCCAGAAGACACAGCAGCCTGCGGCCAGGTTAGACAAAATTGCTTAACCGGCCTCTTGAATATTCTGATTGGCTAGCAATGCAACCTGCCTAACCAATCAGGTGGAGCCCCTTTGGGGCAACTCCAGATTGACTGGAAACCAATCCTCTTCCACTAATTTATCTTGGGGATAAATTGGGTCAGGAAACCAATCCTCTTCCACTAATTTATCTTGGGGATAAATTGGGTCAGGATAACGAGGTATCCTGACCATAATTTCTGGCAGAAGCTAATAATGAAACTACTTGCTAACAACCTCATTGATAAGTTGCCCCAAATGGGACTATTCTTCCATCTGTTAGGACCAAGGTTGCTTCAGCTGTGGTGAACTGGAATCCACTGTACTACCTGCCAACATGGCCAAAGGCACAAAAAAGTATAAGAACCACAGTCTAATCCTCTAAGGCCTGGGTGATTTTGTTTAATATGACTCATGTTCGTATACCTTGAAAAGGCCTTTCTCCCAGTGGTTCCACAATAGTGTCTGTTAATGCAAGCCTTACTATATATATTTTATACCTATTATATATAGTATGTGTGTGACACTATATATGTGTTGTTAATTCCAGCCTTATTATTTGTGTGTGGGTATACATACAGATAGATAGATATGCCAGCTGGAAAAGTCCTGCTCCAGGGGTTCAACAATAGTATCTAGTAGATACCAGGTTAACTGGGATTTTTAGAGGTGGGGGGGTGAAGTGTGTCATGGTTAGATTTCCTGACTAACTCTGGATTCACTGCAAAATGGCTGTTAATGCCAGCCTTATTTATATATTTGCAATATAAATATATATCTACATCCCTATCTATCATCTATCTATCTATCTATCTATCATCTATCTATCTCTGCCTTCTAAAGCATAGCTCCAAGAATGAAATTTGATCTTTGTTTGCTTAGCCACGACCTCATAGCCTGTTGAGTTAATTCTACTCGTCAGTTCTTAGGACAGAAATAAAGAGTGTCAAAAGTTGAAGGATAGAGCCTGGAAGTTACATTTTGTCCTAAAATCCTGATAAAGGTTTGTTTTCTAGTTATTTTTTCTCTTTCTTCCAAAATGAGAATGCCACAAAACACAGAAAATATGAACCCTAACCACAGCCACAGGCAATTAAGCGCCGTGGCTGGCTCAGCTGCAGTAATTTGCAGATTTGCTGCATTTGTTTCTTTCTGCGGCTTTTGTCATTTAGCTGCAGGATTGTCTTCTCAGGTCTCATGTCTACACGTTCTGAGGTGCGGATTTGTACATGCTCATCTTAAAGCAGCATCAAATTCTTGAAGAATCAGCTTTGCCACCAGTTTCACTATGCCTTTTTTTGTTTGTTTCTGCAAAAACTGTTAGCAAGAACTGACCCGTCCCAACAGGTAACCAGGTACCTTGAGGCTGTTCTTTGGTTGGAGAGAGATGGGACTGGGGTCAGGCAATGCAGGTGGGCAGATGGCTGGATGCTCACCTCTCCTGCAGCAGCAATCAGGGAAGTTCTAACAGTGAGAAGGGAGAGGAGCCCAACAGGGGTGCCGGAAAGCTCTCCATCAAAGGCAGAAGGGAGCTTCATGATAACAGGACATTAGTATAGAGACTGGTTTGGTGAAAAAAGTTGCCGCTGGTGAGGTGACAATACAAAGAGGCTGCTGCCTCTTGCAGAGAGGGAGAGCAAGGGTGTACTTGAGCTGAGTGTTGGTTTTCTGGGGCAACCCAGTACAGAGAGCAACTGAGCTTAATGCCAGGTTTCCTTCCTGCTGAATCCAGCCAGTTTTGCAAATGAACAGGGCAGGCAAAGAAATGTAGGCTTGCTTCATAGGGAGTCAAGATAGTTGTCATCACCACTATCACCATGGAGCCTTACCTGGCGTTGACTTTTGGCCTGGCACATGCTTACTGCTTCTGTGCAAAGGGTAAGTAAAGGCGAGGCATGATTCCTATCTGTACAGGGCTCACATACAGGTGCAGTCACACTGCTGTGGATTCCCCTACCAATAGAACAGTGATAAGGTTGTTGGCAAAAAGTCCATCATTTATGTGCTTTGTGATTTAACTGCTAAAGATCGATATCTAAATGGTCAGTTAGTATTAGAATAAACTATTGTAATAAAGAGACCCAAAATGCAATGGCTCAGATAAGATAGACATTGATGGCTTTCTCTCCAAAAATTCCAGGGGGTGAAGTGCTCCAGGTCAGTGGGAGACTTTATCCATGCAGTGACTCAGGGACCCAGGTGGCTTCCATTTTATTTATTCTCCATCCTCTAAACCATTTTCCTTGTCTGTGTAGGTAGGTACCTTACCCAGATTCCAGCCAGCAGGAAAGGGGAAGAGTGTGAGGGGCATGCTTGCAAGGTGTCACAGCATACTTCTCTTCTGTTGGCCAGAATATGGTCAACAACACGAGTGCCTTTCACTCCAGGGGGCCATGGGGACGCGGTGCCTGCCTGAGCAGTGCACCAGCTACAAGTGTCTCACCATGGAAGAATAGGGCAGTGGGTTTCGGTGAACAACCATCACATGGGGGCCTCACCTTACATTCTGAGCTGGTGGTTTTTGCAATTCTCCGATTTATTTTTTTTTTAATCTAACAATAAGTATGTAGAATTCCATAATTTCCAAACCCTTTATAGTGGTTGTATGGTAACTTTGTTTAGTTTTCTGAAATTTCTTTCCATTTGCTTTCTTAAGCCCCTCCCTCTTCTCTCAGTCTTTAAAAGAGCAAATGACTAAAGATTCCTGGGAAAATTTTCCAACATTCCTTAAGATAGTTGGTGTTGCAAATCCAGGTTGGAAGACTTGGATAAGAGAAGAGTGACCTATGGAAAGGGCAGGAATTCTAGAGACAGGGCAGGAGGGAGATTGAGATGATTGATCCTGACTCTTTCCATACAAATCCAATCTCCCCCAGATTTGGAATCTCAATTAGCCAAAAAAAAAATGGACTTCAAAAAAAAAACAGTTTACCAAAAATGTTTAAATTCTGAGGTGGCAGAGACATTCTTATTCTTTTCTTTTCTTTTTTTTTTTTTTCCTGGGCTCTGACCCCATGGGATAAAAGACATCATACTTGGAAACAGTAAGTCTTGCATCCCAAAAGATTCTCTCCTTTCTCTGGTGGGTTCTTCGAAACCTTTGGGCTACTTGAATATTACAATTAACCTGTGTTATGCAAAGTGTAAACAACCAGGAAGATTTTTCAATGGAAATACACAATTCTGTTAGAATTAATTTCCACTCATTTTTAAAATACAATACAATTGAATAGTGCCATTTACACTTCTTACAACATACACTCTCTTGAACAGATAGTTCCCAATCAGCCATTTGCCATTTAGCAAGTGCTTTCTCTGATCCTGTGCTTGGTTTCTGTTACATTTAAAGCAGACTTACACTTTCTCAGAAAGATGTGCCTAATATTCAAACTCAGCCCTCTTGGCCTGTTCACAGGGGAAGTTTTGCCATAAAAGATGAGTTGCAAAGTCATAGCTGAGTGGAGCTAACACACTCAATGCAATTACCCTTTGGTACATTTTTGGGCTAATGATATTTACATCAGTTTGCCTGAAAAAAGAAAAATAAATGTCAAACCAAATACCAAAGCATGAATAACCTACTGCAAGACTGCTAGAATCAGAAACAGTTCCCTGTGCTCTAAGATTGCTCTGAGAACCATGTCAATATGCTAGTTTCATGGTAATTAAAAAAATCTAAAAAGCCAATACTTATTTTGTCAAAGGCACAAATATGTAAATCCAACTTGGCCTATGACCAAATTAACACAGAGTTCTGATTGTGCCTAAGCTGGGGCAGTTAGCAATTATTCTTTGTATTTCTATACAGAGCTTTCTTCCGAAAAACTCAAAATACTAGAGAATCACAAAAGTTGGAAAGAACTTGAGAAACCATCTAATTCCTTCATTTTGCAAATTTGGAGACCGTAGCCCACAAAAGTTAAGTAACTGGTCACACTGCTAGCCTGTGCCTCTTGACTAAGTCCAATTATCTTTAGTAGCTTATCCTGATGTCCTTATCTTTGGACATCCTAATTCTCTCTTTCCCATTCTATTGTAAGACAGTTTTCTTTCTTAAAAACGACTGTGAAGTTTGGAGAAGGAGGAAGTCTTAAATATTCTACATTATAATGTAAGTAAAAGTTGACTGCAAGTCACCTTGGCCTTATCACATGGCCAGATTGGCAGGAGAACCTCAGTAGGCAATCAGCCTTAGTGGCCTCAATGCAGGGACACCCACAGCCTAGACAAGAATAAAACAAACCAAGGAAAAAACAGTGTCTGCAATCCTTTCAATAAGAAAGCCAGCCCCATAACAGAAGCCAGGCAATAGAGATGGAAAAATTGGATTCCAAAGGCAGAAAGATGGAGAAGGACACAAGCCAAATGGGTGAGAAGGTGACCCCAAAGATGACTGGCTGGGATCAGGATGCTGGGACGGCCAATGAACACATCACTCCAAGAAGGCTGGGTTAAGTGGGCTGGGCCAGCTGGTAATCCTGGTGGAGAATTTGTGGTCCCAACTATAGCCACGATTTGCCTCATTCATTCATTCACCCATTCACCTAATATTTATGACACCCACTCTGTGCCAAGCACTGGACTGGGGGATAAACCAACAAATAGGGCAGATGTAGTTCTTGTCTTCACAAGCTTCACAGTCTATCTGGGAGACGACATCAAACAAATCATTATGCAATTATTTCTTTATCTTTGTTATGAAAGTTACGAAGGGAAAGCACAGCACACAATGAGAATTCATAAAAGGGACATCTAGCTTAGGCTGAGGACAAGGGAGGAATTGTGACGTTTGTTTTTAAAATGGAAACAATTATCAAATGGAATTTGATTAATTTGCATTAGACACCCGTGAATATACCAACGGTGATTTTTAGCAGCGTCAGATAGAAGTGTGCACCCGAACTGGCCGTGTATACTAGAAGGCCATTGATGGAGACGAGAGAGAGGATTCCACTGGGGAAGGCAGAGAACACGGGAGAACTAGAGTCCCCATGCTGGTGGTGACAAGCAAAGACGAGGCTCTGTCTCACTCTCGCTTTCTCTGGAGCTGAGACCCAGGCTGAACCCGAGAAGGGCCGCAGGGTGGCACGAAGTCAGTGTCTGTCTGGCCTCAGCGCCCTGTTCTGATTCCTGACCTGCGTTTGGTTTCCACATTAGTGGGGGCTGCTGTGTACCCTGCTTTCTTAGTTCCCAGCCCCAGGAACCCGGTCTCTCTGCGTTGTTCCCAGAGTTCTGGACGTTACTCACCTGTGTGCTGGGCTCTTTGCTGCTAAATATCTGGACTGGACAAAATCCAGGGTCTTTCAAAATAATAAGTGTGTCCTATTTGTCACAAACACGGAGACTGATGCCTTGGCTTTTGACTCATCTTTGGACTGGTGCTCCTATCATTAAAGCTCATAGCTCTTCCTGCATCTGGTTGGGTGTCAAACAAACAAAATAGAAAAAGAAAAAGCCCCATAGCTCTGCAAAATTCCCACCTCTCAGGTCAGATGCTAGAACACCAGGCTCTGCCACCAGAAATCCACCTGGATTCCTTAGAAAGTCACGACTCTCTGTGACTTGGCCCACAGTCACTAAGCCCCGCTTCTAGAACAAAGTGCTGATGCTACTGGCTAATGCTGCACAGAACCAGTTGCATGTGGAACCAACTCTGTGGTGTTGAGACCTCCCAAGATGTTCCCTGACTCTGAGATCCCCATGTGTGAAAGGGAGGGTGTTGAAAAAAGCAAACGGAGGCATTTCATTTGACAGTAAACACTGCCTCTGGCATCTGTGTCACATGGTTACCCAAATGCCTTGAGCTGCCCTAAGAGAAATATGGGAGAGGTTATAACCCTACACTGTTTGAGACAGTGCGTACAACCTATCAGATCAGATCTGGAGTGCTGCATACCATTCTGAGTACCGCGTTTACAAAAGGATTTAGAAAGACTAGAAAGTGTAATCAGACCAGTGAAAGGGCCAGAGATCATTCCTGGGAGAGAGCTGCCGAAGGAAGTCGGGGTTTAGCCAGAAGGAAAGAAAACTGAGAGCTGCTTTCAAACGTTAAAAGGGCTGGAGCTGGAGTATTAGGCTTGCTCTGAATTGTCACAAGGGCCAAGAAAAAGCAAAAAGGGAGACAGATATTTCAAATCGATGTGAGCAGGGTTTTCTAATAGTCTTATTCTAGTGGACTTGTTTGAGGCAGGGGAGACAGCGGTGAAGTCAAGCTGGAGTCAGCAGCTGTGGGTGCACTGGGGCTTGGGAGGGGATTCTTTAAAAGAAGGAGACTAGTTCTCATTTCCCTCAAGCTAGATGTAAGTTTACTGGATTCTTTCCTTCACGTCCACCAAAAGCAGCATACATGCTTCGCTCCTGCCCGGTTGAAGCCCTGGCTGAAAGGAGAAGTGACTGGTCATTCTGGGAGACCCTCTGAGCCACCACTGGCAGAGTCAGGACTTCCTGTGGCCTTGGGGAAAACTGGGAATGTGCAAATTTTGTCCAGATGATATTGATGACAGTGATGCTGCTATTTATCAAGGGATTGCTATGTGCCAGGCATCTTGCTAAATATATTAAGTGTAATATCTCATGAAACCCTTACTCCCATTCTATAAAATAGCTATTATAGTCCTCATTTTCCCAAGGAGGGACTGGAAATTCAGAGAACTTCCATTTCCTGCAAGGCCACTCTTGCTGCTGTGTGGCAGTGGCCCGAGCCCGAGCTCCCACCATGGTGGCTGTCAGCTCACCTCTGCTGCAGAGACCATCCACGTCTCCTCGTTGAGGTGCTTCCCAAGCCAGCTCCACTCTGTTCTCGGCTCTCAACTCCCAGGAAGGCTCCGTGGCATGGTAGAATGAGCTTATGAGTTAGAATCAGACAGGCCTGGGTTTAAAACCCAACTCGCCACTTATAGCTATTATGATCTTGGGCAAATTACATAGTCCCTTTAACCGCTAATTTCTTCGTCTATAAAATGCCTACTTCTTTCGTATAGTGGACGCATATATTTTTTTCCAGGGGTCAGGTTCTGAAATAACAAAGTAAGCAAAAAACAAAGATAGTTCAGTGTGTCCTTGGTAAATCCCTTAGGGAGGTGCACTTGTGGCCCTCATGTGGGCAACTTCCTCCACTGGGGTGGCCGCTGTGATCGAGGCAGACGAGGTCCCTGCTCTTACAGGGCTTAGCATTTGGTGGAGAGTGACAGCAGACACCAGGGAGCGTTAAGCACTATTCAGAGACCTATGCAGTGATAAGGAATGACAAGGACAGGCTTCTCCCAGGAGGTGGCATTTTCAGCCAAGATCTGAGTAGCAAGCAGGAGCTTCATGCAAAGATGTGAGGAGAGAACATCTGGGCAGAGGGAACAGCCAGGCTAAGGCTCCCACGGACAGAATGAGCCAGAACAAAGTGGCTTAAGGGAGACTGGTCCAAAATGAGGCCAGGCAGTTAGGCAGGGAATTAGATTGTTTAGGGCTTGTTTTCCAAATGTGCCAGGAGAGTTCCCAAGGCCACTTCGTGATCTGAATTCCTTTTTTAAGCTCTCTCTGACAGCTGTGGGGAGAATGGATTGCAGGCCGACAGGGAGACCAGCTAGAAAGTTTTGCAGCAGTGCAGGCGTGAGATGCTAGAAGCTCAGACTCGGGGTGGTGGCGAACAGCAGATTCAGTTCATGCTTTGGGGGACAGTGACAGGGACAGCTGGAGGACTGGACGCAGGGTGTGGGGAAAAGAGAGGAATCAAGAATAACTCAAGGATAACCCTCATTTGCAACTAAGTCCAGCACAGCTTTTTCGCCAGTGCTGGTCCTGTCTTTCAGTTTGGGCCACATTGGATACCGATTCCAAGTTACAACTTAGAAGTTCTCTTTGAAATAAATCACCATTACCTACTTTTTTCCCAGAAAGCAAATTGGAGGGGAAT
>CM052451.1:9429568-9448881 GCA_028533085.1 Varecia variegata | reverse complement strand
CCCCCCCCCCCCCCCCCCCCCGCCACGAACTGGTGCCTTAAAGCAACACAGATTCATTACCTTACAATTCTGGAGGTCACAAGTCTGATGTGGGTCTTACTAGGCTAAAATTAAGGTATGGACAGGGCTGTATTCCTATGGGTGGTCTAGGGAACACTTCATTTCCTTGCCTTTTCTGGCTTCTAGAGGCTGCCTGTCTTCCTAGACTTGTGACCTCTTCCTCTGTCTTCACAGCCGGCAGAATAGCATCTTTAAATCTCTGACTGCAAACCCTGCTTTCAGAGTCACTCTGACCCCCTGACTGCCTCCCTCCTTTTTAAAAAAAATTTTATCAATGTGTAATTGATGTACATATTTTCGAGGTACGTATGATAATTTGGCACATTCATAGAGCCAAATAAGGGTAAGTAGGATATTCATCACCCTAAATATTTATCTTTTCTTTATGCCAGGAGCATTTGAATTATTCTCTTTACTATTTTGAAATGTACAAATGTACAATAGATTAATGTTAACTGTAGTCACCCTACCGATCTATGAAACACCAGGTGTTATTTCTTCTAACGAAGTGTGCATTTGTACCCACTAATCAACCTCTCCTCATCCCCACCCTTCTCGGCCTCTGGTCACCACCAATCTACTCTGTGTCCTCATGAGATCCACCTTTTGAGCTCCAGTGCCATCCATGTTGCTGCAAATGACAGGATTTCATTCTTTTTTATCTGCCTGCCTTGTAATGACATTGGGCTACCCCCTCATTCAGGATCCTTAATTGAATCACATTTGCCAAGTCCCTTTTTCTGTTTTGCCATGCGAAGTGGCCTATTCACAGGTTCCAGGGATTAAGATGTGGGCATCTTTGGTGGTGGGATGGGCCCAGGGTGGGCATTATTCTGTCTACTCCAGCTGCTTATCCTCTCTAGGGAGATTTGTGAACAGAGCATCTAATCAGGATTCACAGACACACCTATTCATGCTAAGCCAGTATTCAAAACCAGCACGCTAGAGTTTCCATAAATGATCAAAGCGATAAATACGGTGATTAGTACTCCAGGACTGACCCATTGTCACATCACGTTCCAGACCATGTGGAGGTCCTGACTTGGGGTTGGAAACCTCAGTCTCTGAATCCAAGTTGCATTTGCATATCGGGCTCATCAGAGGGCCCAAGTGTTACCTGCAATCTCAGTAGACTCAGGGGGCCACAGGAAGTTAAACCCGGGACCGGCCAAGGTGAAGGTGTCTCTGGGTGGCCAGCAGGCTCTTTGCATGGTTTTACACAGGAAACCAGAAGTCAAACTTAAAAGCCAGAATTGTGATTGAATTACAACCCTGGGAGCTGGAGTCTGTGTGTGTGTGTGTGTGTGTGTGTGTCAGTGTGTGGCACTTGCACTGCTCAAGATGGTCAGTGAAGATAGAGCAGCCCTGCAGTTTCTGGGAAATCTGGATTTTTCTCTATGTGCAGGTGGAATAAGGCAGCCTGTCAGCAGTGCATCCTCAAGCAAAGAACCCGGAAAAAGGGCCACATGCCACGCTGGCATGTTTTACGTGTATGTGTGTGACTTGATCTTATTTTAGGGATTGAAAACAAAATACCTGTCTGTACACTTTAGATAAGAATGACCCTGTGGTTTGTTATTCAGGCCAAAGTCTCTCCTCTCTTTTTCTTATACAATCAAATCAAATATAGCTTAATCCAGAAACTAGGGTAAAGGCGATTAGCTGGAAAACTCTTCGGCCAGCTCTCAAATTTGGGATGCACTTTTTAAAACAAAAACCCAATATTCCATTCTTTTCTTTCATGCAGAAATCTCAAGTTCCCTACCTGAGTTGCAGCTTTTCCATGATTATAATGAATCAGTTCTTTGAGAAGATCTACTTCTTGTCCTCAACACCCAGTGTATAAATAAATCACTCACAGGTTTATTTTTTTTAAACAATGACTCTTGTATGTTTATAATTTAGGTTGTAGAACACAGCTCCTGGTCTTATTGGGTTTATGCATTAGAAGTAGAGACCAAAGCCATTTTAAGTTACAGAAGCATGGGATACTGAAGTTGTATTCTTTGATGTTTCTGCCACAAAGGGAAACCCTGTGAGAGAGGAGAGTATCAAGGAGAGCAGACACTCAAGCATTTGTTGGCAGGAAGAATAAGAGCATTGTTTGGGCCCCAGCAGGGAAGACAGGAGACGAGGTGGCTTCCTCAGTGATGAAGTTTGTTCAGTGTGGTGTAAAAGAAAGGGCAGCTCCTGGGAGTTAGAATCCTGGATTCTAGATCTGCCACCGTCTGGTGTGTGACAGGGCACAGTCGCACAGCAGCCTCTGGACCTCAGCTTCCCACCTATGGACCGAGAGACTCCGATGATGCGCTAGGTCCCTGTGCTCATTGGTGGAGTCAGAAGCCCAACTCAGAACTCACTTTAATGAACACACCACCACCCATCACTGATGAGAAATGAGTCATTCTGATCTCAAATAGGCTGTGATTGATGAAGTGGTACTACCTGTGTGTTACACAGAGAACAACTTATAAAGAATTAGAATACAATATGTGTGACCTGTACGACTTAACGATGGATGTTAATTTTCCCTCGATTCATGAAGCATTTCTGGGTGTGATAGTTGCTCTGATCTACTCATGAGTGAAGGCCCAGCAGCAAGTTATTCTACTCTTTAAGCCTTTTCCTTCCACTAGTTATAGAACTTAGACCTTGAAGGATTCTCCATTATCATCGGAGCCCAGAGGAAGGAAAAAATTAAAGCAGTGTTTCCAGGTGGACACAACTAGTTCATGGAGGGCCAGGAAGGAAATCTGATGCCCCCTTTCTCAGGCCCCTCCTGAACTTCAATCCCACTCACAATCTTCACCCAACAAATATGTGTTCAGCGTGGCTGTGGCCTGGCACTGTTTTGGGTGCTGAAGACAGAGCCGTGGACCATCAGCTCAGCGTCCTTTCTTTCTCCCATCTTTGTGGGGAAGATAGAAAATAAATGGACAAAATAATTCCAGGTGGCCACAGGAGCTACAAGGAAAGAAAATCATAGCAAAATGGTTAAAAAATGAGGGAGCATGGGTGGGTTGTCTGGACTGGAGGGCAGAGAAGTCCCCTCTGGATAGATGCTCTTCAGCTGTGATCATCAGTTGAGTCACAGCCTAAGTCAGAACTCACTTGAGGAAACACACCCAACACTGGTGGGAAACGTCTTGTTCTAATCAATGGAATATTGTGATTTTTCTAGGTGTCATCTGAGTTGACGTCTGGACGATGAGACGGAGGCAATCACATAGGTAACTGGACGAGAGTCTTCCAGGCAGAGGGCAGCAAGTCCAAGGGGCCCAGAGGAGAGAACAAGGAAGAGACAAAAGCTGGCATGTGCTGAATTCAGGACCAGGAAAGAGAGTGGCGCATAGTAAGGTCAGAAAGGTTAGCAGAGCCCTGCAAGCCATGGTAAGGGGTTTGGTTTTTATTTCATATGCAGCTGGAAGGTGCCAGAAGGCATTGAACAGGGGAGTCACAGGATACAGTATGTTTTTAAAAGATTGCTCTGGCTGCTGGGTGGAGAACGTGTGTAGATGGGCAAAGTAGATTAGGTCTCCTTGTCAGGAAGCCAGCAGGACAGAGTAGGTGAAGGTGACAGTGGCAGGGACCGGGGAGCAGAAATGGAGATGGAGAACAATGGGAGGATTTAGAGTATATTTTAGTAGCAGTGGCCACAGGACCTGCTTGTGGGAGGTGAAGGAAAAAGAGACATGAAGGAAGCCAGCAGCTACTACGACAGGGGACAAACAGGTGTATTAGCAGCGATAATGAGTTCAGTTCTAGATATTAAGCTTAGGTTGCCTGTTAGACATATATTTCTTGAAACATTATCTAATTTAGTCTAACATTTGCTCTTATTTATCTGAATTAAATGAGGTTTCCTGTCATGCTCTAGAAACTCAAGTTCCTGCCTGGGATTCCTGAACAAATAACCAGTTGTTCTTTAATGGCAACAGTGATGTAGTATACTTGAGAAGATGCCCTAATTTCTCATTTTGAGATGCCCTGCCCGGCCCCAGCGGTGCCTAGCTTTTTCTTTCCTTTATAGACAACTTCAGGGCACCCACATGCCAGATGGGAGAGGCAGTGGGACCAAGGAGACCCAGAGGCAGCGAGACAACTGGGTCACACCCCCAACACGTGACCTGTGGGAGCCTCTAAGTGGATTGCAGTGGTCGGGATTGGGGCTTCTTTCTACTGATGCTGGATAATCAAAGGAAAAGACTGCAGGGGATGAGATGTTAGTTTGCAGAACCTCAAAGTGAAGGGGAAAAAGTCAGCAGCCATCTGTCCATCAGGAGAGAGGAAGGGATTAGGAGCCCCTGTGAATCTAATGAAAAGAACCGAGAGGATGGGCTTAGAGAACATGGTGGATGGGCCATTTCCCCAGGGACTGGGAATCTGGAGAAAAGAGGCGTTCTACCTTGAGTTGATGCAAGATGCAGCTTAGAGCTACGAAGAGACGTGGGCTTCCCAGACAAGCAGGTAGAAGGTGGCAGAACTGGGAGTAGGGAGTGGGTATGAACAGCTGGGTATGCATGACAGCAGCCCCCAAAGGCCAGGGCTCTGGAGGCTCAAGAGTATACACATATGGTTTTCTCCAGGGCCTTTCTACCTACTGACATGGCTGGTTTCATCACACAGCCAGATTTAGTTTCTACTCACTAGTGGGCAATTTGTGAAATGGTAAAACCTGAGCACTGGAGTCAGACCGCCTGGGTTTGAATCTTGTCTCTGCCATCTACTAGCTATGAATTTGGACATGGTACTTCAATGCTCTGTGTCTCAACACCTCATCTTTAAAATGAGGGCAACGATACCCTGTGTGGTGGTTGTGAGGAGAAAAGGAGTTAATACGTGTTAAGCCTTTGAGGTAGTTCCTGGAATATATTAAGCCCATTAAAATACCATTTCCTGTAGGGAGAGGAACAGAGGGGCAAATGGGGCAAATATTGTAGCTTCCTATCCCCCCAACTCCTTGGGAGGTACAAGAAGAGGCCAAAGTCAACATGGTGACTCTCTTCATGTCATCTTGGCATTTTAATATAAGTGATCTCCTCAGCAAAGATGGGGACCTGCTGGGTCATCTCTCACCCACATGGGAGGAAGAGGAGGTTGACTATTTTAGTTGTTAGACAGCATATGGAAAATATAAAAACAGCACAATGTCTGATTCTGCCTCTTAAAAGCATCGGTAAGTAATTTGCAATACCTGCGACATAGGCAGATGGTAAGATCCCTTGAAAAACCACTGTGAAATATCTGGAAGCTTTGTAGATTAATAGCATTAGAAAAATGCTATTAGAAAATTCCTGCACTTGAAAAAAATCCAATGCCTGACCTTTGCACCTATTCCCTTCAGTGTATGCCATTTCTGCCCTGAGGAAACAAACTTTAAAAAATTATTTTAAAAATGTAATAGGGTGAATTACCAATCCATTAGAGAAAACAAACCCATTCTAATTAACAACTAGTCACAGGAAAATTGCTCACTGCTGCAGGGCTAGATAAATGCCAACCCAAAGCTGGAGAAATTGCGCCAGCTACACGTTCCAGTTCAATTATTTTGTCTTCACTCAGCCAAGTAATTGATGTCTGATCATTTTGCCTGGTGGGTGTTGATGGAAAGGGAGTGATTTCTCCCTGGGCTAGACCAGCATCATGGACAGCTTCTAGACTGTGGCTCAAGGAACAAAAGAGCTGACAAGACAGGCTCCTGGAGCAAAGGTGTCCCCAGACCAGCCCCCCTGAGAAAATGGGTACAGGGCAGCCATCCCCACGTGACCAGAGCAGAGACTGTCCAGTCACTGCCAGCCTTCTCGCCTGGAGTCTGTCCCCTAAAGCAACTTCTTTGACTTCCTAAAACTCTCCAGATCTAGATCCAGAACCCACAGAAGCAAGTTTGTGCTTGGCCAAAAGAAACTAGGTGGCGATTTTTTCCCCCTTCTGTTAGCAGAGGTGGTTAGGAGAGTGACAATGATCGTTGCTGAAAAAGCCTATCTTTAGATGATTGATCGAGTGCTTTATTTCATGCTATTTCCTGACCTTGACAGCTAAATGGTTATTGAATGAAAAAATTTTAAGTGCTGTTACTTCATATTCAGGGAATATGAATTCAAGCACAGGAAAAAGTATCCTTCAGATGCCCATCTCCATGGGGAAGTGGAGAGAATTTCTGAGCAGCCATGTGAATGACGAGGGAGTCTAAGCACAGTCCAGGAACATAGGATTTCAGCACTAACCCGAACAAAGAGGTGGATTATGCAGCTCATTATCATCTATCATCACAGATACAAATAAATCCTAGCCATTGAAATCTGCTTTTGTTCAAAATTGCTGTTTGTGTCACTTGAATAATACCATAGGACTTACTGATATAAACATCCTAATTTGATACAAATGCGTTCATAAAAACAAAAACCCAATGCTGAGACTTAGAAGGTTCAAAGAAACACCTTACCATATTGGATGCTTTCGTGGACTCTTGTTGCATAGCCGGCAACTGCTGGGCCCTGTCTTGCCTTGATGACAATTCAGCAGGCAGAACTCCTGTAACTGAGGGAATGGCCTGAAAAAGGGCAAAATGTTTTAGGAGTTGTCTCTTTAACACCCCCTCACACTCTTTTGGAAATTAAAACCTGCATCCCTGCCAGAGGCCAGTAATCAGAGGGGCAGGGGAGTGTCCTTTGCTCTTTGTACCACAGGAGATGGCTGGATGCTCGTCAGAATTGTTCAGACAGAAGTCACAAGATTGTCTGAGATTGTCTTTGCTGGAGATGGGGTCGATCAAGACCATCAACTGTCATTAAACAGCAATAGCCCCAAGCTGAAAAATCCTTTTAAAAACTCTGTACTTCTGCTTATAGAGAGGGCTAAGTTACTTTAAGACGTGAGTCTGCCATACTCCTCATTTCCTGGTAAATTAATAAACTCCCCTTTCCTTCTCCTCAAACCACTTGTCCTCATTCTTCTGATGCGGCCTCAGGGACAAGTGCTGAAACTTTGGTTACACTCCTAGACACCTGCCGTATCAGCAAATGGTTTTATCCCCAAGAGTAAATAATACAATATAATGGTCAATAAGACACATACTGTTAGGATAAAAAAGACTCTTGCAGGTGTTTTAGAGAGTTGAAAGGGATCTTTGATGACCATCTGGTCCAACCCGGAGAGGTTAAGACTCTTGCCTTTGGTTACACCATTAGGGGCAGACCCAGAACATGAAACCAGGTTTCTTGGACTCTTGATTCAGAGCTCTTTCTACTTTACTGAGCTGCCATTTAGGGAACACATTTTAATCCCTTGCGTTAAAAAAAATCAACAGACGTATTCAGCTTGCTTTACACTTGAGATAGGCATCTCTCAAGTACAAGGGAGAAAAGCCTCTGTCTCTCGGAGGCCACCTCACTCCAGGTCCTAGGATGGAATTGCTGTTCCAGGATGGAAGGTGAGGGGTAAAGGAGCTCAGGAAAATTCACCCCAAAATATGACTCCTTGGTATAGAGACTATTTTGAATTAAAGGCCCTTAGAGATCAACAGGCCCTCGGAAGGGGCTTTCTCTCTGTCTGCATAAACCAGACAGACCCATCAAAACAAAAAATTGACTTCCCTTCCCCTCCCTGTTATCTCAATATATTGCAGGAAAGAAGATCAAGAATGCAACCAGACCTGGCCCAAATGATTTAAACATAATAATAGCGGTCTCTCAGATTAAATTACAAATCAATCTGTTTCCCCCATCCATTCGTTCTCCCACATGTCTATTCATCCTCCCTAGCAACCATTTATTACCCCTAAACAGAATTACCTATACTCCTCATCTCCCACTCCCCTATAAAAGGCGAGTATAAAAATATCTGGATCTCATTGGGATATTGGGCCATGCACATGGTATCATGTCCCATGTGTAAGTGGACCCATGCTGTTTCCAACCCGTGTTGTTCAAGGGTCAACTGTAATTACTCAGGAATCCTGGCTCCTTCTATCCTGTGTGGGTCTCTATCACAGAATGAGAGAGAACTAGAGGGCTCATTCAAGACATTTTTAAAGGCCAGTCCTGGAAGATGCTTACATCGCATCTACCCCATTCTATCAGTCGGAACCCAGATACGTAGCCTCCAACCAACTTCAAGGAAAACTAGGAAATGAGCTCTTCCTGTGTGTCTAGGAAGAGGAAATGGGATCGACAAAGGTGTAGCTGGTTTCCACCCTAAGAAGCTCCAGTGGCCCAGAAAGATCAGCAGATTAAAAGTACCAACTGGTACTTTTAATTTAGGGGACCAACTGTCAAAAGCATTAAACAGAGGCGGAAACAAAGATGAGGTTGGTTAATTCTGATTCATCAGTAAAGGATAGCTGATACAGGAAGGCTGCTAGAGGAACTGGGTTTGGTCAGTGTCTTCAAGGGTGAATAGGTATTTAAACGGTGGAAATAGGAGGGCGAAGGTAGACAAAAGCACAGACGTGTGGGCGTCCACACCAGCCAGAAAGCGGGAAGGACCTGGTAAGACTGGGGGAAACAAGAGTGGAAGAAAAAGAGAGGCCAGGTTCCAACCAAGAGTCTTGGGTGTTTTGTTAAATGGTTTGGATTTTGTTCTACAGGCAGCGGGACGCTATGGCAGCTTTTTGAATAGGTAGTGACATAGTCGCATTTATGTTTTAAAAAGAGATGTTTTCTTTTCCATGCATTTGGTTGTTGGCTGAGGTTGGTGGGAAACTTCATGGCTGATAATTAGGGAGGTTGCTGTTTCATAACAGGCAGTTCTTGTCTTCCAAGAAGCTTAAACACTTTGCATGTATTGATGAAGCTCATTAATCCTCACTTTCTTCAAGGGTAGCACAGATGAATGAAATATTCCTACATGACCTACTTTACTGAACTGAGAAAACCACCTGCTGACGGCGCAAATGATCTATGAGAAGAGTTGCAGGTTGTATCATTTGTCAGCCTTGCAGAGAACGCTGTCCAGATGCCACTGGGAGAACCAAAGCAACATGACAACTCCACGGTACAGCTCAAAACACTGAAATTAGATTGCAGGGATTTACAGCAACCACTTGTGAATGTTGTCATTAGCACATTTGGATTCCAGCTTCCAGCTTGTTTCTGATCAGCTAATAACAGTGCATGTCTTACGCTTTAACCAACAGGTAAATATCCATTTCTTCATGGGTTCTCAATCGTATCGCTGCTTTGCAGTATTGATACTTAAAGGTGTTTCTTTATTATGGTGCATGTCTAAACACATGGAAATGTAGTTTAAGTCCTGACATAGATGAAGTTATTTTAGTTTCTCTGTACCTTCCTCCGCTAAGTTTCCAAACCATCACTTCTCATTCCCACATCTGCAATCTGGAAGATAGTAGAAATTACAGTAACATGAAAACCCTAATTTTATATGGTCTTTCTTCAGAGAAGTTCAGCACACTTCACTTGGATAAAGTCACCATTGGTTCTCCACCCAGTGGCCAGTTCTTTCCTTGCTGTCAAAGTCTTGATTTTGTCCAGATGCCCACTTTTTTCTAACTTGATGCAGGAGGAAACTCAAATTAGCCTAATCTAATCATAGCTGCCCTGTGCTCCTTGTCAGTGATGGGTTTGGGGGTGATCCAGTGGTGGCCAATGGGGGGTGTGCAGGGCCTGCTGGGAGTGAGTCTTGGAAGTGTTACCTTGGTCTTGAAGGTAATGCTGCCATCTGTTCCTCTTCTTCCCCTGGATGTTGTTGTGTCAGGACGTGCTGCCTGGAACCACAGTGCCACTTTGCAGCCCTGGGGGAACCCAGCTGACGCAAAGCCAGTGCCTTGAAGATGACAAAGAAGATGGGAAGAACCCAGGGCCCTGATGACATTGTGAACTCACTGCCACCCAAACCCAGAGTTGTCCTACATCAGGGCCTCTGTCATGGGAGATAATTTGCTTGCTTGCTTTTTTCTTTTCTTTTCTTTTCCTTCCCTTCCTTCCTTCCTTCCTTTCTTCTTTCTTCTGTTTTAAGCTGGTCAATTTGGAGTTTTCTGTACTTGCAGCAGAAACATCAGAACCAATAACAATGGTAATTTTCACCATTTCTTACCATCCCAGTGAGGAAAGCAGTCAAAGCAGAGCCCTCAAATTCCATAACCAGTGCCTCCTAGAGCTGTCCAAAGTGGGTTCCAGAAAGCAAACAGGGAGCCAAGGGCTTGCTCCAGGTCGCAGTGGATGGGTGAGAAAGGCAGGAAGAGTTGAGCCAAGATAGTGACTTCTTCCTAGAAGGCTACCTGGCGTTTGGAGCCAGGCACACCTGGCTCTGGTTCTTCCTGGCTATGAGTTGGATCACTTTACTTAGCATCTCTGAGCTTCAGCTTTTTCAGCTGTAAAATATGTACCTCACAGGTTGTTGTGAGAGTACAAAATAATCATGGTGAATTATCCAGCACAATACTTACTGCCCTATGCAAGATGGCCATTCAGGAAAGTACAATGATGCACAGACTTTTTCCCCCAGACCCTTGATGGCAGCAAAGAACCTCTGGTCCATTTACCCTCCTGTTGTCACCTGACACCACACATTCATAGGACAGAAGGGAAGGACAGTGCTCCACTGAGGAGGCTCAATTCAAAGCTATCATTAGCAAGTCATTAATTCAAACTGGCACCCGAGTCCATACAGCTCTGTTTTTGGGAAAGCTCACAGGAAGCAGGGAAGGCCCGGAGACCACACCTGAGCACCCATTTTCTCAAGCTATTTTGCCACTTACAAACTTAGAGGAAAATTGCTTTCTTAAGAGTCATTTTAATTGAGTGCTGTGCTACTTATGCATACCCCTCATTAATTTTTTTCATAACTACTTGTTAGCCTCCAGTTTCAGAGAAGGGGAATAAAAAAAACCCTGGAATGTTCTTACTTCGAATGATAATTGCTCATTAGAACCCCATTTTATTATAATTGTACAATTCATTATGCTGAGCACTTCATTAGAGGCATTGTAAAAATTCTGACAACTTGAATATGTTACATTGAATATCGAAATGAATCTGATTTAGAGCTTTGCTGTTTCTTGAGGGCATTTTCTAATTAATATACATCTGAGAAGTCAGAAAAGCGAGAGGCTCCATATTTTATTCTGGGTGGCGGTCGTTATTGGGGATGCGTTTTTTTTTCAAAATGCAACATTATTTTGAAATAGGAAGCTTTCTTTGGAACAGAAAGAAAAAATGGCCCATAAACCTGAAATAGTCACAACGAGGCCACATGTGTCTTTACAAATACAAGTGGCTCTGAATTATCTGCAACTAATATGAAACCAGATCTTTTTATAGCGCTGTTAGGAACTTTTGGGTGAAGATAGCAGATTGAACATTTTCATTTATCTCCCTTTCCTCTTGAAAGCCCCTACAAAAGTAACAGCCCTGGGGCTTAAACGGGGTATAAGCCCACAAGGACGATCAAAGTGACAGAAGAAGCGAGAACAACACAATTCTGGAAGCTGGTGGCAGAAGGACAAGGTCAGGTGACTTTGCAGACCCAAGAAAGCAGAATCCTCAGCTGGCAGAGTGGGATGTGAGAGGCAAACTTACTATACTTCAGAAGGCCCCAAATACTCAGAAATGGATGGTTCTGGTAATTGGGAGCAAAGGTGAGGCTATAAAAGGATCAGCTAAGCTTGGGTTTAGGAAGCATTTGTATCTCCAGGTTTCTCTGTCACAGTGCCCAGCTGAGGCACTGCACCTTGGCCATGCCAGCACAAATTGAGAGCTTTTTAATCTCTGAAGAGGATGAAGCAAAGTGTCTCTGGACTGGGGCACTCTAGAAATGACTGATGGCAAAGATACCATAATAAAACAAGGGATCCAATGGACATTTATATATTCAATGATGAGGTCTTTCTTCCAAGCCCTCTTAGGCTACCAAAATACTGGCAGCCAGTTCTAGATCCCACACTTGAGACTGGGAGAGGCTTCTTTGAGGACTCTGACCAGCCCATGGGGAGATACCTCTAAAGATCTTCATTCAGGAAGTCCTTGAGAATATAGCTAGTGAGAGCAATGGTTCTCAAAGCGTGGTCTCCCAACCTTCAGTAACCATATTACCTGGAAACGTGCTAAAAATGCAAATTCTTGCACCCTGCTCCAGAAACACTGGGCATAGGGCCCTGAGGTCTAGGTTTAACTAAGCCCCTAAGTACACACTAAAGTTTGAGAACCACTGCTCTTCAGCAAAGCTCACCATGGACACAGTTTCCTTTCCTTATACGTGTGAGCAGACAAGGGTGAGAAGATACCAGAAGAAAGGTGGAGAATGAAATACTCTGAACAATAAAAATCCTTCAGGAAAAAAGACCATGCAGGAAAAAAATTAAAGTTGGAAAAGAGCTAGCATGACTACCCTAAGAGAGGTAAGAAAAGATGTTTTATCCATGAAACAAGAAGAGGATGCTATGTTTTAGGGATGCTTTGGAAAATGACAAGTATAAGCTTTTGAAAATTAAAAAATATGATAGTGAAAATGATGGATTTAATAAAAAACTAAAAAGCAAAACCAAAAGACAAAAATATAGAAAATAGGAAGGAAGTAAGAGAAAAATCTGAGGATTAGTCTGGGAGAATGGTTGAAAACAGCTGGTCTAGGAGATTGAACCCCCAAATCATAAGAGATCCAGGCAAAGGAAGCAGAGAGGAGATATACTCCACGAAATGGTTGAGAAATGTTTCCCAGCATTAAAGAACACATATTGCCAGATTGAAAGGGTCCACTCGGTGCCCAGCCAATGGAAAATAGGCTCATATCAAGACACATCACTGTCAGAATTTAGAATGTGGGAATAAAGAGATTGTGCAAGTTTCCAGAAAGGAAGACCAGGCGTAGACTAAAGATGTAGAACCAAATGGCTCTGGACTTCACAGGAGCAGCAGTGGATGTTGGAGGACAACAGAGCAAGGCTTCCAGAGCCTCACGGAAGATGATCTGCAGAGTAGAATTCTATATCCTGCTAAACAGTTAATCAAATGTGGGGATGAAATAAGCATAATCAAATGTGAGCATAGAATAAAGACATTTAGAAACAGAGCACCAATGAGTTAAATTCTGACAATGACATGGGAATTGTTGCTAATCTCTGTATTAGTCATTCATTCAACAAACTTACACTGAGGACCTGCTATTTCCCATGCACCTTGGTAGATGCTGAGGATGCTGTGGCATAAGACAACATTTAACATCTAAGAGCTTTGAAACCTTGGTGTGTTTCTAAATGTCTTTATTCTACCCTCGGGGGCAAGTGCCGAACTTTCTCAGTAACATAAAAGCAAATGGGTCAATGACCCAGGGTATGTGGGGAGTCACCTGTGAACAGCACCTAATGCCACATACTGTGTGTGGCAGCAGGACGCCATGGAGAGCCACTGAGGCAGGATGTGATGTTCTTTCAATGCCAACAGCACAATGTGGGATGTACAGAAGACAGCATTAAATATTGGCCCAGGCAAGTGGGTCCCCAGCCTGCAAAAGAAGGTTGTAGATCCAGTAGATCCAATACATTAATTATGAGTATTCTTCAGTCGAATAAACAGTTTTCAAAAATGGTTACGCACCTTTATTTGGTTTGCCATTCTTGATTGCCAGGGCTATTCTTTTCCCAGAGTCTTATCACCCTCTGATTTCCGTTGATGCACTGTGGTATCAAGGAATAAAAGAGCAGGTGAGGGGGATCCCCACACCCTCACATCCTCTTCGCCCACTAAATAAGGACATTTCCATAAGAGCCAAGTTCATGGTCATTGTGAATCAGAGCCATAGATATCAGCACACTATGGAGCACACCATACTTTACTCTGTTTAGAGAAACATTTGTACACTGTGTATTGCTGCGATTTCTTTCAACTCTTAAAGTTAAATGCTTATCATTCCTTTATTGTCTATTATCTTGTTTACAAGGATCTTCTGAATGTTTCTAGTAGCCTCATTCAGATTTCTAGGATTTAAAGAGCTCTACTCACAGATAACCTATTGCCCTCTAGTATTTACACTTGTTCCATCGAAAGAGATGAGTCACCATCCTGTAAGACCTGAAGGCAGGCTCTGCTCACCATGACCTCCTTCCCTGAAACTAGGTCTGTAGACATGTTCACCAGTCACCTGCTTCTCGCTGTCCTGTCTTGGGCTTGCCCCTGGTGGCTGACTCTCCCCTGGGGCTGAACAAGAGCCAGCCCTGGGTACGGTCAATCCAGAGATCACCCCTTCCTTCCACATGGAGAGGGAAAGGGGAGAGAACACAGCAGAGCCAACCATCCACATAAGAGACTAAAAATTTAACCTAGGAAATACATTAGCATCAGCACATAGTGCTGATTAACACTGAGTTATTGCTGGAACCTTCTTTCTCCAGGTTGCCTAGCAGGCCCTATCTCTGCTAGGATATCTGTGATTAGCTTGTGCCTCTGTCCAGAGTTTATGGACCCGTAACCCAATCAAGTTTCCAAGTAGGAAATTGCTAATCTCTCTCCCGAAGACTTGTTGCTTCAGCATGCCTGGTACTCTGAAGATACTAAGCAAATCTTTTTGTTCTCAGTGGGCTTTGTCTTGGCTTGGGGACCAGCCCAGGGGTCTTGTCTTCAAGCTGCATCTGCAAAGTCAGCACCCTCTTAGACATTTCTATTTTATATCACTTTCAGTAATATTTTTCTAGATTATTTTATTTACTCTAAATATAAGATTAAGAAAATATTAGTTGCCTCTATCGAATGTTATTTTTATCACTTTTATTTGGAATGGTTTGAAGAGAGATCAGGACTGTGGGCACAGTTGGTCCCGCATTCTGGGATGACAGCAGGAGTGGAGACATTCTTGGCAAGAGGTAACCTTGGAGGCTGCTTAGACCTGTCTTCTTGTTCCCAGGAATGAGTCACCTCAGGTCCAGCTCATTCCAAGTCTCTCTCAGGGAGCCTCTCTGTTAGAAGCTGCTCCCAGAAACTACCCAGGTGGGCTCCTGAGTGCCATTTTGCTGCAACACTGCTTTGTCAAAGACCTGCTCTTAAAGATATTTATTCAGAGATCCCTAGATTTGCCAGGGCAGGTACCCTGGAAAATAGCACAGTGACACACTCCTACTTTCTCAGTTTCACTGGGCTGAGCTTTCAGATAGGACATAGCTCCACTATCTATTTGGTGAGCTTGTAGTGTACCATGGTGGTGAAGAGGCTGGGCCTTGGGGGTGAGACAAGAATGGGTTCAAAGCTTGACTCTGCTACTTCCCGGGTAGGTGATCTTGGGCAAACCGTCCAGAGAATGAGACAAATTAACTTATCTGAAAGAGTGGTTGTGAGGATTAAATAAGGTAACATATGCAGGAATAAAACACTTTAAATCTTCAATCAATAATAGATCATTAGTAAAACCAACCAGAGACTCTCTAAGAGTTTCCTCCTGGGATAAAATACCGTAGAATTATTCCCTCTGAGCTTAGCTATCTGGGACACAAGGCAAAAATCCCAACATTCCTTTGTTTATATTTTCTCCTTGTCTGTTCCCTGCCCCCTATTTTAATCTGGGGACATATCTACAAATTAAGTTTAATCTCACCAAAACCCCTAAATATGCCATAATCTAAACTAGAAGAAAATAGGCATTAATAGATGGTTAAAGAAAATTTAAAAGACAAATCAAAATACAATATAAGGCTTCTCCTTCTCCCATTTTGTTCTAGAAGTGTGTCCCTAATCTGTCTCTAACTTTTCTTTAGTAGGTAGAGTGATGATAAGGGCAATAGACATTATTAGTTGAGTGCTTACTATGTGCTAGGAATGTTTCCAAGCAAGTTACTAATATTATTTGATCCTCATGGGAGTCTTAGGAGGCAGGCACATTTGTTATTCTCCTTTTGCAGATAAGAAAATGGGGGCTTAGAGATGAACTCACGTTTAGGGAGCAAATAGCAGCTGAATGTATGGGGGATGTCTTGAAAATGTAGTGGCCAGCCTCACCCGGTAGAGATTTTCATTGACTCCACTTTGTCTGTCTTTCATGGCTTCTAGAAAATGTGTGGGAAATGGTTAGTTGTCTTCTTAGTCCTGTGTAGCTAAAAGGGAACTTTCTATATGCCCAGGGATATCTCTCTATCCTCTCCTCAACATACAGAGCTACATGGCAGTAGTTGGGCCATGAGAACATTGAGCCAGAGAATATCAGGGCCCAGCAGAACTCTCTGATTTGGCTCCAGTATTTGTCTTCCCTCCCTTCAAATACTTGGCCCCAAATTCTCTTATCTTTCCCAAAGGGGCTCATAGCAAAGCAACTATTCCAGACCTGCCACCCACATTTATTCACAGCTTTTTTTTTTTAAACAAACCTGCAGTTTCCTCTTTGGAAGATTATTCCCAACAGATACATAAGGAGGAAGCTTAGTCTAGATGATCTGCCAAGTCTCAGCCAACTCTGAAATTCTGCGACTCTGCTGTTATGTAACTTATTGTTATATAAAAGATCAAGGTACACATCACAGGTGGTAAGGGAATCCAGAAATGCCATTGACTTTCCTGAAATCCCTTTTAGGCATTGATAGTTGGGGTCACATTTCCACTAGGTGGAGGAGAAATTGGAAGGGAAATGACCTTGAACTGTTCTCATTCAGACGGCTCCACTGTTGGCTGAGGGCTCCCCTTTGACCACTACCATCCAGCCCAGCTCCGCAGGGTCCACAGGGAGTGGCTAGAGAGAGGGTCACCCTGAGGGCAGACATCATGAGGAAGCGGCAGCTTGGAAATCAAACCTGCCAGGTGTCAACTCCCAGCTCTGCTACTGACTCACAACATCACCCTAACCTCTCAGTTTTCCCGTCTGCAAAATGGAGGCAAGGCCATCCTCTTCCTAGGGCCGCCGTAGGAACGAGTGATCCACTCTAGTTGCCAGCACGTGGTGAGTGCTGTGTCACTGGCTGCGGTGAATAGCAGCACTGCTAACGAAGTCCAGTTGCCCAGCCTGTTGGCAAAGCTCACAGTGTATATTGCACCTTTGGGGGGCCACTCTCATGGACACGGGACTTCTTTTCTTATCAGCAGTGACTACCACTGATTTGCAAGAACCAAATTAGGAGTAATGAGGGCTATTTGTGCTGTCGTAAAAAATTTAATTTTGTAAATTGAATGCATTGTCAATTTCAGTTGCTGGTTATTGTCAGCTATAAAGAATTTTCTGATGGGCTAAGTTAACCAAGGCTGGAACGGTCACCTCAGTGATGGTGAAGGCTCATTATCATGGCAGGGTGGCTGAAGGACAGGGTAGAGGAACGCTTGATTGGAACATTGCAGAGGAGACTGAAGGACCAGGTAATGGTTTGCATCGATGACTTTAAGTTTCTTAGGTTCCAAATGGGCACACACCCTGGGATGACAAATATTCATGGCAGGTCACTAAGCAGCCCTGGAAATTTATCATTGTTGCTTCAAGTTTCTTTGGTGTTACAGACTACTCATTAAGTGATCAAGAATCTATAAACAAGCATTAGAGACAATCCCCCCTAATTTACTAACTTTCAGGTTTCCCTTGGTGGGTTTTCTTGAAACTCGGTTCCTGTGCATAATTGTATTCAAGCCCCTCCCTGGGAAAGACCAGTTCCCTGATCTTTGAGAAGGGCAGCAAATGCCTCCTGAACTCGTCCCTATGGCCGCAAAGCTTAGGCAAGGAGGCAGCAGTGCTCCTTACAGATAAGAGCCAGTATTTGCGGAGATAACATGCCAAACCTCCAAAATCAGCAAACTTTCCACGCAGGGAGGAAGGAGGAAGACAAATGACTGCCAGGCCTGTGCATTCACTGAATCGACGCCAATTCCAGACCTCAGAGAACTGGACACCTAGATGCTTCGTTTGAATTGCTCGAGTATTGACATAGCCCCGTAAACTGAGATCCTTCAAAGGAGTGAAAAGAAAAAAGAAGTTCAGAGGAACGTTTACAGAGAGAGTTCCCCTGGGTCCCAGCTGCCCGGCTAAATTAGCATCAAGCCGTTGCCCTGGAATGGGGTTGTGAGAGTTGAGTTTCCAGGCCTCACACAATGACCGCAGTCAATATGGGCACTGCCTGGTTTTCATCTGGAAGAAATTTACATTTGATCTCACCCTCACCCCCAAACTTCCACCCTCCTATCGACTTGACTCTATCATTCTGAGGCCTGTGTAGTGGCAAAAATGCCTCCACTATTCTTTGTCCTTGTGGCTTGACTATACAATTTCTCTCCCTCGATCTTTCCTCTGAAAGTTAACCTCTTGAATGACAGCATCTCATTCACTAAGACCAAGGGCAAAAAAGAAGTTTTTCCATTGTGAGAGTTACCTCCCTTCCCTGAGCTCCTTAGGCTGTGCCTGGAAGGGAATGGTTTGAGATGCACAGAGGACAGCACAGCTGAGACAGGAAGTTTGGCTTCAATGGACACGCTTTGACCACGACACTGTATGTTTCCAACCTGAGCCCTCTTCAGCTTGCCAGTGGCAGTGGAAAGGGAAGAAAAGCCACTGGCATCTTAGGACAACAATCACCAGGTAAAGGGGACAGTGGAAAGATAAATAATGTGACCACCCCCATCCATCCTTGCTTTTGTAGAGGGATGGTGGCTGAGATAGCTGCAGAGGCTGCAGAGGCTGCAGAGGAAGGACACCCTTGGCTTTTCCCATGGCATTTCGTGATTCTAGGCCTTAATTCAGAATCTTTATAACATGCTAAATGTTCTCCCGGGAAGGCGTGGCATTAAATTGTCATCGATAATGATGATAATCATGAATGAGGTCTGGTGTCTTGTGCTTATACAGAAGTGTCTTCCTGTAAGCTTGGCAGTCACAAAATTTACCCATGATCTTGTTGCAGTCTTGCGTTTTAGGTTTTGTTTGTTTGTGTGTTTATCAGATGAACTTTCTTGGAAGTTGTGCTTCCGTGTCTGTGGACAGAATTCCAAACTGTGACCTGGTTTGGAGGAGGACGTGGGCAGGGCAGGTCACTGCAGGTGAGCTGGGCTGGAAGGTTGGTGCACCAGAGCGACCTTGCGGTCATTTGTAGGGTGGGCAGAGGCAGAGGAAAATCTTCCCCTCTCTGCCTGTCACTCCAACTTCAAGACTTCTTCCCATTGCCCCTCACAGAGTGCTCGCTGGCACCTGTTTACAGAGTGAACCTCACCAGCTAAATCTGAGTTGCCGTTTACTTGGGGTTGGTGTGTGGTGGTGGGAATCCGGATTCTTGTCCACGTGTTAGGAAGACAGTTAGGTAGCTGATAGGGAAACCCAGAGACGTGTGTCCCTGGTTCACAGTCTCTCCC
>CM052451.1:9365724-9429068 GCA_028533085.1 Varecia variegata | reverse complement strand
CTTCTTCCCATTGCCCCTCACAGAGTGCTCGCTGGCACCTGTTTACAGAGTGAACCTCACCAGCTAAATCTGAGTTGCCGTTTACTTGGGGTTGGTGTGTGGTGGTGGGAATCCGGATTCTTGTCCACGTGTTAGGAAGACAGTTAGGTAGCTGATAGGGAAACCCAGAGACGTGTGTCCCTGGTTCACAGTCTCTCCCAAGGCTGGTCTTTCCAGCCAGACAGATGGCGGGGCTGGGCTCCTGGCTGAGGTCTACAGTGGCCTCCATGAGCCTCCTTCCCAGAGAGGCAGGCAGCTCCTGCCAGAGCTGGAAGCAGCCCTTGCTCCCCTGCTCCTTCGGCAGGGTTTTCCATCTAGGCTCCTTGGGAGCCAGGGTAAGGCAGGACCACCTAGTGCGAGTGGTCACATACCTTGCAGGCTTGGAAGAGACAAATCAGCAGGACAGAGGCCCCGGGCCCTCAGCTCTAGTGAGCTGACATCCTGGGTTCCGTGACTTCTCTTTGGTGTTGAACTTTCAGTCTGGACATGTTGAGCAATTTAAAAAAGGTCTCATAATGGTGGATACATGTTGTTCTACATTTGTCCAAACCCATAGAGTCTACAACACCTGGAGTGAACCCTAACATGGACTATGGACTTTGGGTGACACTGATGCCAATGTATTAATAGGTTCATCGATTGTAACAAATGTGCCGCTCTGGTGGGTGATGTGGATAATGCGAGAGATGGGGGGACGAAGGGTACATAGAAAATCTCTGTACCTTCTGCTCAATTTTGCTATGAATCTAAAACTACTCTACAAATTAAATTCTATTTTAAAAAAGGATCTCCCAGTGGTTAATATAGGATGTTCTGTCTATAACTATTTGCACAACTTTAATAATTTTTCTTTACGTGTATTATACACACACACATGTGCGTAAAGTATTTCTCTTTCCTCCTCCCCCTGTCTCCTTCAAGAGGAAACTTCTCTGAAAGGGGCCACAGTTTGCAAAATCAATGATTCAAAGCTGAGTAAACAGACCATTCTCGCAGAGGTCAGAGTCAGTATAAAACCAGAACTTCATCTGAGCCAGTAGGACACGTCTAGCAAGCTTTTTCCTCCCTGTCCTTATCTACAAACCCCAAAGCATCATCACCGTCCCAAGAAGGGTTTCAACCCCCCTATCGGAGCATCCCAAACCAGAGCACTGGAATAGCTTAGTACACAGTCAATTATTCTGTTAATTCTCTGGTGGTGACACTTAGGCAGCAAGTCCAGCCCCTCTGTTGACAGAGAAGGAAGCCAAGGCTTGGAGAAGTGGCGCGACTTGCTCCCTATCACACTGATGCTTTCAGGAAAAACCAGTTCTCCTCCTTCTGAGAAATTTCCTCTTGCTACTGGGCCCCCAAATAAGTGCCTGACTGTTCCTTATGTTGAAGGAATGAAAAAGTTCAAGCCACCAACATCAAAGGGATGAGTGTTAACACGTTAAATCCAGGTCATTTCATAGGGCTGAAGTCATTGGAAGATCTAGTTTCTGGGGGTTAAGAGAACTAAAGAGCCTTGTTTAGACTATTTAAAAAATGTGAATCTAATCACATCTGAAACAAGCAGAATTAGGAGCTGGTTAGCAGAGGGCCAGGGGAGGCTTTGCTGCCGTTTCAGGACAACTCTTCCCTGACAAAATGATGCTTTCAGAAATCTGCTGATCATATGGAAACATATTCCAGCTATTTAGAATTTTTTGATTATTTCCTCCAAAACATATTGGTTCCATGGTAGATTATAAATAATTTGGACCTCAGCACTTAAATATTTATTGCTTTATGATATATCCACTGTATCATAGCTACTCAAGTTTTTGTTGAATGAATGAAGTTTTCTTGGGGTTTTTTTTTTTTGTTTTTGAGACAGAGTCTCACTCTGTTGCCCAGGCTAGAGTGCCGTGGCGTCAGCCTAGCTCACAGCAACCTCAAACTCCTGGGCTTAAGCGATCCTTCTGCCTCAGCCTCCCGAGTAGCTGGGACTACAGGCATGCGCCACCATGCCCGGCTAATTTTTCTATATATATTTTAGCTGTCCATATAATTTCTTTTTATTTTTAGTAGAGACGGGGTCTCGCTCTTGCTCAGGCTGGTCACAAACTCTTGATCTCAAACAATCCGCCCGCCTCGGCCTCCCAGAATGCTAGGATTACAGGCGTGAGCCACTGCGCCCGGCCTTGAATGAAGATTATTCATGCTAAATTAGTACACTGATGATACATTTAAGGTAAAAAAAAAAATCTGGTAGCTGGTGTGTTAAGCTAAAATTAATAAGTTAAAATGTAACAGGAATTCATTTCTAGCCATTTATTTCATTTCTAAGAAATCGACTGGGATGAAATGGAGAACACTTGTTTCAGTAGCAGCTCAGATGAAAAAGACTTGAGAGGTTTGGTTTGCAAACCCAAATCCAAATGTATGAAGTACGTATGTAAGAGTTGCCATAATTTTAGACTACTTTAGTAGAAGAATAGTTTCTAGATCAAGGCTGGACATCATTACACTGTGCTCTGAAGTGATAAATCTTACCTAGAGTATTGAGGAACATTGATAAGTGAGACCATGCTCAGAGAGTAGAGAGTAGGTTAGCTAAAAGTCTAAATTCCATTAACATATCATGGCCTGAAGGAACGCAGAGTGTTGAGCTAGAAGGAATAACTGAAAGTGACAAGGAGAGTGATTAGGTGATACATTGAATATCATCAAAATTTTATGGGTTATGAGGCAATATCCATAATGTACGTCCAGAAAAGCTGGTATAGCCAAAGGTGGCACCTCCAGCATGGAAGTCCCTGTTTCCATAACCCAACAGGGCTCAACAGGACTCAGGGTATAAATGAAAATGCTCTACAAACCATTGTTCTCCATAAACAATGGATAAAATTATCCTTACCCATAAATAAAGACAATATATATGTTATTAACCCCAATATTGATAGGCTCATCAGAAATTTTAGATAATTCCAACAAGAAATTTTTTTTTCTGTTGCTTCAAATCATTAATAAGAATTTTGATGGCAATAAAAGCAATAAAAAATAAATACACAAATGTTCCTTTCCTTTGGACAATGATTTATTAATATCTATTCACAATGTGGCTTATTCTCTTATTCTCTCTCTTATGGGTTTTTAATCACTTACAAATTTATCAAACCATATTTCATTGAACTTGTGTATTTCCTTTTCTTTTTTTTCACCCAGGAGTTGCTGGCATCAACTTATATATTTCTACTTGTTTTTAAGAAACTTTATCATATGCTTTGCTTTATCTATGAACTCCCCTTAGGATACTAACACTATAAAAAATGAAATTAGTATTGTACAACACAAAAAAATGAGGTTAGTATTTGCTTTTGTGGATTCATATTTTCTAATAAGCCTCAATTCTTCTGATTTCATACTCTGTTCTACAATTTTGCCAGGAAATAACAATTTCCCTCTTCCTCTTTGGAAATTCACGTTTTTGAAATTTGGGAGATCCTGTTCCCCTGTGACATCTCAAAGATTATAGTAAGGGTTCTGGGGTCCACCTCTAAGTTCTTTTGGGACTCTGGGATGTCGTCTCTGAGCTGGGGAGGGGGAAACTCTTCTAGAAGAGGCAGCTTCATGGGGGCAGAGTGGTGCTATTTTGCAAACCAACCTTGGTCATTGGTGGTGATTGTCTGGGGTGCCACATTGCACAGGATTCTTAAACCTTGCCCGGGTCCAGCAAGAAGAGGCTCCACCATGCAATGGCGACCTCTACCCTTGGCTGGGCAAGAAGGGTGACCGCTGGTGTGAACTCAGAATTTCCCATCCAGAGCTAGATGTTTACTTACTGTATCATTATCATCCTGAGCTTTATTTTCCTTCTAAGCATCTCTGTTTCACTCCTTTCATTTGGAAGACTTTTTTTTTTTTTCTTATTAAGAGAGAAAATTGAAGAAAAGTTGGAGGGGATTGATTCTGTTGATTCCTAGTTACATAACTTTGGGTAAGTTGTTTAACCCTATTTTATAGGATTCAATTTCCTGAGACATTAATATAAAATTCTTTCTTAGGCTTAATTTATGTAGTTGTGACTATCTATATCATCTTTGTCCCCTAACAGTCTTGTTCTGTTTATGGATTCAACTAAAGGCACTTTCTCTTTCTTCCCTCCTCCCTCCCTTCTTTTCCTTCCCTCCTTCCTCCCTTCCTTCCCTTCTTCCTCCCTTTCTTTCCCTTCCTCCCTTCCTCCTTCCCTTCCTTTCTTCTTTCCTTCTTTCCTTCCTTCCTTCATCTCTTTCTTCAAAAAATCTCTCCAGACTCACTCACTTTCACCATCCTGTATTTACTCCACATTGTATTCTTGGCCACACCTCAACCCTTATACTCAAAGCCTTGGGTTGTCCTGTGGTTCCTGGACATCTTTTGCCAAGAACTTAGGTGTGAGTCCCTGTGCTTTCTGCCCCACAATCTCTGGCCAACCCTGTTCACCCCCGTCCTGGCCTTTTCCCAACACCTACACCCAGGTTGGATGACATAACTTCCTAGAGAGGTCAAACAGTGACATTCAACTTGCAATAAAGCAGCTGAGAGCACTTAGAAAACCATAAAGCCTCAACAGCTCTATCATCACAGACTAGTCTCCATCCTAAAATGCGATATATTTTAAGACGGCATAAATTTTAAAAACACTTTTAGGGGAAAAAATCATAAATGTGCATTTGGATTTATAAGGCAGTGGACTGCAGAAACATTAAAATGTTTTCTTAAAAAAAATTGTGTCTTAGAATTGGCGAAATGCAGAGTTACCTGCTAACATTCTGCTGCCTGCCTGCCCGCCACTGCCTTGTGTACCCGTGGACTGAGCAGGCTGGATTTGGTCGGTGAAATCAGGAAACGGCTTTGTGTTTCCCCACCGTGGCCCTCAGACCCATTCCATCATCTCCAGTCACCACACCTTGGGGACATCTTGGGCACATCTTACAGAGGTCTGGTCAACTTTCAAATATTAGAGAATCTAGTATAATTCAACCCGAAACTTCACTCTCGCACCCAATGGAAGCCTCTCCCCTCTCTCGCACCTGCCGCCCTTCCTACCCCTCCCCGACTCTCTTTGCTGCTCCTAGTTCTGGCCAGGGGCCTCTGGTCCTGCTAATTGTGGTTTTCTCTGAGCCGTGTAAAGCTTTTTCTCATTGATGACATATTGGAAATTTCCCGTGGGACCCTTTTGTAGTTTCTTTAGGGACACCTCCCCACCACGGTCACTCTCCCCCCACCCCCAACATACAGCTCTCCCAGCCCCACGTGGCTCCTGCATGAAGCCCCCATCCCAACTGGGGCAATGTGCCTTTAGGTGACTTCCTGGGACGTTCCTGGGCTCCCTCCACTCTGGCAGGTGGCCCTCTCGGCTGTGGTCCTTTCTAAACCGGGGAACTGTGGGACACTCCCACGGCTGCCTGCTCTTCTCCCCCTGCCTAGTGGGAGCCTCAGACAGCTCCCTGCCTTCAGGCTGCTTCAGGCCCCAGTTTCAGGACCCTTAAACCCAAGGACCAGGTTTTGAGCTCTCCCAGCCAGGGACCCGCCTGTGCCCTGTGCAGCCACAGCAGAGAGAGGCTTGAGAGTGAGGTGCCAGCCTCCCCTTCCAGAAAACAGCTTCCACCTAGTGGCTGTCCAGAGGCCCTTTTGTCATTTATGCTGGGGGATGTCTTCAAAGACATCTTTCTTCTCTCCCAAGAGCCACTGGCCCTGTCGTCGGTAGGCGGAGGTGTCCTCCTCTGTCCAGATTCAAGGTGGCTGGGGCCAACCCCTCTCTTCCGAATGTAGAGGGCTCTTTCTTCCTCCATTATCCTCAGCCTGGAGGTTTGGCGAAAATAAGACACAGGTGTGGGCTCGTTCCACCTGTTCCCCTTGCTCAATTCCACGCCCGCGGGGCGTGTGCCACGTGCCGGGCACGGGCTAAATGCTGGGACTACCAAGAACAGCAAACACAGTCGCACCCTCAAGGGCTCGGAGCCCCCGCAGGGCTCAGAATGGAGGAATGAACAGAGAGGCCGCGGGCTGGTGGCTAAGGGCCCGACTTCAGGTAAGTTATTAATTCTTTACCTCTAGGCACCTCCAGTTTTTACCTGTAAAGTAGGGATAATAGTATCACAAGGCTTTGCAATGATCAAACATGTTTAAACGTAAGCGCACAGGACAGAGCCCAGCACATAGCAGAGTTATTGTTACTAAACACCCAACACTGCGCCGTCCTTCCTGTTCCACGGGCTTCGGCTTCCCCTGCCCTGAACTTGCCTTCCCGCGTCCTCCCGGGTTCGGGCTGCTCCTTTGCGTGTGTCTGTGGCCACAGCCTTCTTCTAGCACACATGCGTGTCCCCATAGCTCCTGTCTCAGCAGAAGACACAACCACGTGGCTTCCAGGAGATACCAGCTCCTCTTCTTTTTCACCAGAATATTTGATGTATGCCTCACCTCCCGCCTTCCCTTCCAGTCTGTCCCTGTGGGGACATTGGAAATGCACCTTCCCCCTTTGGAATCTTCTTTCTTAAAATATAAGAAGCACATCTGATTACGCTCCGTGTTCCCGTCAGAATACCCATGCGAGCAATAGCCCTCGTGTTGCTTCCTCTCTCTTCTGAGAAATAAATTGAAAAGTAAAACAAGTCAAAACTTAGCACAATCAGACTTCTAGAAGCTCTCCAACTAAAAAGGACTTTTCAAGACTGTCTTACCTCTATGGCAGTTTCCTGAATGGTGACTGCAATAAGATATTAAAGTGATACTCTTGCTGGGTTGAAATTTGGGTGAGGCTCTCAAAGCTACGCTAGAGGGGGCGCTAGATCAGCTTTGTAGGGCTGGTAAAGGGGTGGCCCCCAAATTTGTTCTGCCACCCACCTCAAGAGTTTAAAAGAGGGGGCTGGGAATTTATTAGGAGGGTAAAACAGCCAGCGGCAAGGGTTAGTCTGAAGAGAGTTGGCAGGAGCTGGGCATTCCCACCACCTCCGCCCCCTCCCCTGGCTTGGGGAAGGGGAGTGGGTTTTTCCCTCTCATGTTAAACAAAATGAGGAAGGCCTCAGAGACCACTCAGAGAATGGAGTCTACCATGATGTTAACCAAAGGGTCAAGGGAAGACCCCCAAGAACCCCCAAAAGCACTGCACGGGAGAAAGAATCAGCCTGACTCAAAGTGTAATGGTGACAGCCAGGTGGCCCCTTTCTTACACCTGCCCTTTCTTCCTTCCACCCTTTTCCAGGATGAGGGAGGAGGAGGGGAAACAGCGGGGAAGCCAACCACAACCCTCTACCCCACTGTCAGCTCCCCATCTTGTATCAGGCCCAACCTGGTAGGAGGGAAGGAGTTTAAATTGTATGACAAATTTGAGTTTGGGATTGAACTGGACATTTTTATTACCTGATAAATGAGGCTATTTGTTAATTTCATACAACCTGCCTGGGATTTCATCCAGGAGCAAAAAGAAGCATTCAACTTAGCACAGAAAAAAAAAAAATAATTGCTTTCTGCTTGTACTCTATCGAGTCCAACTCATTTAATGAAATAGTGACTCGGTAATAAGAAAGCAGAGCCCATGGCCTCCGCCGAGATGGTCTGTAGATGATTTGGTTGTGGTATTGGAAACATGATTTTCACATTTACAAGTTCCTAGACATAAGAAACCCCCCCGCCCAGAGCGATGGCTTTTTAATTCTCTCTCCTTTAGTTTCATTCCTGTGCTTTGGTCATCCATCATCCATGAATAAAAGATGCTATTGGACCAGGGTGAATTCCTCTTGCCACACTCAGCAAAGATCTGAGCACACAGACGTGACCGACATAGGAAAAATGCAGCCAAAGGTGGAACATAAAGAGGGAGAGGGAAGCTTAGCCATCCAAGGCTGGAGATGGGTCCCTGCAACAGGAAGTACCTGTCCATAAATGCAGCACTTCAAGGTGGGAGAATGGCGTTGGGTGCACAGAGGTAAGCAGGTAAGCAATGCTCAGGGGGCGCTAGCGGGGACTTCCTGTGGCATCTGGGAGGCTGGAGTAAGTAGAGGCATGAAGACAGGAGGAGAGAGGGGGACAGAAGTGAAGGCCTGTACAGGCAGGAGGTCTGAGAAAGTTAGAAGGACTCTGCTATAGGGTCGCCGGACCTAGCAAATAAAAATGCAAAAAATAAATAAAATTCTTTTGTCTGGCCACCCTACTGTTGGACCAGGGGAGTGAGAAGCAGTATCTGTGGCATTTGCTGTCGTGGCCAGTATAGAGACAGCAAAAATTAAATAAAGAGAGTGAAGCTGTGGAAATAGATCCTTCTCCATAAGACTCTGCGAGAGCCAAAACTTTAGCAATACCAAAGTGGATCAACTTTTAGCACCAGGAAAGAAACTTATATTGAGTAAATGTTGTGTGCTTTGGTGATATAAAGGACACTGGAGATAGAAAATTTATACTACTTGTTTTAAAGAAATATGACTTCGATATAAATGACTAAGCGACGCCACATAATGTTAGGCATATTAAAAAGGGAGCACGTCCAGTCTTTAGTTTTGAGTCAGATAATTGGGGTAAATTTATTCCTGGTGCAACCCATAATTTTAACCTTTTATTATGCAAAGCTGAAAATTCAATTTAAATTGTGAGAATGTATTGGTTTGGCCCCGTTAATTTTGATATCTGCTGTTTGCTGGCTCTCCTAAAAGGCGGGAACATCTTGCATAATCTGCTCAAGGTGTTTCAAATCCTTGCTCGCAAAGTGACAGTCGGGCTGCCATCATCAGAGGTTCTTGAAAAACTGTCAGACACGAGTGCTGATGTGGTAGCAGTATCAGGAGTGTGATTTTCATATCAGTAAATTGGTGCGCAAGAGGAAGTTCTTGCCGACCCTCAAGGACCCCCGTCACGGGCACCGCCCAGCTTTGGTCACGTGATGCTGCACCAGACATGTTTTTAGAGGGAAATAAAGCTGCCCTCACCTCCCGGTATGTGAAGGTCTAAAGCACTGGGTGATGTAGCATGAAGCGCCGTGTTCCTCCGTCCTCCCCCTTCCCACCCCGGCCTCAGATGAGCCGTCAGCATCCTGAGAAATGACGCAGAGTGTATTCCAGCATAACAGGTAGCAAAGCATTGGTGACTATATCGAGAAGCATTTCAGAATGCAGACATATGTTGCTGGAATTAAGGAGATAACTGAAATGCATTAATATCTTGAGGATCTAAAGGGACACCTGCAGCCCAGAAGGAGGAAGTGATTTACTCAAGATCCACCAAACAGTGCCAGGGAGGTGTTCCTGAACCCCGAACTGTAAAAGTGCAATTTTTATTCTGTGTACTCTTAGCATCCAGTTTCAAAGTCCAGGCTTATTTTTTATTTAATTGGGTTTCCTTAAACTGAGGTGCACCTTTATTTGTGTTGCCATCACTGCCTTGAATTATAATAAGTTCTTGCATGAAAAAAATTGTGATTGCTCTAGAAGTTTCCCCCACTGGGAGTCTAAAAGTGTTAGTGCTTCACAATCCCAAAGCCATCACTTTGGGAGCCAAGATGGGGCTCTGTGCTGATTTGCTTTGTCCTGCTGCCTGACCTTGGACTTCTAACGTGCCTTGGAACTCTTTCCTTCTCTATGGATTGCAAATGTCCTGAAAGCAGAGCTGCAGTGGGGGGCAGGTGGGAAGAGTAAGCCTCTTTCTCTCCATTAGTGCTCCAATGAGCCTTTCTGAGGGGGGCAACAAGCCCTTCTCCTCCTCCTGCCTGGGCATGCTGTCGTTTCCACGAGGGGGCTGGGCTCGGTGCAAAGCATCAGCAATGTGCGCAGGGACAGGGCTGAGAGAGGCCCGTGGGCCTGCAGAGTGGACGTCAGCAGAGGAATAAGGACCATCTCTTCTATGACAACTAAGGATGGATTTGACTTTTTGAAACTTTGAGGTTGGGATCCCAATGTAAAATAAGAGGATTTACAATTGGATTGAGAATTTGCATTTAGGAGGAGGAAAAAAGAGCACCCAAGCTGAAGGTTGTACATGGTGGACTTGGCGTCCTGGGAAAAGAGCCCCAAGTGGGCCATAGTCCCCTCTCACCTGCACTGTCCACAGGCTCCCAGCCAGACATCACCACCAGACTTGGGGGAGAAGTCACTCGCTCACATTCCTTTTCTTTCTTTCCTTCTTTCTTTCTTTCATTCACTCATTTTTACTGTTTATAATCTATTTAAATTGTGTACTCTTTTAGCAGATATCATACAAACACATGAGAAAAATGAAAACAGGGCAAAAGGAATATGGCAAAAAAATTGTCTTCCTTCCACCCTTGTCTCCCACAAAAACTCCTTTGGAAGAGCCAACCACTGGCACCAGTTTTTAAGAGTGTATCTCTTAAGAGATTTTATATGCATATACCAGCAAAGCGTCTATCTATCCATGTTCTCCATAGATATAAGCATATGATGCACCGTATGCACCTTGCTATTTCAGAAATACTTTTTCTAAAACACCACCTTGCTTAAAGTACTTTAATAGATCCCAGTTCCCTGCAGAACAAAGCCCGACCTCTTCCTGGTATAGAACATCCTTCATATTCTAACTCCCAGAATAAGCATCTCCTCTTGGCACCGGCCCCTCCCTCCCTCCAGCTCTTTCTCTGCCTCCCACCTACCACAGGTTTTGACCACATGGATCTCCAGGCTTGGGATTCTCACTGCTGTGGGTCCCATAGTCCGGAGACACTTGCTTTCCCTCTTCTGCTCATCACAGCCATTCTCATCATTCAAGCCCAGTGTAGCTATCACTTCTGCTGCCTTCTCCAAAGTTCTTGGTCATGCGGACTGTTTCCCCTAACTAACCTCCCTAGGAGGCTCTGTGTCCCCCAATGGGTGGTTCATTTATCTTCTGAACACCCTTGAAATGCCAAATGTTGTGCTCTAAGGACCAGAGAGTCCATAAGAAACAATGCTGTCTCTACCCTCAAGGGACTTAGGGTCTAGCAGGGGAAAAGCCAATAAGCCATGACAGTAGTGAGTGATGAGCACTGGTGCTGGGGACACAGACAAGGGGACTCTCATGCAGACGGGGCCAAGACCAGTGGGGAAGTTCCTGAGGGACGTGGAACCTAAGCTGATACCTGAAGATCTAGAAGGGTGAGCCACTTGAGGGGTTATGGAGAATGGGGAAGGGTCACAATGTCCCCACATGGCCATGCCCCACAAAGAGAAAGCCATGCTTAAAGCCATAAGCAAAGGTTAAGAGAACACCAGAGCTCATGAGACCTCAGAGATCAACCAACATGGCAGGAGGCTAGAGCTTCACCAGGGCAGAGTCAGGGAATGTCAGAGTCTTCTGTAAATTATAAAGTGGTCTTCAAACAATAGGGGTAGGTAGGAGCAAGTGACTCAACAACTTTGGCAACTGAAGATTCATAGTCTTTAGCCTTCAAGTTGCTGCAGCCTCCAAAGATTCAAGATGATTTGGGGAAGGCCAAGCATTGCCACTCAACATAATTGCTTTTGAGTATTTAAACTGTGGATGTTGACAGGGCACTGCCAGGAATTTTTGAGGGTTAGCATTTTAATGAATTGCTCTGTAAATCAAGCTATATATTAGTGATACTAAGAGTGGCAATAATTAGCCTATGCTGATCTCTTATTTAACTTGCAGCACTATTTTTAGGACTTCACATGTTAGAATCTATTTAGTCCTAACTATTTAAGGGGTGAGTATACTATGACCGTCCCCATTGTGTAGATGAGGAAACTGAGGTATTGAGAGGTATAGAGTCTTTTTCAATGTCACAGAACTTGCTTGGGGTGGAGCCAGGATTGAAATCTCAGCAGTCTGGTTCAGAGCCCATGTTCCCAACCACTGGGCTTCACTTCCCCTCCCCAGCTGCAGTGGGTGGTGTTTGGGTGAGCACACTGCCCAGTCTGGAAACCCAAGGTTGGCTGTTCCAAAAACAGCATCCTGCACATCCAGGCAGATAGACTGTAGATGCGGTTTGCGGTTTGCGTGGCCTGCCCTTGGCACCTCAAGGCAGCCACTGGTTGGAAGTAACAATTCAGGGAGTTTAATTAACATCACACTTGCAGGAATGCCAAGAACAATAGGAACTCCGGGAGTGGATGCCTTGGGGTGGAAAATCAGGATTGAGGGGCCATCTTTCAAGCTGGTATGGATAATGACTATGTACAGAGCTGCACTCACTGGGTTTGGGCAGGAGAGCGGTCTAGATCAGTTACACTTTGCTTTCTGATGCGGTGACTTCTGCAACCATAAAATCAGGAGATATATGGCTCTCTCTGTGTTAAATGGGGCCCTGAAGAGATTAACCTCACAAAGTGAAAATGATATGAATGAATTTCACCCAGTGGGGTGAACTCCTCTTGATACTTGCAAATAGTGGCTTCATGTCAAGGATGCTGGATTTAAATGTCAAACTATGGAAAAATTTTCTTGAAAGACTGCTCGTGGGGCTACGGAAGAAGCACTGGATTTGGACATGCAGACGATTAAAATTTGAGGTCATTGCCTTGAGAATGAATACATTGCCTTGATCCCTGAATACATCAAGCTTTAAGGAGGGGGCTGTAGGGGTCCTGTTTATTTTATAGACAAGATACATCTTCAAAGAGAATGCATTTCATGCCTTCAACCCCACTGTAGGTTTTGTGACCTCCCTCCTGCCCCAGGGGAGGGTGGCAGTAATGCCAGTTGGGGGGTGCAGGCCAAGTGGATGTCATTGGGACCAATCCCACTGGTGCAAGGAGCAGGCTCCATTTCTGGGGTCAGCATGGTGACCACTTTAGGGAGGCAACTGCTCAGAAACTGGAAAAACATGGCACTCGGAGTGTGAAGAAATGTGTTCAAGTCACAGCTCTGTCTCTGCCTAGGGATAAGACATTGGGTGAGTCCACACCCCTGAGCCTCGCTGTAGCCATTTGTGAAATGGGGCCATAAAGCCCTGCAGAGATCTTGTAAGGATGGAGACAGTGCTATATGAGAGCACCTGTCATCTACAAAGCACCACGAAACACTCGCTAATGTAGTAGGAAAAGTTGGAGGCATAGCTTACCTGATACCTCCTCTACCTCTGGTCCTTCACACACGCCTCTTGATTTTTTTGCCTTTGGTTTTTACTATTTTTTATTGTGCTAAAATATATATAACATAAAATTTACCACTGTAACCATTTTTAAGTGTACAATTCAGGGATATTAAATACATCACCGATGTTGGGCAACCATCACTATTATCCATCTACAGAACTTTTTTATCATCCCAAATTGAGACTCTGTACCCATTAAACAAGAACTCCCCATTCCCTTCTACCCCCAACCCCTGGCAACCTCCACTCTACTTTCTATCTCTAAGAATTTGCTTATGGGGTCCCTCCTGTTAGTGGAGTCATACGATACGCATTTGTTATTTTATGTCTGGCTTATTTCATGTAGCATAATGTTTTCAAGATGCATCCATGCTGGGGCATGTACTAGAAGTTGTCCTTTTTAAGGCTGGATAGTAGTTCATTATAGGGCTGTGTATGTGTATGTGTGTGTGTATATATATATTTGTTGTTGTTGTTGATCTGTTCATCCGTTAAAGGACATTTGGGCTGTTTCCACCTTTTGGCTATTGTGAATAATGCTGCTATTAACATGGTGCACAAATATCTGTTTAGATCCCTGCTTTTAATTCTTTTGGGTATGCTATAGTTTGGATGTTTGTCCTCCAAACCTCGTGTTAAAATTTGATCCACGGTGTTGGAGGTGGGGCCTAATGGGAGGTGTTTTGGTCATGAGGAAGGATCCCTCATGAATGGTTTGGTAATGAATGGATTCTCACTGAATTAGTTCCCATAAGAGCTGGTTGTTAAAAAGAGCCTGGCACCTTCCCCCCATCTCTTGCTTCCTCTCTCGCCATGTGATCTCTACATACTCTGGTTCCTCTTTCATGAGTGGAAGCTTCCTGAGGCCTCACCAGATACAGATGCTGGCACCATCCTTCTTGGACAGCCTGCAGAACCGTGAGCCAAATAAACCTGTTTTCTTTATAAATCACCCAGCCTCAGGTATTCCATTATACCAACACAAACAGACTAAGACAGAGTTTATATCTAGCAGTGGAATTGCTGGATCATATGTTTATTGCTGGATTCTATGTTTAACTTTTTGAGGAACTGCCAAATCATTTTCTACAGTGGCTGCACCATTTTACATTCCCACCAGCCATGCACAAGAGTTCCCATTTCTCCACATTCTTACGTTCTTTCCCATTTTTTGATAACAGCCATCCTAATGAGTGTGAGGTTTTGAAGGGTATCAGTTACATTTCCATGTGGCGAGAAACCCAAGAGTAGAAAATGTTCCCTCCTGATCATGGAACTCTAGTAGACCAGGAAGTGTGTCTGGCACCAGGAGTTCCCCCCCCCCCCAAGAGTTTTAATCCAAAGTAAAATGGTTTTCCAGGGAGAAACTAGGAAGAGGACTTGAGAACATAGTTACCTGACAATTCTGGCCATTTATTTATTTGTTCATTCACTTTTCCATTCATTCATTTATTCCATAATTAAATATCGATTTGGTGGTAGGCCACAGGGAGAAATAGTTTTAAATGCTGTGGCAATTGTATTTTAGAATCCACAAAGTGACCTTAAGAACCATCTTGTCCAAACACCTACCAGATTCAGGAATGTTTTCTAAAACTAGAGAGAAACTACGTTTGCAAATCAGTGATCAGTCAGGAACGATGTTGCCCAAGCCATGAGGCAAAACTCTAATTTGTAGGAGAATGGGTTTAAAACAAGGACAAGCATTTGCTAGGAAGCTCTTTTTTCTTACAGCTCACTAAACAGTCCAGTCAGTTGATCAGCCCGTGAGATTTGAACACAATAAGACAAGTGTCAAGAAAACCTGATTAGATAAGTCCTGAGTACTTACACAGCCCTTGCATTGTGATAACCTCCCACAAAAATGTCACATACAGGCCGTGTGCAATGGGAGGTACAGCTGACTTGGAATTTGAGAGCCAGGCAGGAATGTGAGTATTTGATTTCAATATGGGAAAATTCCAGAGAACTAGTTTGGAGGTTTAGGAGCACAGTAATGTCAGTACAATTGGATTTCATCAAGAAACACAGACATTTTCTAGCTCATGCTGGGACATTTCAACCATATTAAGGGGCAAAGAGAAAGAGATGGAAAGAGTGGCTAGAATGCAATTTCTACACATATGTTTATTTTACTCTCTAGTTAATGCTCAAGCCTCGGGAGTCCAGGAGTAAACTAGACTCAGAGATATCATTTTCTGAAGTCACATTCTCTTCTATTACCTGCACATTCTCCAAAGTCATACTAAGAAGCAAGGTCTACCTCACCTACTTCAGTCAGGAAGAGAGCAGCATTTTTTAAAGATCTGGGTGAAGGTTTTCAGGAAGAACTTCCCAATCTCCATGTATGTCACCTTAGCGTCTGAGATGATGGCTAGAAAATAAGATGAAATAGGATTGCACTAAACTTTCCATAAATTGGAAGCCAGTAACCCTATATTCCATTCTATCTACATTCAGTGAGGTGCTATACCCCACTTAATATCTTACTGCCATTTTTATGTTCATAGAAGTACTTTGCAGAAGTAATCATCTTAAATATATGTAAGGGCTTTTGCATAAGGACTGTTAATGTTCAGAATTAGCAATAAGGACTGGAATGGTCCATACAGATGAAGTATTAGCATAACACCTAGGCTGCATATCTAAAACCACACTTTCTAGCCAGCGTATTGGTAATACAACTGACATATGGATCTCCAGCTGTTGACTGCCTGCATCTCTCTCTCTCGGTTTTGAATTCAGGTGGATAAAATGGGTGTTATATCTGAGCTCCCCACACCCCAAACAACTTCAATATTCACAGGAAACTCTCTATCCTTATTTGTCCTACCTGTTTTCCTAACTGTCCTGAAATCCAGCAACATGCACACACACACACACACACACACACACACTTCCCCTCCTGTTTGAAAGTCCCCAGCCTCTGCTGTCTTCCTCCAGAGATCCTGGATACCTAACCTGTCAAGCTGGATAATCTGGCCCGAGAGGTCTCTGGGCTTCCTTCCACTGAGGGGGAACTTGTCCCTGATGAGGCTGCCATGGATCACGCCCTCCCTCAGATAATGTGGGTGTGGCACTTCTGCCACCTGGAGAAGTAGACTTCACTGAGCTCCATCTTCCCTGGGCCCTCAGCAATCACCTCCTCTTTGTCTGGCACCTCTCCTCATTTCCATCCAAGATTCCTGGAGCTACGACCTCAAGCCTTGACCCTAGGAGCCCTGATCTGCCCAGGAGGACTGGCGGGTCATTTATAAAACAGAAGCATTTTCTGGCATGAAACGAACCACCAAGGAAACAAGACTATCTCCAAAATCAGGTCAATGTCGGGTCAGATAACTGCAGCCTGGAATTTTTAAGTATCTCCAGTAGCTGGTCCCATAATCTTGTCTATTTCATGAGCAAGGTAGGGGAGACTGATGATTTTCTGACAGTTGCCAGAACCTGGAGCTCTGTTAAAGATAGGATATGAATGCCAAGTATGCCGCCCCGTGATGCTAGTGAAGGAGAATTCATTCCCCATTTACATGTGGCTTCTGATGCCAGGGACTGCACTGCTTCAGTTCCTCCAGCCCAGGGGGGCCCCAAAGGGGTCCCTGAGTTAACTCTCCTTGCTCCCTGGCACTGAGAATTGCTGAGGACCTTCAGAATACATTTATTAAAGTTTAATGGAAATTTGCTGAAAGGGTTGCCAGGTGCACTTGTGCAGGGAGTGCTAGGTGATGACACCCCTATATTATGCAGTGCACAACCAGTGAGGCATGTGCAAAGGCCCTGGGGTCACATAGAGAAGCCAGCCAGCTGACAAACACATCCTCACAGTGGCCATTATAGAATGGTTTTGCCACAGTTTGGGCCTGAGGATCTGTTTTGGAGGTTTAGCCACCTCATTTGTCGGAGGAATAGAAGCCTTGCTCAGGGAAGGAGCTAGCTTAGCTATGCTGACAGAGTCTGCTGTGATTAGAAATGAGACATACACCACTCAGAGTGGAAAACCAGTTTAGGACTCATTCTTCCTGGATGATGCTGAGCTAGGCACAGTTGATGCTCGCCCTGTGATACTTCTAGTTCTGTGGTTGCTTAGTTCTTTTTCTGATGGCCATGTCCTTTCTTTAGAGATGAGGAAACTACATTTCAAAGTCTTGGTTACTACTGAGTCCTGCAGGGCTGGAGGCATTTCCTCTTAAGTAATTTTGCCTCTGTTGCTTGGATCCACTGTGTGCATGTTTTATAGTTAAACTCATAGAGTAGTAACCTTAATTCCAAATTACTTGGGTCACTTTGAGGGACCTGATTTACCCCAGCCCTCAGGTATGGAAGATGCTGCTGAGGTTCACCAGTGTCCCTGACTGCTCCACTGCTCACCAGCGCATGAACACATCATGTTCTCTCCCTGTTCTCTGTGTTTACTGATATTACATCCTCTGTCCAACCTCTGCATCCTCCAAGGTATATCTCAAAGTCCCTTCCCTGATCTCTGAAATTCTGCAGTACTTGGAGATAATGGAAGCTAAGTTAGCCATTAATTGGATATTGGCTAGCATTGATCATTGTCATTTCCTGTATGTCCTATTTCACCAACTAGACTATAAGCCATTTAAAACCAGAAAATGGTAACCAAAACAGCATGGCACAAAAACAGAGACATAGACATAGATCAGAACAGAGAACCCAGGTATGAAACCATCCTCATATTGCCATCTGATCTTTGACAAAGCAGACAAAAACATATGCTGGGGAAAAGAATCCCTATTCAATGCATGGTGCTGGGAAAATTGGATAGCCACATGTAGAAGACTGAAGCAGGATCCATATCTCTCACCACTCACAAAAATTAATTCACAATAGATAACAGACTTAAACCTAAGGCATGAAACTATAAGAATTCTAGAAGATAATGTTGGAAAACTCTTATAGATATCAGCCTAGGCAAAGAATTTATGAGGAAGACCCCAATGGCAATCACAGCAACAACAAAAATAAATCAATGGGACGTGATCAAATTAAAAAGCTCTGCACAGCCAAGGGCACAATCAATACAGCAAATAGACAAGCTACAGAATGGGAGAAAATATTTACATGCTATATATCCAATAAAGGGCTGATAACCAGAATCTACAAAGTACTCAAGCAAATCAGCAAGAAAAATATCAAACAACCCCATTAAAAACTGGGCAAAAGACATGAACATAAACCTCAAATGAAGATAGACTAATGGCCAACAAACACATGAAAAAATGCTCAACATCTCTAATCATCAGGTAAATGTAAATCAAAACCACAATTAGATACCACCTAACTCCAGTGAGAATGGCTCTTATCAAAAAGTCCCCAAACAACAGATGCTGGCATGGATGTGGAGAGGAAGGAACACTTATACACTGTTGGTGGGACGACAAACTAGTACAACCTCTATGGAAAGTAGTATGGAGATACCTCAAAGAACTTAAAGTAGATCTACCATTTGATCCAGCAATCTCACTACTAGGTATTTACTCAAAGGAAACCTGTCTGACCACCTGTTATTGCCTGAGCCTTGCATTTTGTCACTCAGTTATGTTCTGTCTGAATTTATGTTCTGGCTTAAGGCAGGAGAGTCCTGTCTGCACAAGTGTAGTCAAGGTGTGGGTGATGGGAGCTCCATGTTGGGGTCTGACCCACACAGGTCTCAGCCAATGTTTATTGTTGCACTGAGGGTCAGCAACTCTCCAACAACTAAAGGTTGCCTCCCCAGCCTGGCCACTGTTACCTGTTGAAGGGAGGCTTCAGCATCAGGCAGAGCTGGGCATGAGTCCTGGCTCTGTTGCTTATGAGGCATCGCTGTGGGCAATACCTCACCCAAGCTGTCTAGGCTTCCCTTTCATTTCTTCATCTATACAGCAAGGGGAGGGGAATCATACTCCTCACCTAACAGAGCTGTTGTGAGGCTTAAGTGCCACCCTCCACTGCAAACGTTAGGCATGTAGAAGAAGGGTTAAGGGTGGGTCCTCTGGAATCAGATCACATGACCTTGCCCAAGTGACTTAAGTCCCTAAATTACATTCTCCTTATCTGTACAATAGTGATAGCTGTGTGAGCTTCATGGGCTTCTTGTGGAGATTATGCGAGATGATGTGTCTAATTAGGTACTTACATGTGGGTAGTCAGTAGTAGTGATAGCAGCACCAGCAGCAGTAGTAGTAGTAGTGAAAAACTGTTATCACAGTAATTGGCTCATGGAAGGTGCTCAATAAATGTTATCTTCTACCATGCCTGTGATCTCTCTGGCAAGTATCAGGGTAGGGCTACTGGCTCCTTTTCCATATCTGCTGTCTACACAGCTCAAAGCAGGGCTCCAAGCCTCATCAAATTGCTATAATATCCACCAAGGCAGGCCTAGGATAGCAGGAGCCTCAGCATCCCTGTCTATAAGGCTCTCTCTAAGCCTCCCCCATGCGGATTATCTTGCATCTCGAACACTTTAATCCTACAGACGAGCTGTGATAAATTCTTTCTCGAGGACACCATGGAACAATTTATAGTGCAATAAAATCTACAAGATTCTTCCCTGAGCAGGAATTTTGACAACAGCTCTTTTCCCAAAGGACAGCACAGAGGATGCCTGTGCTAAGGGAAAAGTGAGCTCTCCAAGAGGAAATCGCTCTCAACCTCATAAAGCATTGGGTGATCAGAGCTTTCAGGAGCTTGGTTTAGTGTTTTAATTCCTGTGGCTACTGACTGTTTCATGGGCTAGCTGTCATCCCACCTCATTTGTGCAGGGTGATCTAGGTAACTCCTCAGAGGCTGGCTTCCTTCTAGTGTCTGGTTCTGAACTGATGCTCTGGGTCCTTGATCATGTACACCCGGCACTGAAGTCTACAAATTAGGACTCTGCACTCGGAGCCCTGGCTACGTTGAGCCCTTTATTACATTTAACTTCTGAAATTCTCTCTTCACTGTCTGTCACTTCTGGGTATATTACTTAATTACTACCTGAACTTTTTAAGTTGTGATTTTAATGCAACTAAACAGGTGCCATAATTTATTCCTCCAAGGGGCCTGATTTTCTGTAATGATAAAGAGATTCACCACATTCCCGATTAATCATATTAGCTCCAATTTGTGTGCTGCCTCCAGGTGAGGAGAGAAGGGTATAAATATGCAGTGTTGTTATTCATTTTTTACTGTAGCTCATTCTCTCCCATGAACTTATGGATTTCAGAAAATCAAGACCATTTAATTAAGTCAAGGGCACAGCCAGAAAACTGGAAAGAGGCTGTAATTGACTTGGGAGTGTAACAGAGGGAAGGGCCTGAATAAAAATATATATATATTTTCTGGCTCTTTAAAACTTTCCCTACTCTTTTTGAGAACTGAAACCTGCCTCCCTGCCTTAGGCCAGTGTTGGGAGGAGCAGGGAGAAGCCCTTTTGTTCTTTCATCCCAAGCAGCGTCAGCCCCCCAGGTAGGCAGCTGGCAGAGTTCACAGGCTTTGTCTTTGGCAGAGATCAGACGATTAGAATAGTTAACCACAATCACCTAGAACTGAGTGGTCCTCTCTTTAAAAGCTCTGTGTTTCTGCTTATGTTCAGGAAATTTGGATTTTGAGACAAGAAGGTCTGCCATTTTTCCTCCTTTGTTGGCAAAGTAATAAAAATTCTCTTTCCTCCTCCCCAAAATACCTGTCCTCGTTCTTCTGATTTGGCCTCGTGGACAAGTAGCTGAGTTTTTGGTAACGGGGGGAAGAAGTCAGTCTAGATATAACAAGGAATGATTTGCAGAAGCTTCACCATAGCTGAATATAATGCACTCCAAATCCAGGAGGAAGAACTAAAAAAGAACCGCAACACAAACTTAATTAAAGCCAAAGATAGCTGATAGAGGTGGGGAGGGTTAAAGTTAATACTAAAATCACTGATGACTCTAAAATGCATTTGCACTTCTCTGTGAAATATAGCCATGCCCAGAAACACATACCCAGGTCCCCAGAGTCACAGAGTAACATTTGTTGCTTCAAGAGGCTCCTATCAACCTGTGACACATCACTGACCCAGAATCCGTCTTGGTGGAAGTGTGGAGAAGACTGATTCAGAAAGTCTGCAGTGGGGTCCCCCTGTTCTGAATTTGAACAGACACCCCAGGAGGTTCTGATGCAGATGGTTTATTGACCGCACTTTGAGAAGCTCTGGAGTAGATGACTCTAGGATTTTTCAGCCATAATAATATATATACCACATCTAAACATTCGATTCTTTGTATATTTTATACATTCATAGCCTGTGTGTATACATGCAGAGAGAGACTATACACCATCTGTCTCTCTCCACTATATATGGATTCCATATGTGCCTCGTTTATAATAGAACAACTGAATTTCATAAGTTTTCAACAAAATCAAATAAATATGGTGTATGGATTTGAGTATTTTCTTTCCTTACTTGACTCAGAAGAAGAATTTAATTTACAAAAGATGACTAGAATCACAAACACAACTCCACATCTCTGAGTACTAAACACAGAGACTTCAGGGACCATTGCAGACAAACTTGGGGATCTTGTCTTTGCTCTCCTGATGGCTTCTCAACACTTTTCAGCCTTAAACTTGGGACTTGATCTCCAAACTCTGGTGCCTCCAGCACCAGGAAGTTATTAAATTTGCTCTGCCCTGCCTTGACCAGGTGAAAATACATTTCTCCTTTGTTAATCATTCACCTTTAGGGATTGCAAATAAGTTTTAACCCATGATCATTTTGCAGAGGCTGACCAAAGGCGTGGGTGGGTTGAGAAGCATTGTGAGGCTCTGTACAGGCTCCAGATGAAGCAAAGTGATCCGGATCTCCATAGGGGTAGGGTGGGGTCACTTTTGTGTCATCTATTTGCCAGCCAAGCCCTGGGCTTTCTCTTGAACAGATCTACTCTTTTTATACATAATTTTAGAAACTTGGAAATTTGATTGCTAAGGGTTAGAATTTCTTTCTCCTAACTCCAAATTCCATGTTCTTCCCAATAACCTAGTTCACGCAAAATCGTCCCTACTAGTGGAGGATTTTTCTGTCTAATCCAGGCAAGCTTCGCTAACAGTAGTGATTTGGGGCTGAATGTGAGAAAAGAGTAATCCCATGCAATGTTATTGGGGGCTTTTTGGGGAGGGTAGGCCTTGCCTCCCTCAATGTCTCTATTTCTGAGTAGCATTCTCAAGCCTTCGGTAGCTTACCAGAGGTGCCCTGCATTGGTTAGATTCCTTCACCTCCTACCTCAATCTATCAATTTACCAAATTTGCTGATTCTAAAGCTGTATGTGCTCAGGAACAAACATACAACAAATAGCTTTTTCCCCACTGTGACGAATATGATCCTTCCTTCATGGGAGGAAGCTCATTGGGGGCAGTTTTCCCTGGAACTCTCGCTCAATACCATTAGGATTCACTGGATTTATTTTGGCAGAGGGAGAGAGGGAGAGACATTGAATAAAAAGGACATCAATATTGTACAAATCTAGCATTTAACTCCTTTGCTATTGGACAGGCTGATTTAGTGGTGAGACGCCAGGTGATGGGGTGGAAAGTGGCACGAAAGATACAGGAAGGAGGGGAAGCAGGATGGAGCCAAGAGAAGCAGTGAGTTATCGGGGGCGGGGCCAGGCTGCTCTCATAGCATTTCTCTTGCATTGTGTTGTTGCAAAGAAGCATCAATAAAAAGAGGGTGCTTGAGGTTTTTAATTTAGTGACTTTCATCTAGGACCAAATACACCTGACAGTAGGCTGACTTTTTAAAATGCAAACACTGTGCTCAGATTTATTAATTTTTATGTTATGAATATTTAAATACACCCATCCCCATGGAATCATTTCACATGGAACTAGTGCACTTACATTTTCAATGAAATGAGTAGTCAACCATTACAGATAAAATATTGATATGAATTGTTAGATTAATTGATTGGGGGAAGGAAGTTATTGTGCAAGCAATCAGAGGATTTAGAAAAAGCGATAGAAATCAGATGACCCAATTATTGTCGGCCCTTGACATTCAGGAAGACACTGTCCAATAGATCTCTTTTCCTTTATGAACAGTTGCTTTTTAAAATAGCTTAAGAAAATTATCTCTGTAAATCAACCCTCAGGTAGGAAATGTGAGCTAAAAAGGAATCCGATCTTCAGCAGCAATACTTAGCTGCTTAGTTACTGCTACAAAAAAAGAGAGGTGAGCAATTGAGCCTGCTTTTTCCTGGATTCCTCATAAAATACAACAACTCAAACTGAAGATAAGTCTCCCCTCTCCCTTGAGTTTCAAGATACCTGTGCTCTTATCAAGATGTGAATAAATGTAACTTTAAAGTCACTTTAAAGACGACTGGCTTAAAGATGCTTTGAAGTTTTTTTTTTTTTTTTAAGTGGAAGAATAATAATTGTTTAAAACAAAACCTGGCATTCCTTTTTCTAAGTATGATTTTCTATGTTTGTCTTCAAGTGGGGCATACCTTTCCTTGAGTTGAAGGTTTAAGCTTAACTAATGAAGACTGCTACAATTCCCAAATTCTTTTTTAGCTGGTAAACCTATAAACAAAGCACAGCTTCACTGCCATCTCTCATTTTTTATTGGCCAAAGAATTCCTAACTTCTGTTCAGTTAGGAGTGGGTTGATAAACAGAAAAGGCAAAAAGAGCTATAACCCATTCAAGGGATGACTGAGTTCAGATTTCTTGCTAAATACCTCACACATGGCAGTTGGATGAGCAAGGAGTGTGTATTGATTCAACAAAACAGGAGGTCCTGGTGTGTATCAGCAACACGGTAGATGCCCGGGCTCAAAGAACAAGGAAAGAATCAAGGAGGTGAATTGTCGGCATTTTGTAGGCAGGAATAGAGAGACTATAGGAGTGAAAGGATTGAGGATATTGGGGAAAAAATGGTTAAAGTGATGCATTAGGAAGAAGAAAGGAAAGGCAATGTAAGTAAGAGCCAGGTTTGGGAGAAGCAAAAACAGTGGACCGAGTGAGGAGGAGAGATGAAACACTTGGCAATGAGTTTCATTTAGTGCAGTGCTTCTTACATTTTACATGCATAGGAATCACCTGGAGATCTTATTAAAATGCAGATTCTGATGCAGCGGGTCTGGGGCAGGGCCTGCAGTTCTGTATTCCTGCCAAGCTCCCAGAAGACGTCGGGGCTGCTGCTGGCCCAGACCCCCCATGGAGCAGCAAGATGAGAGGATCCCAATTTCAACTGCTGGAACTGGAAGAACATCGGTGCCCATGCATGAATTATTTATTCTCGGTTGTGTACCTTGCAATCTGCAAAGTACTCTGAAGAGTTCTTAAACGGAGGAGATAAGACATGCAAACAGCAAATCACTGGAGTGAAACAGAAGAAATTGTGTATCACAGAGGCTACGTGTGGCTGGAAGACTTCGGGAACAGAGAGGGATCTTTCTAAGTGTGTTGGAGCTTAGGCAGGCAGGAAAGAGGAGGCGTGGCTGTCAGCTGAAAACGAACACAGAGGGGAAGGGCATGGAATACAGGTGCCAAACAACTGCTGAGACCTCTGTGGGGCCTTAATGCTCCACTGCAGTCCCATACGGTGGCCGTCTCTAAGGTTCAAAAGGCTAAGTGTTGTGGCTGGGCCTGAGTTCAGCTGAGAAGGCAGGCGTGTCTCCTTCACTCTTCAGAGCACCCGGCACATTGCTGGACCCATGGATGATCATTCAGTAGTGACTGATGCGTTGCCAGGGCCATTCAATGAACCACAGAGGAGCTACCATGCTTATTAAATAATACACCCTGACCTAGGCATTCCGGTTCCAAAGGTGAAAAAAAAAAAAGGGACTCCCATTGTAACAGTGGAAGAAAAATACAAACGATGATCGTGGCATGACAGTCTATTCAAGATGTTCATTTCTTATTTGCTTTTGCTGCTAAATGGAACAAAAAAAATCAAGATAACACTTTCCTTCTCTCTTCTTAGAAGAACCACTGTACATTGCATGAAGGTTCAAACTCTCCGGGCTTCCGAAACCTTGCAGAAGCAATTCTTTCCTAGCTTTGGGAAGATCTGCCCACTATAAATTATGCTGGAGTTGCCAGAGTACGACTTCCTGTACCCATCTGTCCTGGAGCTAAGTCACATTGTCATGTCATGAAACGTGGTGATAAACATAAACATGGGCATCTTAGAGAGAAAGGCTTCCAGAAGGAGGCCACAGCTCCGGCAGAGCCGTGGTGAAATTCCTGTGTTGGGAGAACAATGCACTGTGGATTGAGCAGAAACCTGGAGCCCAAGGGGGCTAGGACAGGAGGTAAGCAGGGACAGGTAGGCTGAGGCTGAGCGAAGAGACCTCTTGAATATCAGGCAGGAGAGTTTAGACTTTGTCCTGTGCACAGTGGTATCTAATCATGACTTTTCCGCCTTGCTTGTGAAGGAGCTCAGGAAATTTCACCCCCCAAACATGACTCCTTGGTATAGAAAGTATTTTGACTAAAGGCCCTTAGAGATCAACAGGCCCTTGGAAGGGGCTTTCCCTCTCTCTGCATAAACTGGACCAACCCATCAAAAGAACGTTTGACTTCCCTTCCCCTCCCTGTTATCTCAATATATTGCAGGAAAGAAAATCAAGAATGCAACCAGACCTGGCCCAAACCATTTTAAATATAATACCTGGGTTACTAAATATAATCTCAAGGTTAATTTAATTAGCAAAGAGAATCATTTTAGTTCATCTCTTTTCCCCATCCATTCATCCTCCCTAGCAACCATTTATTGCCCCTAAACAGAATTATCTATATTCCTCATCTCCCCCACCCCTCTAAAAGGAGTGTATAAAAATATCTGGATCCCACTGGGATATTGGGTCATCGCTCCATGATTCTCCCCTTGTGCCTGGTAAATAAAATCTCTCTGTCCTGTTAATCTGCCTTAATTGTGAGTTGATCTTTCGTGAACTTTTGGGGGAAAGGGGAAGTTCCCCTCATCCCCACACTTGGATAAAAGATGCTTGTACCCCCGTAATACTGGCAACTGGCTTTGGGCCATGGTTAGGAAAACGATGATATCTTTGCGTAAACTTCCATTTGAAATCTGTGCCTTCACTCAGCTCGTTCTCGGGTGATGCGTTCTTGGAGGAGTGAACCCGGAAGAAGTAAGCCAGAGATGATCTGCGGTTGCATTGCTAACCTGCTGTGTAATTTTTGTGAAGGGGCAACTTCCCTGAGCCTCAATTTTCCCTGCTAGACTAGGAGTTATGATTATTTTGGCATATCTAACTTACCAGTTCTCACAGTGCTAGTTCCTGAGGACTTCCCATGATGCCCTCACATATATTGTCCATGTCATCCTTCAATGACCCCTCGAAATAGGCTCTGTTAGCAGCCCTTTTACAGCGGAAGAAACTCAGGCTCAAGGAATGTAAATAATTAGCTACAATTATTTATTTTAAACAAAAGGACACAGGTGACTAACAACTGGCAAAGCTGGGATTCAATCTGATCCCAAACTCCTAACCTAGACTCAATCCTGTAGCAACCCGTACCCCAAAGATGATCATTTTAATGACCTCCATTTCAAAGAAAACTTCAAACTCGAAATTGTGTCAAAGGATGTTGCTTTGTAATCCGCATGCTGCCGGGAAGGAATATAGAATCATCTGATGCTACACTGAAAAGACCTTATAGATCACTTTAGTTCTCTCTTCTCTTTTTACAGAAGAGGACACTGGTGTGCAGACAGGCTGTGTGTGGAAATCAGTCAAAGCCACATGGTTCGTCCTAGTAACAGCTGGTCTTATTATATTTTCATGTGTTTCAAATGCAGCAATTGAACAGGGGCTCTGATAAACGCAGTTTGGGATTTTTTTTTTCCACACTCACCCATTTTCTCTTCCTTATGGCAAAGAGTCATTCTCTCTGCTTCCTTTATAAGTCCAAGTTTCACAGTGATGCTGAAAATAAGTATCATCACGGGCCTGGCAGGGGCCGGGGGCCAGGCAGGTGTTCACCAAGTTGATTGACAGTTCAGGACAAAGATCTGGACCCTGATGTTTCCCGGGAAGAGGTTTCGGCGAGTGTTGCTTCAGGAAAAGTGTTAGAAAACCCGAAGTTTTCTCATGATTAAAATGAATATGATATTAGTATTCTTTGAGGGAAAAGATGGTGATATAGTCATAAAATATGCTTGAAAAATTAAGCCCAAAGTGGTATCAAGAATCTTAAAATGAGTCCGACTCTTTGAGCAATTCACTTCTAGGAATGTGATTTAAGAAAATAATCTAAAATTCATAGAGATATATGCACATGAATGCTCATCTCAGCATTACTTATAAAATTAAAAAAAAAAAACTAGAAACGACCTAATTGTTCAACCCACAAAATAAAATATTATGGAGCCATTAAAATATTATTTATAAATGACTTCAATGACATGAGGAAATGCTTGTTATACAATTTTCAGTGGGAAAAAAGATGAAATAATATAAGTATTAATAGCATAATCTCAATGTAAAAAGTTGCATAGAAAGTATGGAATATACCGAAATGCTAACAGAATCTTTCAATGGGAAGGGTAGAATTATGAGATTAAGAATGATTTTATCCTCTTATCTAAACTTACCTTAGTTTTCCAAATTTTATACAAGAGAATGAGTTGCTTTTAGAATTAAAATAAACTTAAGAAAAGAAGCATAGAAAATCTTATATAAGTAGGCAAGATGTTCTCTCGTGCAACACCTGTTTTATTTTCCATTTGGAGCTGTCATCCTACATTGTTATAAAGTCGTATATTATAACTCAGAATGGACAAGATCAGCTCAGTAACAACCAGAACTGGCTGTGTAGGCCTTTTCTGGAGTTGTGGCTTGGGAAAGGAAACCTGCCTTCCAAGGTGAACGATCAGGGGTTTGGCTGAAGTCCAAGGTCATGGGACTGCAGAAGGAGCTTTAGGATGCCAAGATACAGGACGGGAGAGAGAGAGGCAGGCAACAGGTAGGTGTCTGGCCTGAAGATTGAAGTGAGTCTCACTGGAAAAATAAAAGACGTTCAAAGATCCATCACTTTTGCTCTGAGCATTAACTTAGAGCTGAAAAAGTACAATGCCCCCATTTTATGGATGAGGAAACCGAGTCCAAAGAGTTTGAGGACTCTGCTAACATCACACAGTAAGTGACCAAGACTCCCAGCTTCTAGGCCAGTTTGTTTTCTACTTTCCAATACTGCATACCTCACTTTGAAATAAATGTCTGAGTGCTTTAAATAGTTGTCTGCAATTTATTATTATACTGGAAACTGTGAGTCGCCTCTGTTCTTCTACTGGGATTTAGTGCATGATCCCAGCAACAAGCCTAGGATACCAAACACAGTCAGCGCCAGTTTGAGATAATAGTCCTCCCACTCCCTGCTAATTTATTTCTGAAGTGGTTAGATCTCCAATGCCCTGGGACTAGAATGACGACTCCAGAGGTTGGCAAGGTGTTTGTCCAGGGTCTGTGGAGGAAATCTCCATTTCTGGAATTCATGAGGGTTAAAGAGAGAATAATATTCAATGTAACATGCCACTTTCAGAAATTTGGTTGAGTGCCCTGGGATAGTGGGAATGTTCTTAACCCACTTTGCAGAAATTGCTCAATTTTTTCCTGGCCTTGGGACTAGACTGATGAGGAGACGGCTGGACTTGGAAATAGAGCAGTGAGAAGTTGGGATCTGTGATGCTAGCCAGGGGCTCAAATAAGCAGACGAACAAAACTATAGAAACAATGCAGAAGATCCTATGAGGATGCAAACATTGAATGTAGCAAGCATGGGGAAAATGAGTGGGAGTGGCAGCAGCAGACTCTAGCACTTGCTGCACGGTACCCTGCCCTGCCTGGTCTTGTACCTGGATGTGCCTACTTCATTCCAGTTCTGCTGGCACCTGGAATCCCAAAAGCAGCAGAGGCAATGCCTAGAAGCGATGCCATGTTGGTGGAAACAGCAACTCTGCATGGTGATGGTGATGAAAACAATAGACGATCAGGGAGCAGGGGAGGAGTCTCTTCCAAGGTTCCAGGCAGAGAGTAACCCAATGGGGACAACAGAGGTACCAATGTTTTCAGCTACCACAAGGAGGATTTGTGAGTTTCCTTTATGTTCTGCCTGACAATCCAAAAGGAACAGAGACATCCAGGATTGCAATAATTATACTGAAGAATACTTGGTATAGAACCAAACAGAGACTTGTAAGAATTCATAAACGTCACAAAGATTAATTTGGTATTGTACTACATGGCACATACTATATGGGCTACATGCTGATGGAGTCAGCATCATACAAGAGAAGATGACATTTCTATCCTCATGGGGCTTACAATCCAAGAGAAGACAGAGTGAACAATCATTTATATGTGTGGCAGTTAGCACAGTGGAAAAATACAAGATGCTCTAATATAACAGCATATGTGCACTCAGGGGAGGGAGCCAGATTAAATGAGATACTATGCACAAAGCACATAGCATGGTGCCTGGCACATAGTAAGTGCTCAATACACAGTAGCTGTTATTTTTGTTATTACCGATGGCCTAAAGAGCACAGTTCAAATAAGTAAAACAGTTTTTTAACATATGAACTGGGAAGAAAAATTCTATAATCCTGCCATTCATTCATTCATTTGTTCATTTAATATACTTTTTTTTTTTAGCTTATATGTGTAAGGCACCATACTCAGCGATAGAGTACAAAAATAATAAGGGTTCCTATGCTTGAGGGGCTCAAATTCCAACAGGGAAGAAAGACATAAACAAAAACATTGCAAAATGGTGTAATAGGAAATATATTATGTAAGACAGAGGCCAGCAAGCTCAATCCTGCCTCATAGTGCAGGCCCAAGAAGCCTACACTGAATAAGGGAAGGGAATTGAGTCTAGAAGGATAAGCAGTTGTACAGGGGGCCTTGTTTTATTGCTAGTTTTTTCTTGAGTAGGGGGAGCTTGGCAAGGTGACATGTATCTTCACGTACCTATCTCCACGTTTTATGTCTCAGTTCAATCAACTGATGCATTTAAAAAAAAATGCTGGAAATGGCTCATTGCCATGCTATAGCAACAAAATTTTTGGCCAGGAGAACAAACTCAGAACAGGTGTATTTTGCACAGAGGGATTCACTTCCAAAGCAAACACAAAATGGCCCATCTCCACAAGGACCACAACTTGAACAAAAGTGTGATTTGATCAGAGTCTCAAAGAGCACTCTGATTATCAGTGTATTCTAGAAAGTGAGAGATTCCGACTCTAGAGACAGTCGGCAAATGTTCACAGGAGCGGGGGCCCTGGCCTTGCAGAGCCCCCGTCTCCACGCTGTCACCCACAGGCAGAATCCTTCTGCCCTCTCTCTGCACCCTCGCTGCCTGGGCCCCAGAGGCTGAGAATCTTGGGGGCAGAGTTTGTCACAAATATCTCACATGAAGGTAAAGGAGAAAGGAATAAAAATTTAAGGAAAAGTTCCAAAGTCCTCCTCAGAGAGGCAATGTCAGGATGATCTTCCTTTCAATCGTCTGTGGCCGAGAGACGGGGGCCCGCCCGGCTCTCCAGCCTCTTTGCTGCCGGGAGCTTGGGCCAAGTTGGAAACCAAGCCTAGACTTGGCGAGTTGACTGATGGCCCAGAAGAGCACAGAGTCATTTGATGCTTTCACACGAACCCCTCGCGTGGACAGAGCGACCGGGTCTGCCAGGTGCACGCCTTTGGAGAGTCTCTGTCTCCGGCCCCGTGGGTCACCTCACCCAGGAGAAGGCAAAGTTAGTTCCTGCTGACTCTGCTGGCTCAGAAATCAACTGGAATAGAGCCAAACTTGTCTCTTTTCTAATTCCTGTCCAAACAAGCAAAAAACAAATGCAACTGCAGCAACGTAGGAAAAAGAAAAAGAAGCTTGTTCCTAAGGGGAAGAAGGGTGGGGAGGACAGGTAGTCCCTGAGTACCCTTTGCTCGTCTAGACTAGCTCTGTCCCCTGACCACTCCCTTCTACCCCAGGAAAAGTACGTCCTGTGAGAAGTTTTATCCATCAGTAAAAGAAGACTAGATAGGCAAAGTCTTACCTGGGAGGCTGACCCAGCTGTGAAATGTGAATTTCACAAACCAATAAATCTGACTTTCCATCTTCCCACACTCTGACCCAGAAAGAGAAAAAAACTCCAGAAGAATCTGCTCCAGGGGTCCCTTCTCTGCAAAGGGACCCAAAAGTGTGCCTTAGGAGATGCAATTCCATCACAAGATGCAGGAAATGTAGAGAAGGAAGGGTTAATCTTAGGTAAAACTATTTACCCAGATTGTTTCCTTTTTCGTTAAAGTCTTGGATGGGGCTGCAACATAGCGTGGAAAGAGATGCACATCGTCCTCTAACTTGAATTCCCACCTTTGGCTTAACAGCTCAAGGAGGAGTAAAAGACTCAGAGGTAAAAGCACCAGAAAAGCCTCTCTGGGAATTCCTGACAGAGCAGGAAATGTTGGTAGACCCAGGAAGGATTTCCATCAACGGTGTTAACAGTGGTGATCTCTGAGTTACAGGATTTTATGGAGTTTTCTTTTCCTTTGTATATTTTTCCTGGTTGCTTGAAATTTTTCTTTATAATAAACCTTAACTAAATCAGGAAAGAATCAGGAAAGAAATACAACATGGGTATGATTGTGGTTTACTCTTTCCTGCCGAGACCTCAGTAAAATAAAAACATGGAAATAAACTCATAATAGACAAGGTAATGGAAGAGACAGGGAAGGGGAGATCCCAATACACTTTCAGAGGAAGTAAAGAGAGTAGAAAGCAGTTGATGGATAATCAGATCATGGAAGCCATATTCCAGAAGGGTGGTGGAGGTGGAGGTGTGGGATTGCAGACGGGATGATTCAAATTGGAGAAGAAAAGAACAATCTTAGCCAGGGCCTGCCTCAGTATTTATGGGAACGATTGCTAAGTATACCTTGAGAAGCAGCCTAATAGAACACAGAAGACTAAATGTAACAAAAAATATATATATAATATGATCAGCCTCGACCATGTAGAAGCCAATTCCAGCTGTGAGAAAATGAGAAGGACCTGGGGAGAATTCCACACAGAGCAGGAAGAGTTGGTGGACTCAGGAAGGATTTCCATCAACATGTGAACTTCATCTAATTTACTTGGAAATCAAGAAATACTCTCTAAAATCGACAGAACATAAAAATAGATGCTTACATTATTATTTGGAGGTACAAAGGTAATAAATGGTAGGACAAAAATAATTGTCAGAAGTTGAGACGAGGGAGGATAAACTGAATTAAGTCCTTATCTTTCTGTGGGTGTGAGTGACTGGACAATATCTTAAATGAGTAAGTTAAGAGCTAGCACATACACTAGTTAGAGTTGGGAAAGTAGCTTAGAGGATGAAGAGCAGAAAGCATTTGCCTTGAGTAACCAGAGCTACACATGGGGAATGGGGTAGGTGACTACAGCTTTTCACTGTAATTCCTTCTGTTGATTGATTTTCTTTTCTCTTTCTTTTTTTTTCTTACAATGTTCATGATAAACATTAGGGTGAAATCAGTGGGGGAGGAAGGAAAGAGAAAGAGAGAGCGACAAGGACAGCAGAGGTTACTTCTTAGCATAATCCAACCACTGATGTTGGGTCAACACCAACCAGCTTGAGGTGTCAGCTGGTATAAAATCAGTCTAATTGTTGTGTTGGCTGTTCCATCCCCTTCTGGCAGTCACTGCTCTTAGGCTGGAGGACCTTCAGGTTTTGTGCCCTGGACTGGTTCATTGCCCCACCCGGTCATTGTCAGCCTCTTCCTGATCTTACCTGTTACAGACTCACCCAGCGTGGACCGGGGGCTCTGGCTGGACTTCCGCACGGCCCCTGCCCGCTGGCCTTGTGTCTCCCTCTTTTGGCCTTAAGTGTGAGGGTGGAGAGCTGGTGCATGCAGGTTTGAGAAAAATTTCTCCAGACAAAGATTAGGATAGAAAAAAGAAGTTTATTTTATTTTTCCCAAACAGAAAAAGGGGCAACACAGTGAAACGGAAGAGGAGAAGTATGTTGGCAGAGAGAATCAGGCATTCATGCTTTTTATTTAGGGGGAAAGCAAGGTTTATGGCTGTAGCCAAATTAGCAGGGTATTGTGAATTGTCCTATCCACTCCTTTCTTCCTTCTCCTCAGGGAGGTAACAACAGAAGTGGCTGTGGGATGTCAAAGATCTTGTAGGTGATCTTGCCCTTAAGATATGATTTGGGGCAGGAAACTGAGGCCTGGCATTTGCTTCCCCTGCTGTCGGTCCAGGGGCTTCTCAGGAACTCCTTGAGTCTACAGAAACAGATTCCAAAGGGCAGTGAGCTGGTGGATGTAGACAGAAAGATTTACATTTCCCTTCTGTCTGTTTAGGCTCTTTTCAGATGTTATGAGAACAGAGTCCCTGCAGGGTGTAGGGAGAGAAAGAGCAGAGAGGGCAGAAAGAGAGAGAGAGATCTCGTATGATCGATTTTAGCCCTTATTGAAAAACTGTGAGTTAATAATTTTTCTGATATTTCGCTATTAAGGTCATCCTTTCATTCAGCACGATCAACTCAAGGTTGATCCATGGCTTCCAGGCCCAAGGGGCGTAAGAGAATAGAGCTTTCTCGTTTGACATGGACAGCCCAGGAAACCCACCGGCAAGGAAGGCTGCGCTGGAACCCGGAATCACACAGCACGTAGTGGATATGGCATGGGGCTTTGGGGCCAAACCAAACTGCCCCAGTCCTAGATCTGCTGCTAATTGTGTCATCTTGGCCAGAATATTTAACTTCTCTGAGCGTCTTTTCCTCATCTGTAAAGTGAGGATAATACTACCTCCAGCATGGATTTATTGGGAGGATTAAATTAGATCTTGTATATAAAAGGAGTAGCAGACACCTGACTTGCAGTAGGTACATAACGTTAGATCCCCTCCTACCTCGTTTTTCTATCTCCATTCTTCCTTTATCTTAAATAAATGTGGGCACAAAGTGAAAAGCAATGAAATCCTTTGCAGATGACTCCATCTAAGATTAGGAAGTGCTAGGATCGATAATATTAATACTACTACTGCTTTGCTGTGAGTCTCCATTATAGCTTGGGGTACAGACCCACTTACCTTAGGAAAAAGTCTTCCAGGTAGCTTCCCTCTAGGATAGAGGAGGCACCTGGGCTATAGCATCCATTAGGACTTAGGGTCAAAAAACTGTTAACCGTTAGGATGCATAGGACCTTAGAGGGGGTCCAGTGACCAGCCATCGTCTTTATAGAGTAGACCCAGAACTTGAGACCCAGAGCAATTAAGTTGCCTAGTTTAATGTCACACACCAGGCCTACTGCATTCCCATCTGCCACTCTCCCAAAATGAAAGATACCTCGAGAAGGTTGTTGTGTTTCTATGTCAAAAGAATGTAAGTTATACAACAAAACATGGTTATAACTGTGACCAGCATGAAAGATATGCATGGTGAAAAGTCCCAAACTAAAAAGAGGACAGGTATTTTAAAATGCTTTTTTAAGAAAATGTGAATACATTAAGTGACGCTGCAGTTAAATGCCACTCTACATTAAGGGAAAATTTTGTCTGGGCATCAAAACCAGTGACAGATGGTAGGTTTATACAAGAGTGTCTACTAATGCACAGACATGATGTATCCCAAGCAGAAACAACCAGAAATCCTGCTGCTCAGTGTGGGGAAGACATGGATAAGAATCCACAGCCAACGTTATATAACAAAGTTAAACAATTTCTCATGTTTTCTTATTACAGTTGGTAAGTTAATATATTTATTCATGGAGTTGATCAGTATTCATGGGCCAGAAGACCACCTGATATACCAGTATGACAGACACAATATCAGGAAATGAATGATTTTAGGAGAGTCTTGATAGTTTGAACATATAGTAGACTGGTCAGTGTTAGCATGGTTATAGGCTGTGATCTGTGACCTGGTTAGTGTTCCTTTCAGGCTTATTAGGGAATATAGTAAGGCGACATCTGTAACGACATAGGACTTGAGCCTATTAATTACGTTATTCATCAGCAATTGCTTACTGCTAAAAGGTTAGAATTGGAAAATGTCAGGGACATTGTAATTAACACGGAGCACTGGATATGCTTCTGTGCCTTGGATGACTGAAAGTACAATGATTTATGTGACCCTCTTGAAACAAAACACCATGTTCTGCTGTATTTTATGGAATTTGGGGAACTCAGTTGAGATGGTTTATAATTGGAAAGTTTTTGGAATTACTGAAGTCAATTGACTTGTTCCCATGATCCAAGGAAAAGTCTCCACGCCACCTCACCAAAGACGGGGCCATCTGAAGTCAACATTTAGAAAATTTCCTCTGAAGGGCATCTGTGAGTTAGACACTTATATGCTGCAGTTAAGGAATGTAAGATTCAATTCAACGCACTCATTTCTAAAGAAATTACATCTAAGAAACTCATTTTGTGGGGAACAGTCTGGCCCACTTAACTGCAATGAGTTTCCAGAAATGAAAGTGACAGACTGAACTACATTCTCAAAATTGTCACTTCGAAGACTAGACTCCAAAAAGTGTATTTCCAACTTGATGAAAACGAAATAACACTGTTAAGTTTGCTTTCCTCAATTAATCTTGATAGGCTAAAGGAAGAACTATAAATTGATGTTATTGAACTGCAGGGCAGAATAGTACTGAAAACTTAGCATGACAATACGAAAGCACCAGAATTCTAAAGATGCAACTCTTCTCTCCATGTTCAGAACACAAAATGGAAGAAGAGACATTGATATTTTGATACAGAAGACAATGTGTTAGGGTCCCAGATTTTTATCAAAGAAGAAATGAATAATAAAAATTTTATTCATTATTAAACATTTCTTGTTCTCTACTTGCATTTTGTACATAAAAATGTAATCAATATTCCATATTTTTGCATACAACCTGTTTACATTAAAATCCAATAAAAAATAAAGCCTGCATGCTGATTTTTCTTAAATGTAAGCCACTTTGCTCATTTTTGTAAGCTGCCTGCTGTGTAGGCATGTGACTTTCAATCCTGGCCAGAGGGTCCCTGAACTTGAGGGAAGACTTGTGTCTGCATATCGTGTGGCTGATGCCGGAGGCTGCGTATCTGAGCTCAGAGGCAGGACGCCACTTGGCCTGGGCAGCATCCCAGGGCATTGCCACAGAGTGGGCAAGCGTCCAGGGACTCGATCACAGGAAGCTGCATTTGCAATACCATGTGACACCGACATGCAGAGACTGTACTTGGCTACTGAGAATTTTCAGTTCTCCCTGTGCCTGGCCTTGAAACCAGAACTGATCAATAGCATCTCTGGACTGAGCCAGCCCTGAGATACAGGACTATTTACTCAATGAGAAGTGGGGGCCCTCAAGTGGGAGATCCTTGACTTCCTAGAAACGGCACGAGCAGGGATTTAAGTGATTGACTGAAACAATCAAAGATAGATTATAATTTTGTTTTTAATCCACCTCAGGTGCGTAGCATGGATTAATCCTAACTCTTGATTTATGACACATCATGGCCTTCTTTTAGTGTGTGGGTGGATGCATTTATTTAATTATTCAGAGGTATGAATGCATTCATAGCCCAAGCTCCGTATGGAAGAATACTGAGCATCACACTGAACCCTACTCATATGAGATCTAAGAGAAGGGAAGCACAAAAAGGACAACCGGCACTTAGTAAGCGTCTATCCCTTGCCAAGTCCTATGCCGGGCCCTTTGCAAAATTATCTATTTAATTCTCCCCAAGTTGTCCCTGGACAAGCAAAGACAAGCCAATTGCGTCTCATCTTCCCTGCCTTGCTCCTTTGTTCCAGCTATTGGAAACTGGCTGGTCAAAAACTGAGTAGTTGTGAGTGGCAAGAACACTGACTGCAGTGAAATATTCTCAGGTGGTTGGGTGGTTTGATGTTGGGTGAATTTCAATTTTCACAGCTGAACTTGAAAATCTCATTAAAACAGCTTTTCGTTGCTGTTTGCTGAGTTGAAGTCAGCAATGATTCAGCAAATCGGCAGACACAGCAGGTTGCTTTTCTTGGCAGGTATAACGAGGGACTGACAGAGTATATGATTGAGAAAGAAAAAATGGGATTTCAGAACTAAAACAGAGGGAGCCCCTTTGTAAGAATTGTCTTTCTCTACATCCTAACTGATCTTTATATGCGAATGACTTTGAAAGAAAAAGAAGGCTCACTCTTCTCCCCCGGGGTTGGAAGTGTTTGCATTGGCAGAAGTGTCGGATGGGTGGATTGCTAAGAAGTTTGGAAATCGCTATTTGTGTCTGATGCAACCTGGTGTCCTGAACATTAATTAAAAAAAAAAAAATCCTGAGTATGAAAACGATCGCGCTTAGATTTAGAGCAGCTCTAAATCCCCCAGCTGGCCTGTACCTGGGTTTTAACAGCTTCTCTTAGCACCTGGCTGGAAGAAACAAGAGGAAACACTGAAAGGGTCGATGTCATGCCCACCCCCGGGTACAGGACGGTGCCTGGTGCTGCAGCTGACTCAGACAGACCCCCTCCCCCATCAAGGTGCTCATAGCGTGATGATGGAAACAGGTCTCCCAAAATTGGGACTCAAGGTAGAAAGAAATAAGGGCCATAAGAAGTACGAGGCAGGAACCAGTCCTGCAAAAGCAGCTCTTTGAGATAAGACTTGCTGATTTGGAACTAGGATATACATGCAAAAGGGCCTCTGGGATGGCGGGGGTGAGAGGACGGGGTGGGTGACAGGGCAGAGACGGGAAGATGACAGTGAGAGTGGATGGGGAAGGCTTCCTTATGTCTGAGCCACTGTGAGAAGAGTAACCACGAGGAGACATTGTAAAGCCAGCAAGACCTTCTAGTGCTGCGCCCTCAGCCCCTCAGCCCCTTCTTGTCATCAGCCACCAGATTCTTAGCGCTCTCAGGCTATGGCTTGTCCAGCAGAGTCCCCACCATCAAAGGGACCCACACTGGCCTGTGTTCCTCCTCTTCCCCTCTCTGTTATTCCTCCCTGGGGGTCATGTCGCTGCCTGGTAAGGACTACATTACTTAATGGCTAAAATGACGACATTAGTAATGGTTGTACCTATTTGCTTCTTGGAGGCCTGTGTCTAAGAGTGGCAACCGGTCACTCCACGGCAGGCCAGAAGGAAGACATTTGAGGACTTGGAATGATAAGTTCTCAGAAGAGTCTCTGACGTCACCCACTGCAGCCTCCTAAGTCAGCCCGACAGACAGACAGACCTGGGTCAAGGCAGTCCCCAATCCTGCCTGCCTGTGGGTGACTCGGAGACCAAACCCCACGCACGTCTTTATTTCAGGGCTTTGCTTGGTAGCAGCCAAGGGGATTAGGCAGAAGCTGGTCTGAATTATGGGCACAAAAGCCCCTCTTCAGCCCTGGGGCAGCAGGGGCTTGGGGGGCCCTCAGGGTTGGTGAGACCTTGCCCGAGGCAGCAGGAGAACAAGCTGCCACTCAGCCCAGGGGCTGTTTATGTCGGGACAGAGCGACCCACGCCAGCTGCCCGGAGCCTGCCCGACTCCGTGGCCAGGGAGCTGCCACAGGCGCATAATGTGGGCATTCATTCCCTCCTGGCGTGCTCACAAGTGCAGGGGGCAGTGGACTCTCCCAGGGGGAAGCAGCCACTCGGTACAAGCACAGGACAGGTGGGGGCGGGGGGAGGGGGACAGTCAGGAGAGTTGAGACACCCATGCAGGGCAATGTGAACTTTTGTCGCCTGACTTGCCCAAGTCTGCAACAAGGCTAGTTAAACATTGCTAGCGTTTCCAAATCCTCTGTGCGACTTTTGCCCCAATGAACTGCCTGCTGAGACAGGGTGGACGGACCCAACACCCTCAGATCAGTTGGGATGCACTTCACCTCCCTTCCCCCTGTCCCTGTGCGGAAGAGCTGGTCGGTCATTCCCTCTGTGACCTCCTGAGAAGAGTCCTGGGCGGGGATTAGGAGAACACGGGTCTATTTCCAGCCTTACCACCATGAACATGACCTTGGAGCAGTTAGGTAACTGTTCTGGCTTTTTGTTTCCTCACCTCTAAAATGGACACGATGACAACTGTCCTCCCTCCCTCCCAGGGTGGCTGTAAGGATGAAATGAGAAAACAATGATAAATTGTGTTATACACGAGAGGCCGTTCCGTCTTCAAGACCAAGGTTGGCAAACTTTTATGCAAAGGGCCGGGTAGTCATTATTTTAGGCTTTTGTGTGCAATGTCAGGTCTGCTGTTGCATATTCTTCTGTGTGTGTCTGTGTGTGTGTGTGTGTGTGTGTGTGTGTGTGTGTGTGTGTGTGTGGTGTTTTTACAACCCTTGAAAAATACAGAAATAATTCTCAGCTCATGGGCCACAACAAACAGGCCATAGGTTTGGCACACGGATGGTAGTTTGCCAACCTCTGCCTAAAACAAATCAGAAGCGGGGGCTGGAGATAGGGTCAGTGGTTGTGATAAATCCAAATCCAAACAAATATTAATAAATAATATGTGGACCATACATAGATGTAAAGAAATGTACATATTCATGGTTTTTCTGACTTGTGGCCCACACTAGTGAAATCATTGGAACCCCAGCCCACGGGTCATTTAGGTCAAGGATTCCTAGACTGTTTTGCCATTTATTGTACTCTCCTTGCCTAGGCTAGAGCATCTGCTCTGAATTGTTTAGTAGTCTGAAGACTGAAGGCCAACCTTCAGCCTCAACTCGGCTGGTTGTCACTCCTGAGAGGTTCACTGGGCCCTCAGGGAAATGAAACCCAGAGCAGAACATCTTGTCTACCCAGCCAGAGCCTCGGCACAGCTCCTGCCTGCCCTCCTTCTCAGGGGCAATGGGGAGAAGGCCTTTATTTGGGGGCCACCACTGCCCATGCAAGAACCAATTAACATTACCTGTGACCATTAGTGCACACGCAGTACTTTACTGACAATGGGTTTTTACATTGCCATTATTTCTCCCATCATACCCTCATGAGATGAGCTGGCTTTATTGCTGTCATTTTCAAATGGGGAATTGTGATTAAACAAATATTTAAACAAAGTACTCAAGACACTACAGTCAACTTCCCTGATTAGGTTGGCAATGGTTTCTGGTTTCTCCTGTCACCCATGAGGTCCCTTTTCCCTTTTGCATGTCTCTTTCTATTCCTGTCCTCCTTGCTCGAAGAATGAAATAAACATTCAGCAGATCTCTCAGAATGTTTATTTCATTCTTTTCCTTTGCAAAGTATTTCCAAAGAAAAATGGCAGGTGAGTAACGCTTCTCTAGACTAGAATAATGCAAGCAGTCAGATTTCAGTTACACTCATGCAAGAAGAAGTGCTGGCCTAATACATCTTGCTTTTGTTGACAAGTGTGGAAATACGATGAAATAAATGCAACACTTTCGAATCAAGTTCTTACATAACAACCACCTCGTATCTTTTTTTGACAGAGGGGAATATGTGTGAGCTTTTCAAGAAGACGGCTGGTGCTCAGAGCTGACACGGGCATCCCTGCCTGTGACTTGGAGTCCAGTCTGTTTTCCACGACACCCTGTTGTAGCCCGGGGCTGTCAGTGCCCTGATGGTCACATTCCTACAAGGTTTTCATTTCCTTTTTATAATCTCTAAGTCTTGTCCCACTCCAGATGAAGATCGCTGTCATTGCTAATGTAACATAACATTTTCTCCCGATGATTATTTCAATTTGTGAACACATAAAGCTAAAAGCTCGAAGTTAGATTTCAGCACCGCACAGGGGAAAGGTCTATGCTGCAAAGGAAAGGTCCCATTTTTTGACACAGGCCAGACCTGAAACATGGACTGAGGATCTTGTCAATGCCTGGCCTTGGTCACCAGAGGGGAAGTGCAGACGGCTCAAGGTTAGTCTAGCATCCCTCCTGGGCAAAACAACCCAAAGTCGTCCTCATAAAGACAGTGATCATCTATGCTATTTTTACTTATCAGGGGAAATACTTTAGAAATAAAAACCCAGCCAAGAGCAGTGCCTGGTGATCGTTAGGCACACAATAAACGTTGATTAAGTGAGTGAAAACCCTTTCAAGGAGATTTTTGAGGTAAGCCTTCTTAGAACAGGAATTGGACATGCTAATGAACCTAAAAGATAAATGGCTTCTTTGGGAACGCTGTATAAACACCAGTATCTTCATAAAAATGTGATAAAAAGAGAAGATAGATGGTGGTGTCTTCTACCCTGGAACTAGGGTGATACAGAGATGAAAAATTCTTACCCTCTGATTTCGGTTTTATTAAACGGCATGCATCTGTCACGGTGTTATATTTTACAAGCTCGTTCTTTTACTGGAGCTTGGGTGGACTGATTCCTGATAAGGTACAAGAGATCTGTCCCAATCTCATCCCAAAGCCCCCCTCTGGTGATCCCTGAAAAGCTTTTCCAGCGACCACTAATCCCAGCCATGGGTTGTGAGTCCTTGGTAGCTTTAGTCCTAACACAGGACGTTCCTGGCCTTGCCCTTGGACTTGGGGAGTGGCGTCCTGTTGTCTTGAGGCTGTGATCCTTGGGGTGGAGCCTTCTGAGCAGCCCAGACTATCAGCTTCATAGAATACTGAGAAGAATTCTGTTATTTTATTTGTCCTGTTTCATATTCTGTTACACCTATAGGGAGGACAGGTAAAATTACACTTAGGAAAGAACGTCGTCTGTCACAACATCCCTGACTCCCATAAACTTCAGGATAAAATCCAAACTTCCTGGTATGTCAGATGAGGTCCTCTGGATTCGACCTCAACCTTCCTTTGCAATCCTCACCTCTGTCACTGTCTCCCAGGCCCCACTAGCCTCTGCAAATGGCTTGTCCCTTCCCCAGTGTACCTTGTTCTTCTTTCACCTTTGTGCCTTTGCCTCACTGCTCTCTGCACCTGGGAGGCCCTTTTTCCTTTTTGTGACCTGCTGAACTACTGTTCTTCCAGACCCAGCTCAACTAGTCCTCAGACAGCCCTTCCTGAATCTCCCAGGCCAAGCTATTTCTTTTCATGTCCTCCCTTAATGCCTTGTGTAAACTTTTATGATGGTATCTGTGACTCTCCAAGAGTTATCTATTTATGTCTGTGAGCTCCTGATGTGAGGGGCTATGATGACTTATCGTTACCCACTGAGCCCAGCTCCGTGCCTGGCCATAGTGGTCTCGAAGAAAGGTTGAGGGGATGGATAAATGAGTTGCATGCAGATCTTGGAAGGCTTTGGCAGCCCAGCAAAATGATCCAGTGCTATCCTCAATGACAGCCACTGGGGGGTAGGCAAAATCATCCAGTGGGGCTCAGGGAGAAAATAGTAGAGCTCCTGTTTATAGTTCTGTTTGTCGAAAATTAACAATGTAAGTAAGATATTCTAATATTTTATATGGCTTGGTAGTAGCACATGCATTTCATTTATATATAAATATATGCATTAAGGATCAAGTGTGCATTAAAGAATCGTAGGCCACTGTTGCAAGTAATGGGAAGCTATTGAAAGACTCTGAACAAGGGCAAAACATGAAAAAAAGTGCAGGAGACTCAACCTTATAGACTGGAGGGAGGTCGAGCCATCAGCCAATGGGCAGAGCCTGAAGTGGACCAAATACAGAGATCAAAGCTTAGGCAAGGGTGGGTGTTAGGAACGGAAGACCTACTAAGGAGTTACTGCGTTATCCTCATTATGCTCATTACAGCAGCGGGACTCGGGGACACAGTGATTGACAGTGAGAAGGAGGGAGAGCCCCATGGAGTCACAGAAGGAGACAACAGGCTGAACTCAAAGGACACAGGAGAATAGTTTGCCCCAGGCTTAGATTCTATAAAGTGAGACTTCAAAAAAAAAAAAAACTATCTCCACTTGTTTGAAGGGGCAACAAACTAAACATCAGGCCTGTTTAATCCCAGCTCCGGGCTTCTTAGTAAAGACTATTTATAGCCCTGGGTGGCGGCGACACTGTTGTGCAACCGCTGCGTGGGGCGAGCGGGACAGCTGGTCTGAGCCACCGCCGGGTCAGTGACCGTGTGACTGGTTTCTGGCAGCCTCTCCTGGGCTTAGGAAACAGCAAGAAGGTGGATTTGTTTGTCCGTTGAGCAAGGCGCCGTTCTGCCTAGTCCTGCCTCTCTCCCTTTAAACATTAACCATTTCTTAGAACATGTGGGTTTCGTGCCCAAGGCCAAGGGGGGCCCCAAGAGAAAGAGGAGGAGAAAAGAAGAGGGGGGTGGGGCTCCCTACATCAACAATGTATTCATTCCGCGAACCTGTTTCCAGCGTCCCCAGTGACCCAGGTGCCACCTGAGCCCCGAGGACTCAGAGCTGAGTAGATGGAGTCCCATCCTTAGAGATTCGGAGTCCAGTAGAGGAGACAGAGGTGTAGACAGGAGACAAAGGGAAAAGGAGAAGCCTGGTATTGTCCCTGTGCCTTCAACTCGGCCTCTCCATTTTCCAGAGGTTTCATGGGGGAGACAAAGAGATGAGAGACCTGGAAGTCTCCAGGGTCTTTGTCCCCAGAGCGGTGCGCCTCAAGCTTCAGGGAGCAAAAACCAAGCTGGAAGACTTGTTTAAAATGTAGCTTCCGGCTCAGCGGGCCGGTTCCAGTGGCTTTGGGGTGGGGCCCGGCTCTGCATTAGCTCCTCTCTCCCAGGGCTCTGCATTAGCTCCTCTCTACCAGGGCTCTGCATTATTAGCTCCTCTCTACCAGGGCTCTGCATTATTAGCTCCTCTCTCCCAGGGCTCTGCATTATTAGCTCCTCTCTCCGGGGGACGCGGGTGTGTGTAGTCTGTGGCCACAAGGCGGCGCTGCTCTTCCAAAGGGGGCTGGAGAGTCGAACCTGTAACCCTGGGGCTGGTCCCCCAGAGACTGATGCACGGGAGAGGGGGAAGGAAGGCAGAAGGAGCCCTAGAGAAGATTAGAGCAGGAAATGGAAACCCAGAAGATCCAGGGAGTGCCAGAGAGAAAGGAATGCGCCGCTAAGGAGGAGCCAGTATTACCCGGGGCTATGGGGCCACTCCGCTGTCCTTGTATTAGCTGTGATTTTTGGTCTTTTAAACCTGAAGACTTACCCAGGTGAGCACATGGCACTGAACAGAAAGCAGACTTTGCTAGAGGCTTGGACGTGAATATCACGGGCGGAACCAGCCTTTGCTGCGCCTCTCATCTTTCTTGCAGATTCCTGACTGCAGGCGCACTGCTCATCTCCGGGGGGTGGGGCTGCATAGAGCTGGGGGCTATGGAAGGACAGTCTGTGTTTTAGAGAAGATGCAGTCATTTCCCTGGCTCTTGGCAGTTCTCGGTGGCTGCATCCTCACCCAGGGCAGCGTCCAGCCAGCCATGAAGCCAGCCTCCACGAAGCTGAGCTCTGATGGCCAACAGCAACTTCCACCTTGTGATCTGCAGATCCTATTCCTCATCCTCATGGCGTCTAGATTGTTCTCTCTATTCAACTGGACTTAGCCCTTGGGGTGCACTTACTCTGATCCTAGCACCATGGGGTTCTTCTTCAGCTGTTTATCCCAACACCACTCCTAGGGTGCAAAGCACCTACTCTAGTGCTACCTTCCCTGTGAATTCTTTCTTTCCCTTCCCCATTTGGAATCCTTATTTAAAAAATTGTTTTTTAATTGACAAATAATAATAGTACATATTCATGGGGTACACAATGATGTTTCAATACTTACATTGCATAGTGATCAGATCAGGGTAATTAGCATATCCATCATCTCAAACATGTATCATTTCTTGGTATTGGGAACCTTCAGTATCCTCCTCCTAGCCATCTGAAACTATGTATGATTGCAAACTACAGTCATCCCGCAGTGGTATTAAATGCTGGAATTTATTCCTCCTCTCTGACTGTAATTTTGTATCTTTTAACAAATTTCTTCCTATCTTTTATCTCATTTTTTCCTTTATACCATTTTCTCTTTTCCCATTTGGGGTCCTTATTACATGGATTACATGGTGCTGACTCTCTTTCTTCAGGTGTGCTCCCCCAACTCCACGACAAGTTCCAGGGACGTGGTGTCATGGCAGTCACTACAGCACGATAGTTAGGAGCTCAGGCTGACCTGAGTCAGAATCTCGGCACTGCCACCTGTCAGCTGTGTGACTTTGGGCAAGTCATTTCATTGTCCTAAGTCTCAGTCTCCTTACCTGTAAAATGGGCAAACAACTGTACTTACTATTAAGGTTAAATGAGCTAATACTTGACCCAGTGCCTAAAACTAGTGCAGCTCTCAATAAATGTTTACTCTTCTCATTACAACTATTTATATCCTTACTTTTGACTCTAATCCCCGTGGATTTAGTACAGAGTAGGTGCTCAATAATGTTTATTGGATTAGCAATTACCATATGTAACTGTATCGCTGCATCTGTCCATTAGGACATTTTAAGAAGGAACGGGCAACTCAATAGACCCATTCATGCATCAATATTTTATGGTGTTTCCTCTATGCGAGGAACTGTTCAGAGGGGAATTATCTATTAATAAATAAACTCAGGCAGTCTCTCCTCAATTACTCTTCTTTTGTGTCCATGGCTTCGGGGCACTTTTCTCACTTCTGTTCCCATCCTTATGTTTGCTATCCTGCTTCCAAAAAAGGAACAAATTGAAAAATGATGGCTGTTTAAAAGGACCTTAACCTGAAAGAGTAACAGAAGAATTCTATCCAGTCTGTTAGAAATGTTTGAATTCAGCTTCTCCACCTCTTGGTGTCCACCTTGTGAAATGACGCGGGGCACGAACTAAGCTCTGAAGTCCCTTTTAATCGCGTGGTCTGTGATGTCCTTTGTCCACGCTGGACTGTCAGGCTCAAGATGGTGAAGCAACTTCAGCAAGCAAACATCGTATAACGACTAGTTCTGACTCCGTGATACGGATAATCTCGGAAGGAAAACACGCTTCTCGCCCGGTTTGCTGCTTGTCTTGGCACTTGCCTGGATTACTAGAGGCTGTTTGCCTGGCTGAGCTCAATGTCTAGAAATCTGGTTTACATCCCTTTATGTTCAGGAACTCTGAGCAAAGATAACAAGGGTAGACCGAGCTCAGAATAAACTAAGCTCTTCTTAGAGAGTTTAATCAAACAATAGAAGGTTAAATATGACGAGGAAATGTTTCAACAAAGTAGGTGAAGAAAACCAGTAACAAGTCCTTTATTATTAATACCTGTCCTTCCCCTCCAGGAGAATGTGGCTGTGAGTCCCCGCCTATCCCACGGAGGCTGAAGGTGGACAATGCCTTCCACCTGCGCCTCACCCCAGAGCCACTGGAAGTGTAGGAGGAGCCTGCCCTGCCACGCAGGTGGCACTTGGGCACAGTTCTTTGCCTGGTCTCTTCCTCCCTCTCCCATAGGGTGTGGTTTACTTCAAATCCATTCTTTCTCATGGGTCATTGTTTCTCATTTGATTTAATCTACACTCTTTTTAGGAGTGCTTTTTAAAAAATTTACCTATACTTCCTGTCTCCCCACCCCACCCCCAGAGGTTGAACTAGGCCCCTGCTGGGCATTGGTGTGACCCACCCACTCTGGGTGGCCAGTGCCAGTCCTGACACCTCCCTCCACCACTGTTGATTGATTGCTGGTGATTGGTTATGGGCACGCTTTCCTGTGTCAACATCAAACCCAGAGACACTGCAGTAAAAGACAGTGCTTCAGTGAGTCATCCACTCAATGCATGTTGCCTGAGCATCTTCTATGTGCATGAAGCACCATGAGAGGCCCGTAGGTAGGTAGAATGGGCCGTGGGACCCAGGGGAAGAAGCGGGGGCTAGCTCAGTCTAGGGGAGCTGGGGAAAGCTTTGCAGGTAGAGGGCAAAAAGCAGGACAGCCAGGGACAGCACGTAGGGTGTGTATACTGAGGGCGGGGGGTGGAGAAAGGATGGCATATTTGGGAAATGGCGGGTCACACAGTGCCTATGGGAAGTGATAGGAGACCATGTTTGAAGGGAGGCAAAGGCATCTGGACTCGATCCTGTTAGCGATGGTATAGTCATTAGATAACCCGGCAAGCAGCTGAAAAATAATAGGAGTTTCAGGTCTTCCAATGTAAATCAACCTATTTAGCCAGCATCCTAGGGGTATTCAAGTAATTAGAAATTAAACTTGAGAAGGGATTGGTGGAGGGAACACCCGAGAAGCACTCAGCCCATATACGCTTGACCTGTGGAAGCTGCTACAGAAAGTGTGCATATAAATCTTCAGCTTACTGGAACCACCTGACACAAACTCTCCATTAACCAAGCTTGTTTTGCTGCACACCTACAATGCAATCCGCTCAGCCTCCCACAACTCTGTTACATTGCAATGAGATGATAAATACTAGAATGTCTATAAAAGTGCTTTGTAACACCCAGAACGCTCTACAAATACACTGATGGTTAGTATCGCAGCTTTCCACGGGCATGCACAGAAGTTCTAGCCCAGACACATAATATATCAGACACTCCCCTTGGAGAAAGTTATTCCCCTGAACTTAACTTTAAGGCAGAAATGTATGGAATTTTGTAGGGATGGGTGCAGCTAATCGGATCAGTCCAATCAAATTTGGTGATTATTGCCATGGTTCAGAATAATAACCCTAAGATAGCTTCAGTAAAGCATAGTTTGTGGATCTCTAGCTTTTTTGGCATGGTCGTTGGGGAAATATTGGGTTGATTAAACTGGTTTCTTTAACAGTAGGACTTGCAGAGCCTTTAATATATTAATGATCACTAAAGTCGAAGAAGGTGTTTGTATCCAGTATTTCTCCAGTTGATTTGGCCACCGAATGTCCTTCTGTCTTTCCTGGTCCACACTGCCTGGAGCCCCTCCAAGACGAGCGATATTAGAGTCCTTTCTGTGTTGTGTATTTCAAGAGGAAGATGCCGGTTTCCAGGGAAAACTGGAGGTAACCTGTAAAGCAGGAACTAATCAAAGAGTCCGCAGCAGGGACTCCAGGCTTGGCGGGCCGGCAGCCCTCATCTTCTCTGCAGCTGAGGTCACCCCGTAGCCCCAGGATTCAGGAAGGCTGGAGATTTAAGCTCTAAGACCTGAGGTTGCTTCCCCTGAGGTTCTTACCTAAGACCTGCCCTGTGCGTCCCATCAGCCTCACCCCACGTGACCTTCTCTTTGTTACCAGCCCTGACCAGCAGCCTCATCTCTCCAGATCATTCCCTTTGCTTGATATTTTTAACCCTGGCCTGGGGCTTATTATAAGAACTCAGCAAGAAGGGCCCAAGGCTGCCTCGTCAATATTCTGTCACTGATACAACGTTGGCTTGTGCAGTATTACTTTCTTCCCTCATATTTTTAAGTTGTTATTCTTTTGCAGGGGGCAGGGGCTCTTTTAGGACTCCTTTGGCTCTATGATCTGTCTCTCAGCGTCAGTAATTACTTTCATTAGTGTGATGCGGGGGCTCCCGAGGGTGTAATCTGTTTTTCAATCTTTGTGTATCATCTCTCCTGTTTTCATCCCTGATGCTTTTGGTTTTCTTCATTTGAAGGCAAGGAGAGACCTTAATTTGTTTTTGCTTTCATGTTTATTATTAATAACATGTGACTTTTTTTTTTCCGTGTGATATTTTCAGAATGACCTACACACAGTGCTCTTCGCAGGCAGAGATGGTGCCGAAAGCAGCATTGAATGCGAGCGCTTTTCCCGTTTTATGGGGAAGAACTATATTTTTCTGGTCTGGCCCTTTGGGATTTTGGCCCCTGAGCCTCTGACCCTCTGAAGACACTCCTGAGTTTTCTTTGTAAAGCAAAAAGACAGCTGATTTCTGAAATCACATCATAAATTTTTCAAATTAAATCCCAAACCCTGCCTTTGAATAAGACACTGTCCTCCAGCCCCAAGCTTTACCTCAGTCACTATTAGTTTTATTCAAGTTAAAAATGTCCTCCTGGTTTCCTCTCCCTCCACTAAAATTCTTGGTTACTTTTAGGGGCCTCATTTTACTTAAAATAATATAATTTCTTCCATTCTTCTAGCCATTCGCCTGACTCCTGGGGCTCATGGGATTTTGGCCTGTATTTCCAGTTACTTTTGGGACAAAATATCTCTCTGGAGGCCCCATGAGCTTGTCCAATCAGCCTGTCCAGAGGTGAAGCATTTTTTCCTCCTGGCATCTCCCTCTTCCATCACTGTCCTTAACTTAATCAAGACACTCGGTAGATAACCTCTACCCGGTCTTCACGGTGTCTTTCTTTTTATACTCATTCCATCAGTCTAATCTGATCTAATTTAAATTTTGTCCACTCTGCATCAGTAATTCCTCTTGCATGAATCTCTTTGTCACCCTCCGTTCTGCCGTCACCGGCTCTTGTCCTCTCTTTTCTGGACTGTCGAATGACCTCTTTGGTGGTCTTCCTGTGGTTTTCCCTTCTCCTCCTCTAAATCCACCCTCTACTCAGCATCAAGAGAGACTTAATCTGCAGTGAACATTCCCCACCCCACCCATAAGCACTGTCAGTCTCTGGCATCGGCCCCTCACCTGTAAGGCAAAGAGCAACTGCAGCCAGCTCATCCCTTCAAGAGATGGATCGTAGAGCGTTGTGTGACCTAACCAGGTAACTCTCACTGCTCCTTCACCAGCTCACCCAAAACTACAAGGGCTTTCTACAAAGAACCTATTATATGCCCATGTTCCCACAGCTCTGGGAATTCCTCTGGGCTCTAGCTCTGGCCTGGTTTCCCCACTTTATATCCTACGCTTCATACCAAGGTCTTCCCACTCTGCCCGTTCTCCAAGGAGTGGTGGCCAGGTTGGACTCTCTGATGAGTTTTGGAGGTTGCTTCTTGGCTCACCCTAAATGTATCATGGTCTACTAGCCCCAGGCAAACCCCACACAGCCCAGGTGACAGGGACACTGTAACGCAGCCCAGGTTCAGCACTGTGGCCTTCCACTGGTCGAGCAGGGGGCCCAGATGGGACTTCTATTATCAAAGCTAAAGACTATGAGGTTTGCAAGATGAAATTCACTGGCAACACATTGGAGTTCCATAACAAGTATTTCTAGTTTGTTTATTATTTTAGTCATTCAACAAATATTTATAGAGAGACTACAAACAGCCATATGCATTCCACAGTGCTGGGGACACAGCAGAGAAGACATCAGATGATGTCACTGCTCATGGAACCTGTATTCTAGTGTTGGAAGAAAAGAGACAATGTCCATGTCAATGCATGTAGAACATCAATGATTGTCAATGGTTTTAAAAGTCTGAAGACAATTAGTTGTCCAATATGTAAGTGACTGGGAGGAAAGGGCTATTTTACACAAAATGCTCAAGGAATTAATCTCTGAGAACATGACCTTTCAATAAGGATCTGAATGATAAGAAGCCAGCATGCCCATTTTGGTGGGCAGAGTGTGCTAGGTAGAGAGACCAGCAAGAGTACAAACCCCTAAAGTGGGAATGAACTTGGATGAGTCTGAAGGACAGAAACGAGAACAGTGTGGCTGATCTTGAAGAGCAAAGAGGTAAATGAGAGGAAATTAGGTCAAACAGGAAGACACAGACCAGACCATGTCAGGCGTAGTACATTTGTATAAACTATTTGCACTTCCTTTGGAGAGCAATGGGAAGCCATGCTCTGCACACCCAGAAAAAAAACAAAACAAAACAAAACTGGAAACCATGGTAACTGAAGATCCAACTAAGTTCCATGGAAGTGAAGAGTTGGACCCGAAGGGAGGGAGTGACTACCAAGTTTCTTAGATGTTCACAGCCTGGAAATGATATCTTGATGGCATGTCTGGCTTCTGGGGTTGGTGAGGAGTTCAAAGGAGGCCGAATGGATTCAGGAGGGCAAACGCAGGGACCTGACGTCTTTCAGTAAGTGCTCCCGGAGGGCAGGGGGTCAGAGGTTGGTAGAGGGGCCCAGGATCCAGGGAGGCTGCAGATGTGAGCTCTAAGACAGTGCTACTGCAGCTTCGAGACAGATGCAGCGTTATGGGTTGCAACAATGGCGCTGTCTTGAAGAAGCAAACATCCTCGATGCAGTGGACTATTCAAATTCATATGTTGAAACCCTCACTCCCAATGTGATGGTATTAGGAAGCAGGGAACCATGGGAGGTAATTAGGTCATGGAATTAGTGCTTTTATAAAAGGAGCTCCAGAGAGCTGTCTCACCCTTTTTCTGGCATGCGAGGCTGCAGGTCTGCAGTCCACAACCTGAAAGAGCGCCCTTGGCAGAGCCTAACCATGCTGGCCCCCTGATCTTGCACTTCCAGTCTCCCAAACAGTGAGAAATAAATTTCTGTTGTTTCCAAGTCACCTAGTCCATAGTGGTTTGCTATAGCAGCCCGAATGGACAAAGACACTCACATTAGTCCCGAGTAGGCCCTGGACATACTATACTATTGATTCTCAGCCCTGCTCTCTTGCGCCACGGGTGCCCTGAAAGAAGATGCACAAGCCTGTAAAAATACGTGTAAAAATGGCACCCCGATATTTATGCCGGGTGGGCCCCAGAAGTGCCCCATACGCTAAGAGTATAAATCCTCGTCTCCAGCAAAATGGCTTTCTTGACCTTTCCATGGCCTAATAAGCAGATCTCCCCTGAGAAGGGCTTTCTCCTTTCATGATTGTTCATTTCCTTGCATAGTAATTTTACCTCTGCTAATATGCAATAGCAAAAAATGAAAAAAAAAAAAAAAAAAAAAGCAACCCTACCAAATAGAAGGGGACTTTGAAAGTGCTAAGGCTGCTCAGTTCTCTGATGGGCCCTGCTGCTTCGGCCCACAGGGAGGCCCTGGAATAAAATTAGGCCTGTATGAAGGATGAATAGGGCCAGTCTGTCTCCTGCAGAGCCCTGCCGTGTGCGTGGGGCCAGAATTATCACTTGGTTCCTAAGCTGGAATAGAGCGTCTTTCATTCAAAGTTCCCAGGACACTTCACAGCTGCTAAAATGATCCTAAGCAAATATTTGCAGCCACATAGTACAGGTGGGAATGGAGGTACCAAGAAGAAAAAGGATTGGTCAAACCCCCAGAGTGAACAACGGAGGCAGGACCGGGATCCAGGACCCGAGCCAGTTCAGAGCACTGGCAGCGAGATCAGGCCTGGGACAGGACCGGTGGGATTTTGTGACGATGAAGAGTCACGATCAAACAAATTTTGGGGTCCACGAGAACAGCTGGCTGTGAGTCTGCTGCTTCCTAATCCCGTGTCACGCAGGCACGTGTGCCTGGGGACGCGGTGACCTGCAGCTCCAAGTGGTGAGGGAGCTTTAATAATTAAAGCTCTAATTAGATTGACAGTGTCTGTCAGAGTGAGTAGGCAGCAGTGTTTTCTGTGTCCCTGATGAACTCACTTTATAGCTTCAATTAAGCCCATTACCTGTAGGCTGGGGCCAGAAAGGCAACCACACAGAAACGAGCAAGTGACCACGTTGCCAGGACAGGGGTGGACACAATACAGTCTACCTGCCGTAGGCTGTAGGATGGGGTCTGAGTTCAGGGCCAAAGTCAAGGTAAAGGTCGTGCTTCCACGTGGCCCTTCAGAAGGAGGCTGCCCCATTCTTGCCTCTGCTGACATGAAGATTAACCAAACTCCAGCACCGTGTAGAGTCATGATCAGGGTACTCAAGCACCCTTCTCTCAATAAACCTCGTTGGAACTGATTAGCTGGACAGTAGACAAGGCAGGAAGGGAAGGAAGGGGGGAAAGTAAGCAGAGATCTCAGACTCATGACAGGCTGCCACCAACAGTACTCTCACCCCATGTCACCCTTAGAGGCTGCTTTGTCCTGGGGCTTCTCCCAAGGGTCAGATCTGAACAGTGGCTTCCCCGGATGCCAGGAACTCAGAGGACCTTCAGGGCTCATAGAAAACCCCCAGCATGACCTTGGAGAGGTCAGGGACCATCTTGGCAATACAGAATGGGGGATTGTTCAGATTCAAATTGCGACTCCTCCATTTACTAGCTGTGGGACCCTGGGCGGATCACCTCATCTCTTACGCCTCATTTTTCTGGGCACAGATAGTATGTACCTGACAGCGTTGCAAAGTAAGAAGTTGACAGATTGAAGAAGCACTCAGAACACAGCTTGGTCACCGGTAAGAACTCAATGAGGGTCTATCATTACTGTTACTAATATGTAGCAAGCCCAGGGTACCCCAGAACTTACTAGATTTCTGGTCCATCTTCAATGCAGATCCAATTCACTCTTGGGTCTAATTTAACTTGGGAGTTGCATATAAGATTTAATTCCCAATTTAAAGGGCTTTGGCCAAAAGACCACCTGTGTTGGCAGGTGAGGAAGGAAGCCAGGTGATGTTGACAATCCCTCATCACTGGCACTTTGCTTCCGCATCAGTCAGGGCTGGCCCCAGGGAAAATCAAGACAGGCCAAATTTGCTTTCATTGAGGTGTTCCTCTCTAGCACCCACCAACCCAGGCCCACCCAGGATCTATGACCCCGGAACCCCCCAGGGCAGGGGCACTGGCACAGCCTCCCACCACCAATCAGTCAACAGCCTTCCAGTGAATCCGCCCACCCTGGCGGCAGGGAGCAGGGCCCAGCTCAGCCAGGGACGCCCACAGCTCGGGGCTGGCACAGAGGGGCCAGGGGAGAGAACCACAGCAGAAGGAGTGGATTTCAGTGCTAGATTTCGTCCAGGCTGGTCCCAGGCTATTGAAAGGGCCACCCGGATGTTAAGGGGTGTTATCCTGTGGTGGTTTGTGCTTTTCATTCGAAAGCCAGGTGTTTAATATCTATGTAGCCATCAACAGAGCCAAGGAAGCTGGAGCGATCGGGGGTTTGTAGCCACATCTGTGACCTGTGACCTCAGGTAAGTTCCACCACTTTTCGTGTGACCTCAGGTAAGTCCCACCACTTTTCAGAGCTCAGCTTCCCCTCTGCAAAGTCCCCCGAGAGCAGGATCTCGAAATGAACCGAAAGTAATAAGCTAGATCAGGTGCCCACAGCAGACAGCAGCTCAACCAAGGTTCCTCCTCCCTTCTCTCTGGTGAACACACAGGGTACCTTTTTTTTTTTTTTTTAAACATGGAAATGTAACTTCAGAAAACTAGACTGGCACCAGGGAAGCCTTCAGCAGTGAATTGTTTTCAGAGCATTGCTACTCTCTCTCTGTAAAGACTGTGCTGAGAGGGAGTATCTATTTCGGTTTGCAGCAGGCGCTTGCAAACCGTGGCATCTGGGAGTGTTTTTGGGCTGCAGAGATGTTTTGTTGGCCTGGGCCCTGTCTCTATGGCCTGCAACCAGCAGGAGCCTCCAGATGTGCGTTGAGAGGGCAGAAGAGTCTTGCCTGGGAGGCTGGGCTCCAGGAGACACGGTGCCAGCTCTTGTGCGTTGGTGGAACGTTTCCTGCGGTGATCAGTGAGCTGCAAAGAAAACCACCAACAGGCAGGAGAGAGTGGAGCGGGGTCCAGGTGCCATGAGACCAATCTAATCAAGTGCACTGATGGTTTCACGTGTGTCTCCTTGCCTGGGCTGCTTCCAAGCCTCCAGTCAGGCCGGTCTAGGAGCTGCTGAGAAGCTCTGTCTGCAAAACCTCCTACACCCTGGCAGCCAGTGGCGAAGCATGTGTCAGACGAGGGGGCGGAGTTTGTGGAGGTGCATGGATTTATCATCCACCATGGATTCAACTGGAACCTCTCTGCGCCCTGACCTCATCCCTTCCTGCTTCAGTTATAGTAACACCACCACCTCATGGACAGAACCGCTCACTACAGATAACATTGATTTCCACCCCCCCCCCCACAGTCAATATTTCTCTTCTGGGAAAATGAACCCTTCTCCTGACATCTGCTTCAACCCTCTAGGCCTGTGGGATGCAAAGGCAATCACAGCTCAAGAAAAATATCCGGAGGGAGTGAGAGCACATTAGACCCATGGCAGCAGACATTATATGTATACGTAGGACATGCAGGTTATTTATGTACGTATGCTATCTACACATAGCAGTATGTGTGAGATATGAGATATATACACATACGTATGAGATGTGTGTGTGTGCATGAACTCCAGCTAACCTACACTCGACGTATCTACTTTATTTGAATAAATGTAAATATATATTAAATATACATGTTTATTTAAACATACAAATATTACATAGGTATTCCTGGGCCATCTCCAGGTCAACCTTGAAATGCCCCTTTCTGCCTTTCGTCTACTTCTCATGCTGCAGAGTTTATGATTTCTTCTCTGCCCCTGTTGTATATTTTAACTTGATCTCACTGGGATAAAAACGATTCAGCGTCTGGCCTCAGATGTGTATCAAGAAAAAGAGCTAGCAGTGGGCATTCGTGGCAGACGCAGAGAGTGTCGCCCAGGCTGGGCAAGTGCAGGTGTTCGGTGTGTGGTGAGGGTGGCGTGTGGGGCTGGTGGACGACAAGGCTGCGATTGCTCCGGCACAGCTGTGGTCTGAGAGTGGACAATGTGCCCAAGGTTGGTCACTCTCAGGAAGACCCCACAGTCCTTGCCCTCCAGAAGCCGTACGGTTGACATCCTTGACTTCAATCAGTTGAACGAACAAGCTAATTAGAGCCTGGGAATTGGTTCTCCTGCCCATGGTTCTTTGGTGTTGTAGAAGCACACAGAGAAGACAGAGGGGCAAAGTGACATTTGAAGTCTGGTTGTTTTGCAAAGAATGGAGCAAAAGCAGAGGCAGTGGGCCTCTATATCTGGATCTAAACAGAATTCGCCACCTTGCACAGGTGCCTCGTACCTGGTGTGGGTTGCAGACACCTTAAGCAGTGATTGTATTAATGATGATGAAACAACAGTGAGAACTCCCATTTTGGGAGCTCCCCTCCCCAGTCTGAACCAGTGAGCCCTGAGAAGACTTGAGAGGGTAGGGTCTAGCAGAAGCCACTCCTTCCTTCCAGAAATGTTCATTCATTCTCCAGTCTTCTAAGTTTGGCTAGACGTTGAGAAGTTACCAGACCAAAAACCCTGCACGATCTACTAACAGTGTAACATGAATCAGTACAGTGTATAGAAAATGCACACACCTGGAGACCAAATTATAGGTTCTTGTCCTTCCCTGACACCCCCAGGACTGGCGAACTTGTCTGAGGCTGTGACTAGACCATGACTCAGTTTCCTCATCTGTCAAGTGAGGAGATTGTTCTCAATGAGCCCTAAGTTCCCTTTCAGGGGTAACATTCCCTGATCTTCAATTTAAAAATGATCAAAGTTTGAATTAATTGATAATAATGATACTCCTATTAGAATTGTTAGAATAATGGCAGGGAATTGCAAACAGCAGGCAATCAAGAAAGTATTTATGTTTGATTCAAGAATTCAGATTTGCCATCCTATCTATGTGTCATGGCTCACTATTGATTGTTTTTCAGAGAACTGAGTGGGTCCGGAGATATTAATAATTAATGATAATAGCAGTTTGCATTTTGTGGTCACTAATAGCGATCAGCCACAGGAGGACCGAGTAAGTCCCTGAGAGATAAGAGGGAGCCATTCACCGGTTTGACAATTAGGTCTTGAGGCCCTGAACTTGGCCCTAGCTCTGAGACAGGGGCCACGGGGCAGCACTTCTATCATTCACTGGACGTTCCACTCACAGGGCATCTTGTTAAGTGCAGAATCTCCTTCAGTAAGTCTAGGGTGGAGCCCAAGATCCGGCATTTCTATAATAACATGTTCCCAGGAGAAATCAGATATATGTGTGCAGAAAAATAGGTGTCCTGCAAGATGTCCTGTTGGGTGTTGACTGAGGGTCTCTGGATTTTAAATGCAATTGCAGTTTAGAGGAGGGGAACAGCCCCAAATGCTAGAAAGGGAGTCACAGCTTTTGCAGAAGAGGAGGACCAACCCAGCTGGCAGCAGAATGTTGCTGTGGTTAAAACGCTTGTGGGTAATGGAGAATTATCGGTTACGGGAAGCAGGGAGAGCATAAAGAAGTTTTATTGGTGGCAGGAGCTGAGTGTCATGATGCTCCTAAAATGCATCGATGGTTCTATAACACAGAGACCCTCAGCTCAAGGCTCCGGCCTTTCTGTCCTCCAAATTGAGGTTTGCCTTTGACTTAATGGAACAATTTTCTTCTGGTGCCACAAGAGCCATTTCATTCCAAGACGGATTGCAATGCGAACTGGTCTTTTTCCATTTCGTGTCGCAAACAGCAGCACAATTAGCCTCTAAATAAATGTCAATGGCTTCTGTGGGAAGCTCTGAATCCGGGGCTGGAATATTAGAGCAAGGCAAGGTTCTGACTGTGCCTTTTGTGCTTAGACACCCTGTATTTCCTTAGAACCATCAATACTGCTGAGTGTTCATTGAACATTTTTGATGCAATGTAGTTTAAGAGACAGAAAGAAGATGGAGTTTGTTTTAAAGGTCACCATGTTTTAAGGTAAACACAGATGACCTCTGTCCCAAAACATTTGTGCCTGCTTCTGTGAGCTCATGACCTTTCTGTCATGACAAACTCCAGTTACATACAGAGACGTGGCCCCCATCCCACCCCTCTCTTCAAGCTGAGTGAGGACAGATGTTATGGGTTGAATTGTGTCCCTCCAGAATTCATAGGTTAAAGTCCTAACTTCAGAATGTGACCTTTGTTTGGAAATTGGGTCATTGCAGATGTGATTAGTTAAGATGAGGTCTTAACTTACTGGATGGTAGAGTAGGGTGGGCCCCTAATCTGGTATGACTAGTGTCCTTATAAAAAGGGGGAATTTGAACATGGACATACACACGGGGAGAATGTCAAGTGAAGATGAAAGCAGACATCAGAGTGGTGCTTGATCTGTAAGCCAAGGGACACCAAAGATCATCTATGGCCACACCACCCTGAATGCACCTGATCTCATCTGATCTCAGAAGCTAAGCAGGGTCGGGGCTGGTTAGTACTTGGATGGGAGGAACCCCAAAGATCACCCACAAACCACCACAAGCCAGGGAAGGGAGGCCTGGAACAGATTCTCCCCCACGTCCTTAGGAAGAACCAACACCGCCAACCCCTTGATCTCAGACTTCCAGCCTCCAGAACTGCGAGACAACACATTTCTGTTGTTTAAGCCACCCAGTCTGCAGTGCCTTGTTATGGCAGCCCTAGCGAACCAAGACAACAGATCGATAATAAAATTAGGTATCAATACAATTAAGTTGTTGCATGTATGGCCTTGGGGAAAATCTTTTCACTTCTGTAAAATGAAGAAGTTGGAGCAAGTGGTTAGTGAAATCCCTTGAAGGTAAAGTATCCTGCGATTCTATAAAATTCCAACATATTGATCAATCTAATGCCATTTTGTGGGTAACGCCTGGGAAATGAGAGCTGAGAAACAGCAGCTGCGTCCAGGAGGGGCAGGCACAGCTGAAGGAGACCAGGCCTCAGTTTGGGAAGCCACAAAATCAAACCACCAAGTAACCAGGCAGAGCCTTACCCCACTGCGGACCTCAATGCTAAACGAGACTGGACCACGTGTGGGCCAGCAGGAGACAACAACCCAGGCCAGCAAGGACCCCAGGTTCCTCCTCCTGCAGCAGGGCTGCAGCACCAAAGGACAGAGAATCCAGCTGGTGGAACAGTCTAGAAAGAGTGATTTAGGAGTCAGCCTAAAAGAACCGGACTGAATTTCTGTCCTTTTGAGTTGGCAGTAAGCAAAAGGCAAGGAAGACCAACTCACAGATGAGGGTAGGCAACCCTGGGGCCGTTCAGGAACATTTGTTGGAGGAAACCCTTGCTACATTGGAAGGTGGGAAACCAGAGTCGTTGCAATTCGGGTATGAAAGGAAATGTGACTTCATGTTGCAGTCACTAGCAGGTGGCATGTGGGCACGTGGGGTGGCACGTTCACCTCTGAACTGGACAGAACAGGGGGACATGTCGAGCTATCCGTTACTGTTTTCCCGGGTAGGTGCCTTGCACATTGGAAGAGCTCAATTTGTTGCATGAAAAGAGGACAATGAAATTGTTCCAGGAATAGGGAAAACAATTAGCCAATTTATTAGTAGCATTTAAGGCCATGTTACCCTTCTAAATGCAACTTTAATTAGCTGTTTATTAGAATTAATTTTTGTCATCATTACATTGATTGCATTATTTAGTGCCTCTTGGCGAAGGATAATGTGTATGACCACAAAGGCTAGTTTAGCAATTCAAGGATATGACTTGGACCGGCAGAGTTAGGTTTCCCCATGCTATCAGTCAACGAATATTAGCCAGTTCTCTGATGGGTGCAAGGCGTGTGCTATACACTTGTCATCAAGGTGCATGGTTACATGCCAATGCTTATTCTTCAGAATAATACAGGCATAGAATCCTATGATCCCAGATCAGCCCTGCTATTCTTTCTCTGTTTTCATACTCAGGCTTTTTCCTTTTCTAGGGATGCTCTTCCTTATTAAACATCTCTCAACCTTTAAGACCTGTCTCTCAAATTATCTTATCTACCCATTTCCCCCAGATCTGGTGAATGAGGGCATCTCTTCCCTTGTATACCCACAATTCATCACAAGTCTCTCATGGAACTGAGATTCTACAGTATATTTTAGCTAATGACCGTCCTCTCATTCTTACTAAAGTACGTGTTCCCTGATGTACAGGGCTGAATAGGGTCCCCCAAAGTTTATGTCTACCTGGAACCTTAGAATAGGTGACCTTATTTGGAAATAAGGTCTTTGCAGATAATTAGTTAAAGATCTCAAGATGAGATCATCCTGGATTTAGGGTGGGCTATATAGCCTGATGTTTTTACAAGAGAAAGGACACAGAGATTTGGACAGAGAGAGACACAGAGAGAAGAAGGCCATGTGAACATGGAGGCAGAAATCAGTTACACAGTCACAAGCCAAAGGACACCAGAAGCCACCAGAAGTCTAAGTAATCAGAGGCAAAGTCCTGGCTGACACCTTGATTTCAGATTTCTGGACTCCAGAACTGCATGAGAATAAATTTCCATTGTTTTAGGCCACCAAGTTTGTGGTAATTTGTTGTGGCTGCCCTAGGGACCTGATATACCTGAGTATAAGCCATAATCTATGACTTACCTTTGTATCTCCTCAAACTTGCTCACGGTGTTTGTGAAAATACTGTTACTACATTGCAAGTCATTCAGCTCAGCTATTCTTTGACCATAATGGCTAAAGAAGCACTTGTGAAAAAAAAAATCAAGGACCAAACCAAGTCAAATTATATTAATTAGTTATGTTGTCTCTGATGTGTGTCCTAGGAGATACACGTGACTGTTGTGTGCAAAGGAACCAAGCACGACTCCTTGGATCTGGGTGTGAGCAGTTGTCCTGCTGATACAAACATCCGAATGAGGCCCCTGACTGCCAGGAAGGAGCCCAATTCTCACAGACCTCCAGAAGAATCACTGTGGCCCTGCGTGACACAGAGAAACTGAAGTTTCTAGATTACTAGTTGTGCCCTTGAAGGGCACAAGGACAAGTAGGGTTTTGCCAAATGTCACATGAAACATACGCAGGAATTTGGAGCCAAGGATGACCTTATGTTCAAGTAGAATAGATTTTGTCATAATTTGGAGGTACCTGCCCGAGAGGCCTTCCCAATTGTCACAGGGGTTGGAAGGTCAGGATTAGATATTCATTTCTTTGGGTTAATTCATTTCTTTGACTCTTCGCTCCACCTGTTTTTCATGCATAAACACCTTAGGGAGATCTGCTCAGAAACCCCCTAATTTCCTAGTGGTTCTTGATTTATCAAATAATACCTGTAATAACTAATATATATGGAGTGCCTACCCATGCCCACAGCTGTATGTATTAGCACCTTATGTGCATTGGATCATTGAATTCTCACAGCAACCCTGTAAATTGAAACCCCCATTTTACAGATGAGAAAACTTGAGCCCAGAGAGGTGAAATAACTTGCTCAAGGTCACACAGCCAGTCAGTCACGGTGGATCTCAAGCCCATGTCTGGTTAGAACATGGGGAGGCCAGATGCACCCTTCCAGAGCATGCTCTTTCTACCATTTTGTACATTCGGATTTAAATGTTCTATTGTTTGAAAGGGAAGAATTATTGGAAAAAGGACAAAAACAAGATGAAGCTGAAAGGAAGCTGACCCCCCAGCCGGTAGGTCAATGGTGCTAAAGCCCATCCCTGTCTGAGTTATCCTGGGGTGGGGGTGGGGGGTGCTAGGCTGCAGCCGCAGATGGAAGTCCAGGGGGGCTGTGCCATGTCTGGCTCTCGCTCCAGCAAACACCAGGCTTGGTGAGTCACCCAGTGCCTTCCACACTCCTCCAGGGGCCGGATCATGAGCAGCAGGTCTCCCTGGGTGGTAAGATGTATGCCAACTGATGACATCAGGCCTCAGGAGTTGTTAAAAGACCATGATGTCAAGCTGTCAGGGGCCACATTCCCTTTGTCCAATCCAGTGAAAAGCTGTTGTTCTCATACATGGAAACTCAGTGTGACTCATAGACAAGCAACGGTCTGTAAGGAGTCTCAGGGTGGCCACTCACTGATTTCTCATAGGATAGTGAGGCTGTCTCATCGTTCTGCATCATCAGTGTCTTTCTAAGTCCTGCATCGCCCCCGTGGACAAATACATCCGCTTGAAACAGCTCTCATCCTACAAACAAAAACAAAGCAAAGACTTTATCTTGACCTTATATTCCCATACAGCCATGGCCCATCTCTCTGCTTCCCTTTATAGCAAAACCTGTGAAAAGTTGTAGGTTATTGCCATCTTTATTTCCTCACTTTCCAGTCTCTCCCGACCAGCTTCCCTGCCCTCAGCTCTACTGACATGGCACCACTGATCTCCACGTGCATCCGGAGGTCAGGTCTCTGCTCCATCTTACGGAAACTTCCAGCAGCTATAGACTTCTCTCTTTCTATCATACCCTACATTCAATGAGCCAGTCCTATTGGCTCTAACTTCAAATTATACCCTGAATCTAATTATGTCTCACCACATCCACTGCCACAGCCCTAATCCAAGTCATTGTCACCTCCCGCCTGGGCCATACCAAGAATTCCTATCCTGAGTTTCCACACTTGCCCTCCCATGATGCATTCCCAACCCAACAGACAAAATAATCTCTCAAACATGTAAATATGCCATACCTGTCCCTTGCGTAAATCCTGCTATTGGCTCATAATCACATTACAGAATAAGGTTTAGGCAACTTGGCACACCTAGGCGACCCTACATGATCTGCCACCTGTCCCTCCTGCCTCCATGCTCTGCTTGTTCACTGTGCTCTGTCACACTGGCCGTCCTCTAGCCAGTAGGTGTCCTTGGCTTGTTCCTGCTTCAGGGTCTTTGCACTTGCTGTTCCTTCAGCCCAGAATGCTTTTCCCCTAGACCTCAGTACAATTAACTCTGCACCATTCAAGTCTGGGCTACAGTGTCATCTCCTAAGAGAGGACTTCCCTGACACATAGCTTAAAGTAGCCCTCAAACCCAGTCTGACTCTATCTCATCACAATTTGTTTTCTTCTTCCATGTAACACTCTGCACCGGAACTGATCTTTTTATTTATTGTATTTATGGTTTATTTTTTGTCTCCTTGCACTAGAGCCTGTGACAGCAATCTTGTCTGTCTTATTCACTGCTATTTCCCTAATGCACACGGATGCCCGTCTCCTATCAAATGCTCAATACATATGTGTCGTGTGAGTAAATGTTCCCATTATGAGGAGTTCTATACTGTATTTCTGTTTCTGGTCTGAAACAACGTGGTTTCCCAACCTGGCAGCTCAGGAGAATTACCTAGACCTAGTTTAAATAATTCAGATCCTAATCTTTCCATTCACTCTAAGAAAAGTGTTGCAGTGGCTGAGGTAGAGGACAGGGGTTTAGCCTTCAGGCTAATGGAAGTCAGGTTAAGTGTTCTTGTGAATTCTTTGTTCCATCAGAAGTAAAAAATTTCAGAAACCACTAGATTGAGGTTGGGAGTAGGGGCGGCATGGGCCCATCTGACTATTGAAAGCCAAGGTCTGGTTTCATCCACTTTGGTAGCTAAGTGATTCTGTGAATTACCAGGGCACCCACCTGTGAGTTCAAGGAAAACTCTACTTCACCATGTCCTTCAGCCTCAATATGTAGAACCCTGCTGTCTGATACAGTAGCCACGGTTTAAATCTGAATTCATACAATTAAGGTATTTGAATTTGAATTAAATGTATTAAAATTAAATAAAATTAAGAATCCTGGCCAGGCACGGTGGCTCACGCCTGTAATCCTAGCACTCTGGGAGGCTGAGGCGGGAGGATCGCTCAAGGTCAGGAGTTCGAGACCAGCCTGAGCAAGAGCAAGACCCCGTCTCTACTAAAAAATAGAAAGAAATGATCTGGACAACTAAAAATATATGTAGAAAAAATTAGCCGGGCATGGTGGCGCATGCCTGTAGTCCCAGCTACTCGGGAGGCT
>CM052451.1:9348526-9365224 GCA_028533085.1 Varecia variegata | reverse complement strand
GGCAACAGAGTGAGACTCTGTCTCAAAAAAAAAAGAATCCCATTCTTCAGTCTCATTCTTCATTCAAGTCTTCAGCCACATCTCAAGTACTCACTAACTGCGTTGGCCAGCGGCCACAGTGTCAGGCGGTGCGTTTCCACCACTGCGGAAAGTTCCAGAGCTGGGCAGAGCTGGTCTAGCAAATGGGCTCCTGGGATGGTCAGGGCATCCACACTGCTGTTGTTATTGCTTGAAATGCCAGACTTGTCAATCATACGTGCAATTACAGCTCTACCCTGGTGAAGCAATGGGTCTCTGGAGGCCTGGGAATTTCAGCTGAGCAGGCGAAGGGCTGATGAAAACAGCTTGTAAAAGCATTTGCCAGCAGACCTGCCCACACACAGAGGAGATGTGCGTTTCCAGAGACCTGCCATTGCTGCCTCCGAGGACGGGGGAAGCATGGCTGTGGGCCAGGAGGGGCTCTTCTCTTCGTTTGCTCTCCTTGAACTCTGAATCCAAGGTCACTCATGGGAATATCACCAGGATTTGTTCATTGGATTTACAGTCTATATCCCCAGTGAGCTTGTCAGTCACTTAAAGGCAGGAGAAATGACTTATGTTCTTCTATTATCTCCTCCTCAACATTTCATACCCAGATGATAAACAAACACTAACACTTAGTCCTAATTGCATTATAATTAGTTCTGTAAATGCATCTCTTTGTCCGTGAAGTTTCAAGGGCAAGGATTATCTCTTATTCCCTTCCCTGTAGCCCCTCATACTATGCCTGATGCATAATTGTTTCTATACAAATATCCATTAGATTGGATGGATGGATGGATGGATGGATGAATGGATGGATGGTTGAACTCAGACCCACTCTGATGGAAGAGCTCATGTTTCAGTGTTATCTCACCATTTCTAGTGACACATAATTTCTCATCTTGGAACTTCACAGAGGAATTTGGTACTATTCTCTCTGTCGAAAGTAAGAAGACATATTTTCCAACTCAACCGTGAGTGGATGAATGAGTGAAAGCTTTTCCAGTGTCATCAGAGCATTCTCAGAAAAACTATTTCTTTTGCTTTCTTTCTGGCAGAAAGCCCAGCTGGGAAAAGAGCAAACCTAGCTTGAAAGGAAAACATGACAATAGAAAAATTTCACCAGAAATTGTGTACGTGTTATGTGAAACATTCGGGTTCCTGGAGTATTTTTGGTTGCCCTTTTAAGAATCCAATCTTGAATGCTAGTCATAGACTCTAGATCTTCTCTCACCACATCTTGCCTTTGAGTGACAGGAGATTGAGACTGCATGTCGCACAGCAGGGAGGAACATGAGATCACAAAGCTATGCCCAGGCCAGCTCCTAGCCACGTGACAAGGGAGGCAAGTATGTCAGGGGCATATTCATTATGTCCTCGTGTATGTTCATGTCCATGAGGTTGAGACACTAATGAAAAATCCAATAATACTTATTCAAGACAACATGAGCAGACTGCTTCCCTCCCCTAGCAAACTTTCTCATGTTAAATTGTCAATTATGTAAGTATTAGTTGGTTTTTCTTTCTTGTAATTATTTTCTAATTATAAAAATAACTCACATACATTATAGAACTATAGAAAGGTATGAAGACAACTAAAAATGCTTGTGGTCTTACTACTATAAGTTAATTGCTGTATATATTTTAGTGTATTTCTTTCTTGTCCTTTTCCTATGCATATATAATGCAAATGGGTATGCGTATCTTTTTTGGAATAATTAGAATCACATTATTCATGTTTTGTTGTTATTTGTATTTTCTATTTAGTGTTGTATTATTATGAATATATCCCTATGTCATTAAATACTTTTCAAATCAACAAGGTATACAGTAAAATAATCCCTCTCCCTTTCCCTAAAGTGTATAGGTAAGATATAACTGAAGTATTATTTAGAGGGAAATGTATCCTTTTAAATATTTATATTAAGGAAGAAGAAAGACTAAAAAGTTAATGAGTTAAACATCTCATTTAAGAAGTCCAAAGAGGATTAACAGACAGTTCCAAACAAGAAATTAAACTACAATCATGAGCATAGAAATGTTTTTCTTCTCATCAGACTCTTTTATCAAATACTTTGCAGCATGATTTCTGGTAATCATCATTTCCTTACAGCAAATTCAAGTTTTAATCTGCTACCACTTCCCTTAGGCCCAAAGGACTCCCGTGAACACTTTCTGTAGTGCAGTTCTGCTTGAACAACTTCTCTTAGCTTTTGTGTACCTCAAAGAGTCTTTATTTCACCGTTATTTTAAAGTCTGTTTTCACTCAATGTCAAATACTAGGTTGACAGGGTTTTCATTTTTCCTTCAGCGTTTTAAAGGTGTTATTCCTTGGTCTTTTGGCCCCCATTATTTCTAATAAGTCAGAAATAATTTTTAGCTTTCATTTTCCCATATATAATGTACCTTTTCTTTTTGTCTGATTTCTGTTTTTTCTATTCATTTTTGGTTTTCAGCAGTTTCACTATGATGAGCCTAGGTGTGGTTCTCTTTCTGTGTTTCCAGCTTGGGATTCATTGAGTTTCTTAAACCCAAAAGTTTAGTGTTTTTCATGAACTTCTGGGAAGTTTGGGGCTGTTACTTTTTCAAATGTCTTTTTCCTCCATTCTTACTCTCTTCTCCTTTTACAACCCCTATTGCATGTAAGTTAGACCATTTAGTACTGTCCTACAGGTCCCTGAGACTTTGATCACTTTTCTTCAATTATTTTTCTGTTTATCAGATTGGATAACTTCCATTGACCTGTCTTCAAGTTTACCGACTTTTTCTTTCATCATCTCTAATAAGCCCATTCAGTGAACTTTTTATTTCAGGTTACTATACACTTTTTTAATAGTTTCCATTTCTCTAGTGATAGTCCACAGTTGTTCATTCATTAAATATATATCTTTCTTTAATTCTTTGAACTTCTCCCTTTAATTCTTTGACCATTTTTATAATAACTGATTTAAAGTCTTTTGCTGCTAAATCCAACACCTGGGCCATCTCAGTTTCTATTGAGTGCTTTTTCCCTTGACTGTCAATGACATTTGCCTGTTTCTTTGAAAGCCTAGTGGGTTTTTAATAGAATACCAGACATTGTAGGTAATACATTGTAGAGACTCTGGATTCCACTATCTTCCTCTGAATAACGTTGACTCTTGTTTCAGCAAGCAGTTCAACTATCTGATCACCTTGGACATGTGTATGTTTGATTTTATGCTTTCTTGTTACAAATAAGTAAAAAGCCAAAAGCATTTCACAAGTCCTCCTAACTTATGGGACTCGATCTCCAAATTATCTCCCACAATGATCTTATTAGGACTTGGTTTTAGGCTTTTTCAGAGTGGGTCTAGAGTAGGTTGTACATGAGTGACTATTTAAGTTTTAGTGAATTAAAGGTAATTAAAATTAAACATTTAGTTATTCAGTTGCAAAAGTTCAAATGTTCAATAGCCACTGGGATCAATGGCTACCAAACGGAAATTGTGCAACTATAGAACATTTCTGATATCATAGAAAACTCTATTGGTCAACCCTGCTCTATGGCAGAGGTCAGACACTTTTGCTTTATGGGCCCTACAGGTTTGTCACATCTACTCAGCTCTGCCATTGTGGCATGAGAGCACCAGAGACAATATGAGCATGGCTGTGTTTCAATAAAAGTTCATTGCAAAAACAGGCAATTTGGCCCACAGACCATATGTTTAGAGCAGGGATCAGCAAACTATAAGCTGTAGGCCAAATTTGGCCTACTGTCTTGTTGGTTTTTTTTTTTTATGGCTTTATTGAGATGTAATTCACATACCATATAATTGACCCAGACAGCTTGATGGGTTTTGGTAAATTCACAGAGTTGTGCAAATATCACTACTTCTAACACTCTTGTTTTTGCAAATAAAGTTTTATAGAAACCCAGCTTTATTCATTTGTTTATGTCTTAATCTATGGCTGCAGTCATGCTTTGATGGCAGAGTTGGGTAGCTGTAACAGAGACTAGATGGCCTTCAAAGTCTAAAATTTTACCATGTGACTTTTTTTTTTTCTTTTTGAGACACAGTCTTGCTTTGTTGCCCCAGCTAGAGTGTAGTGGTGTTGTCATAGCTCACAGCAACCTCAAACTCCTGGGCTCAATCTATCCTCCTGCCTCAGCCTCCCGAGTAGCTGGGACTACAGGTGTGTACCATGATGCCCTGCTAATTGTTTCTTTCTATTTTTAGTAGAGATGAGATCTCGCTCTTGCTCAGGCTGGTCTTGAACTCTTGAGCTCAACCGATCCTCCCGCCTCAGCATCCCAGAGTGCTAGGATTACAGGCGTGACCCACTGCACCCAGCCCATCTGACTCTTCAGAGAAAGTGTTTGCTCTAGAACATCGTCTTTACTCTTAAGGCACAAGCTTTCTGGCGTTTTCCCTGGATTCCAGGGGTGCTCGTGGGGTACTAAGATCTCCCCTCTTTGCCAGGGTCAGAACTCTAATATCCACAACACCACTTGGTCTCTCATGTCATTGTTTCTCCCTCGGTCTACGGCAGCTGCTCTTTGCTGAGCCTCGGGTGTTGTCCATTGTGTGTCCAGCACAACCCTCAGCCACAGACTTGCAAGGACCCGGCTACGAATGTCTGGAGCCTTTCTCTGCACGGCTTCCTCTTGTCTGATGCATTGATCCTATTTTGTATATCTTCCTTGATTTTTAAAATATATTTGTTCAGTCACTAAAAGAAGGATTTGAAAGTCTTCCAAGATGATGTCTATTTCTCTTTATCAGTCTCTTTAATTTTGTTTTTATGTATTTTGAGACTGTGTTGTTAAGCACCAATTACTTTAAACTGGTTGAATTTTTCTATTGAACTAAAACTTCTGTCAGTACCTAGAGAGCCTCTTGATCTCTGGAATAGGGTTTTTGCCTTAAAATCTAGTAACAGAGTTACGCTCCTTTCTTTCACTTGGATGTGTCTGTCGCGTCTTTTCCCATCCTATGCTTTGAACCTTTTGATCCTTGAGTTTTAGATGTGTCTCTCGGAAAAGAGCATTTAACTAGATCCTTTAAATTCCGTCTGGCAATCTTTGCTTTTTAACGGAGGCATTTAATCTGTGTTCATGTAAATGTAATCACTGAACTATTTTACTTCTGTATCTTATTTCGTGTTTTATAACCATCCTATATTCACTATCTTTCTTCCTCCCCCACCTTTTTTTTTTGGCTTTTGCTTCTTTTTTTATTTCTCTCTACTACTTAGAAAGTTATATATCTAATTCTCTTCTCCTAGAACCCATGCTAGAGTATTCATAAGCTTACATAACCTTCTCATAGTCTGAATTTAATTAATTGGTTTACCCTCTTTCTTTGCATTACACAGATCTTAGAATATTTTAACCTTCTTAATCCTCCCAATTTATATGCTATTTTTGCCTTGTATTTTATTTCTATCCTTTTACCCATAAAAGTTTATTATCATTGTTTTATACAGTCAATGTTTTTCACATTTGCTCATATATTTGCCACTTTCCTGTCTCACTGTGCTATCTTACATCTCCACCTTTTTGACTTGGATTACTTTCGTCTGCTTAAGACAAGCCCTTAGTATTTCCCTTAATCATAATCTGTTTTTCCTCCCTTTAAAATTTCTTTGCTTTCACTTTTTTTTTTTTTTTTGAGAAAGGGTCTCACTCTGTCACCCATGGAGTGCAGTGGCGTGATCATAGCTCACTGCAACCTCCAACTCCTGGGCTCAAGCGATCCTCCGGCCTCAACCTCCTGAGTAGCTGGGACTACCCTGTGTGCGCCACCACGCCCAGCTAATTTTTCTATTAAAAATTGATCTCACTCTTGCTCAGGCTGGTCTCAAACTCTTGACCTCAAGCAATCTTCCCGCCCAGAGTGCTAGGATTATAGGCGTGAGCCACCGTACCTGGCCTGCTTTTACTCTTACTTTTGAAAGATATCTTCACTGCATATACAGTTTTAGGTTGATGGTTATTTTCTCTCAGCATATTAAAGATATTGTTCTACTATTACCTAGCTTCTATGGTTGCTGTCAAGAAGTCAATTTAATTGTCATTCCTTTGTAAGTAATTTATCTATTCTGAAGTTTTATTAAGCTGTACCTGGGTGTATCTTTCTTTCTTTCTTTTTTAAATCCTACTTGGGTTTTTTGGGATTCCTGAATCTGAGGATTGGAGCCTCATCAATTCTGAAAATTACTCATCTTTTTCTCTCACTGGATTGTATAATAGATGAATGACTGGTCTGTCTTCCAGTTTTCTCTAATTCTTTCTTCATCTGTATTAATCTTCTGTTAGACCACCCATTGAGGTTTACAAAAACTTTCAGTTATAATATTTTTCATTTCTAGGGGTTTTAGTTGTATGTTTTCCCAAATCTCCCTGATAACCTCTATAATTTTTGTTCTTAACTTATATTTATAGACCCTATTATGAGCTGAATTGTGTATACCCTCAAAATTCATATGTTGACGTCCTAACTCCAAATACATCACAATGTGACTGCATTGAAGATAGAAACTTTAAAGAAGTTATCAAGGTTAAATAAGGTCTATAGGGTGGCTCTGATCCAATATAACTGGTCTTCCTACAAGCAAAGGATATTAGGACACAAACACACACAGAGGAAAGACCCTGTGAAGGCAGAGAGAGAAGACAGCCATTTACAAGCCAAGAAGAGAGGCCTCAGAAGAAACCAACCCTGCCAACACCTTGATCTTGGGTTTCCAGCCTCCAGAACTGTGAGAAAATAAATTTCTATTGTTTAACCCACCCAGTGTGTGGTACTTTGTTATGGCAGCCCTAGCAAACTAATACAGATCCCTCTATTTTTTTTTTCCTTTAAACATAATTCAGAATATTTGTTATATATCCTTTGGCTGATAATCCAATATCTGAAACCTTCTGGAAGCTGAATCTGTTTGTTCTTCCAGCTGTGTTATGCTTACAGAGCCTGGTATCTTTGTGGGTTTTGTGATCTGTGCTGGTGAGCTCGTAGGTTTTAAAAGTTCTATCAATTGGAATTCTTTGAAACGAATCTGAAAGGATTTGCTTTTCTTAGTGCTGTGAGCCTAGGGCCACTTCCAACCCAGCAGCCTCCTACGTTAATTCTCAGCTTGAGTTTTTTCAGACTAGCCAGGTAGGGTGACTTGAAGTTGGAAAATTGTTCCAACTTGTGTTTATGACTAATCAAGGTGGATACTGTGTTCCCTTACTCAAGTACTAAGGTTGGAGAAAGGCAATTTTCCTTGATGTCCAGGGTAGTAGCGGTGGGGGTTAGTAGTAGTAGTTATGGGGGAGGAATGAGCATACATCTAACTCATGCTCACACTGAAGATATAACCCATTAGAGTCCAGTTTTCTGTGTGAAGATCTACTATTAGATTCTGTACTTTGTGAAGTCCCTAGGGTTTTTCTCTTGTGGCCTGGCCACTGGAGTTTGACAAATGTCCTCAGGATGAAAGTCAGATTTAGTGTTTCAAAGATAGTGCTAGAAGAAGGGGTAATGTTTAACCCAGATTCTCTGTCAATTCTTGAGAAAGGCCAAGCTGGCCTACCTTGGGAAACCTTTAATGTTCCTTTTCTCTCTACCTGCTACCTTCCTGATTAGCTAGATAAAGCTTCCCTTTTAAAAGAGACAGGTGTAGGAAGGAAGCATTTTCTGGAGGTTGGTTCTAGATGCCCCAGCGACTTATGTAGAAAAAAACCCTTACCCATCCCATGGATGTTCAGGGCCTGAGCTCCCACCCCAATATGTGCACGGGGTGTTTTAGAGACCATATATTCCTACTATCATCTCTCTGATCACTCTGTCTCCATTTCCTACACACTTCTTTGAAAAAAAATAAATAGAAGAGCCATCTGCCTTGGAAGATATCCTGGCTCCAGTCTCCTTTGTTAGAAAGTGCTAGAAATGGAAGCCAAATTCAAATACCCTACATCACCCAAAGCTGCATGGAGACAGGGCCAGGGTTCTTGCCTCTGCATCCCCGAGGAGAGCCTGCCAACCCTCATTTTAGGAGCGTGTTTTATTTCTAAAGCCTGAGCCTGGCTATGAAGTGGATCTCTGGCCAGGAGGCATTTTGAAGCATCATAACATGAGGCAGGTGGCCGAAAAGGGTGTACAAACTCACCTGGCACTGCCTTTGGCTTCCCTGAATGCAGAGTTGGCCTCACTCTCCAAGCTGCTCTCTGGAAACCCCATAGCGTGCAAGACAAGGTGAAAAAAGGCCATAAACCTTGATGAGTTAATGGGCCCCAAGCAAAAATCTGACTGAGGGATATTCTACTCCATCTGATTATTTTCCAGTTTTATATAAAGCCTCCAATGTGATTTCTGATTCATTCTTGATTCTCTTTCTTTGGAGTTCGTCTTGTCCGGGGAAGCCATAGAAACTGCATGACCCAAGGACTGGGGGCCCCTCCCAGTCGGGGTCTCTGCTGACCTAAGCAATTTTGCAAGTGGAAAAACAAAAAGAAGAGTCTAGACAGTGGCTTATTGACACGTCTATTAACCTTCTGCACTGGCCGATGTTGCCAGTCCTCCTTAGGCAGCCTTAGGCCATAACAAGAGAAGCTAAACACATCTTGAAATTCAGAGTCGGGTCTGCAAAGGGCTGGGAGTCTGGGCATTCTCCTTAGACAAGGGCAGAAGGCCGCCCTCGGTCTGTCTCCAGCCTGCCCAAGCCCATGTTTTCAACAGCACAAATCTGGCCCCGTAAACTCTCCTTGCCTGATGGAAGGTGAAAGGCATAGAGGCTGAATAGTATTTAGGAGATGAAAGATCAGTTCAGGCTTAGGAAAATGTTTTTTGCCGGAAGAATTTTTTTCTATTGATGAAAGTGGTCGCTTGGAAACCAAGCTTCACTTCAGCTAAGCTGAGTTTGATATGAGTTGCATGGGTCTAACACGCTTCACTCTTCAAAAAATGAACGACCGACACATCCAATAACAGATGATGGGATGAAACGCTGTCACCTTTCCTTCTGAAACACACAGAAAATCATATCTACAGCCCCTAAACCATTCTGAGGAATGTTTGGATCTGATGGAGTGAGAGTAACAAGAGCAAGAAATACCAAGAGTCAGACCAGTGCTCGACACTCCGTCACTAGGGACCAAATGAATGAATGAAACATGAGCTCTCCAGATCTACAGCAGGAGGTTAACGTCTCTGAAAGTTAGCGAAAGGATTCTGTGAAACCCAACCAGATGTGCTAGACTTGGAACGATTAAATTTAAATTCCTGGAGAGGAAACAGGAGGAGAAAAACCATTTCTCTAGTGATATTCTAAAGTTTATCATTTTAGAATAGCAGAGTGTGTGCAGATGTCATGGGAAGAAACTCCAGGACGGCCTCCCCATGTGTTCTAAGACTCTCGTTTCCCAGCCCTGCTCACTGCAAAAGAGAGGAAAGCCAAAAACTTAAAGTAGGGAGGTCTTCAGAGCAGAGAACTCAGCACATTTGGGCAGAAAACCTACACAATAATAATTATGAATAAATCTGAAAGCTATGCTTCATACCTTAAGGACATGATTAAAGCAATGCTTAGAAGAAAATTATTAGGTTTGAGCACTTAGCACCAATAAATAAAAATAATCTAAATAATGTGTTAATTATGCAACTCAGCAAGTTTGTGAAAGAACACAAGATAATTATAAAAAGTAAAAGGAAGAAACAGATGATGGTGAGAGTTGAAATGAATAAATTAAAAAAATGAACATTTGGCAGACAAATAAGTGAATCCAAGTCCTGGTACTTTTAAATAAAATAGATAAACCATTAATATCTTAAACAAAAAATGAGTGGCAAAATACAAATGCGTAAAATTAGAAAGGAGAATGAGAAATGACACAAAAATGGAGAACATATTTTTTAAAAACTATGCAAATAAATGTGAAAACCTAAGGAATTATCATGCATGAAGTTGAGAAATTAAATACCAGACCAGGTATTAATAATTTCACAAATAAAATTTTAAATTTTAATTTTTTAAGGAATAGATCATTCTAATACTTTCACAACTTTTCTAAAGAAAAGTAACACTTCCAATGTTTTTTTAATAAAGCCAGTACAACACCAATACCCAAACTCAACACTGATGCCATAGCATGTGCACACAGAACTCACAAAAACAGCAAAAGAGTTTTACTAAGTCTAGTGCAAAAATTTTTCAAATATATTGGTACTTTAGTTAGGATTATTATTTTTTTTTTCATAACTGACACACATTCTAACAGCTCCTTGACCAAAGAGGAAAAAATAGCTCTATTATAAAAGACAAATAATTAAAATATTTCAACAATACAAATGGGCATGAGAAAACTGAGTTTCGATCACAGTCTTTGGATCAAGCTGAGAGTTGGAACCACCACGTAAAACAGGATTAAGTCAGAATCAAGTCAGGGTGTAGTGGCTCAGGCCTATAATCCCAGCACTTTGGGAGGCCGAGGTGGAAGGATGGCTTGAGGCCAGGAGTTCAAGACCATCTTGGACAACGTAGTAAGACCCCAACTGTAAAAAAATAGAAAAAAATTGATCCAGGCGTGGTGGTGCAAGCCTATAGTCCCAGCTACTCAGGAGGCTGAGGCAGGAGGATCGCTTGAGCTCAGGAGTTCGAGGCAGCAGTGAGCTATGATCATGCCACTGCACTGCAGCCTGGGCGACAGAGTGAGACCTTGTCTCTAAATTAAAAAAAAAAAAAAAAAAAAGTGAAAATCAGGAGGTGGACTGCAGGTAACTGAGTTTTCCACGTCAGAGACTAGCTGGGGCCAGAAATTGCTCATAGACATTGGCTCTACTTTCTCCAATCACATGTGAGTTTCTTTTTGTGAAAATGAATGTTCTGTTTCAGCAAGTTATTTCAAAATGATGACATGAGTCTGTGAATGACATTCCACTTTCTGTCCAAAATTCCAGCAGGCTCCAAAGACAGCCCTTGAGCAGGCTGGCCAGGGAGAGGAGAGAGGAGGATACAAGGTACCAGGAGGTGAGACGGGGCGAGGTGGGTTATGCTCTTTAGAAGAATAAAAATGGAGATTGTGAAGGGAAGTGAAGAGGGCAGCGAAGAAAAGGGCTCTGACATCCCTGGAGTGGAACAGATTAGTGACATCAGTCATAAGAAACCCAGTCATGCCTTCTCGTGGCTGGCGAGCCCTACACCAGGGAGAGATTATCACTGAAGTCATTAAAAAGTCTCCATGCTCTGCTTAATCCTCTTCAGCAAACAGGCCGTTCTCCCCAGGCCTGGGAGAGAGGCTCGTGCTGATTCTGGAAACGTCGTTGGACTTTGGAAATCAGACCTGGTGTCCGCCATGACGGGGAGGAAGTGTGTGACTCGCTTTGTGAGGTGTGGAGAGCCAATCTGCTGATGGTGTAAGTCTTCCATTCAATCCCAGCCAAGCACCAAGTGATGTAGGAAGAGAAAAAATCTTCAGGATCGGTATTAAGTGTGGCTCCATAGGAGCCAAGAAAGAACAACAGCTGGAACCATAACCCACAACTCTGAGTCACGCAGGCTGACCAGGCCCCTGAGGGTACATGGAGGAGAAGTGGTTCTAGTTCATGACCTCTGGGTTTTGAGATTGAAACTGGCCTTTTGAAGGAAATAGGCCAGAAGCTAGAGACGCCCAGGGACCGTCCCTGTGCCCTGATCTTTCCAAAAGGATTCTTGTCTCCTCTCGATGAGCCACAACCAGCTGGGTTGTCAAATTTCAGAGAATGGATTGAAAGTCAGTCTGAATCCGAGACAAGAATTGCAGTTGATAGACTACATTAAGATCTTCCTCTGAGTAATTTCTTTCCTAACCGGCTGTGAAAAGAAGAGACAGAGGTCAGCATTTAATTGGGTTGGGATCTCAAAGGCTCTGAGATGCGTTGATTTCTTTTATAAGAGTGGGCTCACTTGTAACTAAAGGGGATTTATTATCCGAATTATATAAGGTCTGTGTTTTGGATTTGCCACCGGAGAAGGTATAAAACAGTGCCACCTGTCAGAAATACAGGGCCTCCTAGGGAGTTTTAAATTTTTGAGTAGCCACATTAAAAAAAGTAAAAGAAAAACAGAAGAAACCAATTTTAATAATATATTTCACTTAGCCAGAATATCATTATGCTAATAGGTAATTAATATAAGAGACTACTAAGAAGATGTTTTACATTATTTTTTTCCATGTTAAATCGTCAAAATTCAGCACATCTCAATTCAGAGTAGCCCCTTGTGAAGGGCTTAATAGCTACGTGGGGCTGGCGGCTACTGCATAAGACAATGGCATATTGGACACAAAGGATTGTGTCACATGATCCCTGCCCTCTGGGAGCTTACGAACTTGCACGGTTCTCCTGTATTCAATGAAGTGGAGAGACCTACCTCTCCCACTGGAGAAGGCTGGGAGCCTCCCTAGGGTTTGCTGCTAACGACTAGCACCGGGCGGGTTTGACACAGCTCCCTCCTCTTCTCAGATCTGGTTAACTAAGGACTCTGCCATCCAACCAAACCAATCAACGAACCCCTGGCAGCTTGGAAAAACAGAAATCACAAAACCTGTTGGGCCAACTCAAATTCACATACCTCCTCTTACAGCATTTGAAAGGTCTCCATTGCTCAAAGCTTTAGGGGGATGGACAGAAGGAAGGAAGGAGGGAAAGAAGGAAGGAAGGAAGGAAGGAAGGAAGGAAGGAAGGAAGGAAACCAACACTCCAGGTAACCTCTGTAGTGGTTTAACATAAGACCGCACGTGAACACTTAATCACGACCAGCACCAGTGCCAGGACTGGTGCAGACGCACCACTCTGGCCACTCCTGGAGGGAGGTGTGGCGACACCACCAAGGTTTAGGGGTGTAACTTTAGAAGGGCCTTGGCCCTTTAAATGCAGCCAGCCTCCCTTGAGCCCCAAGCCGGGCTGCAGCTGGCACACCTTAGCCGGAGCCGTCCCTAGCTCTAATGCCCCTTTATCCTCCAGACCCGCCAGGCCCCAGGCTCTAATCTCTAGCTCAGCACCACAGCTTTTTGCATCCATTTCTAGATCCCTTCATATGCTCTTCTCTGATCACGGACCTTAGCTTCTTACTTCTATCTCCACATGCCTTCCAGACTCTCAAGCGTGGGTAGGATTTTTGTCTGCCACAAGGACCCTGGGAGCCCTCCCTAGCCAGGCTCGCCCAGGCCTTCCCTGCCCTCCTCTCCCCTCTCCCTAGCAGTAAGGAGACATTCGGGTGCAGTGAGGTCTGGGGCTAATCCCGCCCTCCAGGTCCCGGGAAGCCCCCATTGGAACAGCCAAGTGTGGCTCTCGCAGTCCCGGCCTCAGCCCAGGCCTCCCTTCCTGAGTCACCCTTCTCTACTTCCAGCTCTCGTATCCTCTTCGCAAGCTTCCCCAGGCTGGTTGCCTCCTTCCACATCCATAATGTGCCAGTGTCAGAACACTCAACTTCTGTATCTGCAAATTCTCAAAATTCAGTTCCTAAAAACTAGTACTGTCAACTTTCATTATTCCTTTCTTTCAAGAAATACTGATATTGCACAAATCTATGCCACGCGAGAGATTTTCTTTCTGTGGGAGCTGGATACTGTATCCGATCGCTGAGTGATGACTTCCTTCGCAATCTGTGCCCTGATGCCAACAGGTGAATGGGGATAAATGCTCCCCAGGAGAGCTTCGACTATTACTCAAATGCCCTGTTCTTGCTCATTTCCCTGTTCTCTAATAGCGAAAGCTCCACTGCTTTTCAATGCAAAGGTTCTGCCTGCACTGAGGTCTGCAGCATAAGGATTGTACCCACCCATTGCTTTGGGCAGTACTGGTATGCTCAGCCTTCTACTGTGATTTGGATTTAGCGGTTTCTGCATATTTGGTTCAGGTTGCTCACCTGTTAGTAAAATAAAATGGAGGGAGGCATGCAAATGTCACTTGACAGATCTCGTCATCAGCCCTTTGAGTGCGGGCAAAGACTAACCCTAAGGCAGAAAGCAAGTGCAGATGCCAAACCGGACTTCTGCCCAGCTAAGTCAGGTGTTAGCAGGCACTAGAAGAGCTCTTCCGATCGTGCGCACCGTGGACTGTCTTCACCATAACCCGGGGTGCATTTTGTTGTGGGGTCCCGTCGGAGGTAAGGGACCGAGAGAGACTAACATGAACCCAGGAATGAAAGGGACCGTTCAGACATACTGGTGCTTTTAGGGTGAGTGTTCCATTAGGATTTCCTGAGCATAAATATTAATCTGGGAGGAGGGTGAAAAGTTCTACTGTTGCCTGCATTCCATACAAATCCACTGGTTTTGGCTCCGGTTTTTGCTTAACACCAACTAAAGAAACTTTTAAAAAATGGAAACCCTGAGACTTCCATTGCTGTGAGTCAGAGCACAGACGCCGCAGTGTCCCTGCTGCCACTAGGAGGAGACTGTGACACGGCACCAGGACAGCCGCCGGGAGGGGCTGTGATCAGACGGAACTGGAACGAAACTCGGTTTTGTGCGTGTGTATCTTCTACCTAGACACACACCTCTTACCTGTGTTTTGGCTTCGATGGGATGTTGTGGTTAGATTTCATTTTGGTGCCATCAGAGTGGATGTGACAGCTCCCATTTTGTCATCTAAAAACTTGGAACACGTTCTCGACAGCACAGGGCATTTGGTTTTTCTCTTTCTACTGTCAAATCGTGCCCCTAATGTTCCCTTCTTTGAGGCCCCGAGCCAAGCCCCACATAAAGCCTAACGAGCTTCTTCCCCACGAGCGTGGCTGGCTCAGGTCCGTTTCCCGAGCCCGCTGTCCCTCAGGGCTGGGTGCAAAGGGTGCCCTGCTAATTCAGTGTGGCTGGCGCTGCTTGGCTGATGCCAGATCTGCTATGTGCTTTTATCTCCTCGTCATGAAATAGAGTTAAGAAGAAATGGGGTCATCCTTGCTTTTCAAATAATTTTTTTTTTCTGGCTGAAAAAACAGTGAGTAAAATGTTTTTGTGTCTAGGGCAGCAGAAATGCTCTATTTTCGGTGGTGGCAGGTGCTGAGTAGTCATGGAAAGGGTGTCACTCTGGAGTCAGGGGCTGTGTTTGCAGGACATACCACAGTGGCTGGCACATACTAGGTGCTCAATACACTCCTCTTCCCCTTTGGTCCAGAATCTTCTTTGTCCTCTGATCGCTATTAAGGACAATCTCTCCCTAATTTTTTCCCCTCATATTATTTAACAGCCTGTTTTCCTGATCAGTGTGAGATAAGAAAACCTCAGTACAGAGAAATGGGGGGTGGAGAAATAGAGAAGAGAAAGCCCTTTTTTAGGAACAGAGAATGCAAAACAGAGAATGCAATGTCATTATAATCAAAAAGATGCTTCCCAAACCAGGTAGCCGACCGTTCACTGCCCCTGCCAAGCCCCAACTGCATTTCAGCCTGTCCACGACTCATCACTGGACCCCAGGGGTTCATTCATCCACTCTTGATTGATTTAGGATTTTTTTGATACATAACATTTGTACATAGGTATGGGATATGTGTGATATTTTGTTACATTCATAAAATGTGTAATGACCAAGTCAGGCTATTTGGGGTATCCATCACCTCAAGCATTTACCACTTCAATGTGTTGGGAACATTTCAAGTCCTCTCTTCTAGCTATGTTGAAATATACAACACCTTGTTAATGACAGTCACTCTATTCTGCTGTCAAACATTAGATCTTAGTCCTTCTAACTGTGTTTGTACCCATTAGCCAACCTGTCTTCATCCCTCCCACACCCATATCTTTCCCACCCTCTGGTGTCTATCCCTCTGCTCTCTACCTTCATGAGATCAACTTCTCCTAGCTCCTACACGTGAGTGCGTGCATGCGATAAAAATATGGAATGCTTCACGAATTGGCGTCCCATCCTTGCACGGGAGGCATGCTAATCTTCTCTGTCTCATTTCAGTGTTAGTATGTGTGTGGCCAAAGTGAACACTGATTTAGGATCTTTGACCTGAACCCCAAAAGATAGATGTTGCAATGCTTTGGTAGCTGATATTAAATCAAGGCTCTACTTCCATAGAACTAAATTATAATTGTACACATTCCTTTAGAAGATCCCAGGATTTGATTAATAATTCCATGAGCATCTACATCCAAGATTTCTCCATTCTTGGTGGCCTGGTTTACTGGTACCTGGCTGCAAAACCCCAACAAGAAGATAGATTTCAGTTAGAGATTAATTTCACTCTGCCTTCTTGGCTTCCCAGTTGGTATAAGACTTGCATTCCAATGGTAACACACTGCTGAGTGTGGTTAGGCCGGAGAGCTATATTACCTCAATTCAGCTACATTTTGGATAAGTAGGCTTTTGTGGGCTGGCCTGGGAACTTTGCCATTATGTATAATTTTGTAGCTGTGGGATATGAGGCCCAAATTCTAAATGACTGGCTTACCAACTTTTAGAATTTACCTGCTTGTAAATTGGGAACAATCTGTTCTTTTGTTAATGGCCTGAACTTGAACTGTAATTCAGATAAGTAAGGGTATTTCTAAGTGGCAGGGTCCAAAGGAAATCTATTTGCAAGAGGCACTGGTGCACCTCAGGAAGACAAGCAGGGGCACACTTGTTCTTAGATCATGAGTCAAGGTCAGAGAGGGAGGTGACTCAGTAATGGATACTGCACTTCAGGTCAGCCCCTGGACAAATGCCCATGTCATAAACAAAAGGACAGGCAGAAACATAGTGAGAAAATACC
>CM052451.1:9304457-9348026 GCA_028533085.1 Varecia variegata | reverse complement strand
ACACTAATGCCAGGTCGTGTTAAAATTGAATTGAATTCTCCCAGTTGGCGTCAGAAATTTTTTTTGTAATTTTTGAGACAGAGTCTCACTCTGTCACCCTGGCTATAGTGCAGTGGCATCGTCAGAGCTCACTGCAACCTCAAACTCCTGGGCTCAAGAGATCCACTTGCCATAGTCTTCCAAGTAGCTGGGACTACAGGCACATGCCACCACACCTGGAATTTTTCTATTTTTTGTAGAGATGGGGTCTCACTCCCCCTACCTCAGCCTTCCAGAGTGCTGGGATTACAGGCATGAGCCACCATGCCCGGTTGGTGTCAGAATTGGTGTTGGAACTTAGTGCAATATCCAATTCCTTGGACTTCTCCATCTGAAAGTCAATGGCAGATGACATAACCATCACCTCTGACTGACCAGACAAGATGGAATATGGCAGTGTGGACCAAGCACAGGGATGTAGGCCATGTGGGTTCTGGCGCAGCTTCTGCCACTGGCCCAGAGCAATGCCTTCCACTCCCTAGGGCTCTTGCCTACAAAATGAGACAACTTATGCATACATCAGAATCATCTGAGAAGCTTCCAAAATGCAGACTCTCTCAGCCCCACTCTTCAGAATCGGAATCTTGGGAATCAGTATTTTTTAAAAGCTTCCCCAAGTGATCCTAACACAATTGATGGGCAGTTGACTGACTTAGGATTTCCTCACCGCCTCTGATAATAAGAACAAGCTGGGCCTCGTTGTCAATTTACTAAACCACACTCTCCACTGGAGGGACCTGTGATTTTTTAACAGGTGTTCCAGGTGATTTGTAGTACCACAGATGCTTGTGGAGTAAAACCCAGTGGTTCTAAAAGTGCAATCCCAGGACCAACATCACCAGCGTCACCTGGGAACTTGTTAGAAAAGCAAAGTCTCGGGCTCCAGCCCAGACCCACTCAATCAGAAGCTCTGGGGATGGGGTCCAGGCACCTGGGCTACATTCTGCAGGTGATTCTGATGCATGTTCAGTCTGAAAACTCTTGGCCCAGAGAGCTTCTAAAGGTGCAATCAGCACTGACAATTTCAGTCTAAATCTTGCATGGGCAATTTATTCTCTGTGTCCTGTGGATTCAACAAAGAAGATTCTCCCTGGAGACTCTGATGTGGTCTCATTTTGACTCTGAGATCAATCCTAAGACCTTATTCTCCATCAAGATTCGCCAGGAGATTCATGTCCTCTTTCCTCAAGCTGGAATACAGAGTGGAACCCCTTCCCACTGTTAATTGCAAAAGAACTGGCTTTTCAGAAGAAAAATTATCCACGCGCTTCATGGGACCTGCTCATCGCAGAAGCTCCTTGGGCACTGTTTCTCCTGTAGACAGGTAAAAATATTTTCAGGCTTGTCTGGTTGGGGTCATACAGGCTCTTTTAAGCTCATAGACTCCTATTATTGAAAGAAAATCGAGTAAGTCTAATCCCATTTTACCAATTAAGAAATGGAGGGGCCACAGCTAGTTAATAACTTTTACACAGTAACAGAGATAGTAACGCAGTTAGTTTGTAAGAAAGCTGGACTCAGACCTGTGGCCTCATTGCACTGAAACGTGCTGCTTCAGGTGTTCTCAGCAAAGCTTTGGAAGTAACAGGTGTTTGCAACCCCAAGACTCCGCAACCTCGGTGTCACTTTTAGGTCCATCTGTACCCATTCAGGGAAGTCAGGGTCTCCAGGAGCAGTGCAGATTTGGATTCCTATTGGCACAGCGGAGGCAAATACGGGGAACAGGGGAGAAAGTGGTTTTTCCAAGCAGAGTTAATGCCACATTGACAGTAGCTCTGACTATAGAGGTTCCCCCATGTGCCAGACGCTTTTTCCTCTCAAAATAACCCTGCAAGATGAGCATAATTATCCCAATTTTACCAATGAGGAAATGATGCACAGAGAGGCCATGTACTTGATCAAGTCCAAACAATGAACAAAGAGCAGAGACAGGATTAAAACCCTCCACTCTGAATCCTGTGTTCTTTCCGTGAAACCATCCTCTTCCTGGTGAGTTGCTTTTGCACTGGTGGTTCGATTATTTTCAGCCTCTAAATCAGTAACTCTTAACCTTGACTGCAGGTTAAAATTGTGCAGATCTTTAAAAAATACTAATAGCTGCTGCCTTCCTTCCCATCCCCATTAAAACAAAACCTCGGAGTGGAACCAGGATATTGGCATTTTTTTTTAAAGCTCCCCAGGTAACGCTAATGTGCAGACATGGTTGTGAGCCATGTTTCTAAATGTTCAATTCGCCTCCAAATAATTTAGCTAACCAGGAATAGATACTGTTCTCTAAGCTAGTGGTGGTAATTTAATTAAATTCGAACCTATGATGGAATTATACTTAGATAAGAGGGGAAATGGGGAGGAGGAGTTGAGGTTTTGTTAAATAGTTGATTGGTGGATATGCCTTCCAGCCTTGCTGCATGTCAGAAATGACAGTTCATCTGAGGAACCAGGTCCCCCTATCTCAACCCCACCCCCCGGCCCCCTGGGGGCACAGTGTCATTTTGGTGTTTGAAAACGTATGGGTGTTTAAAAGTAATTAAGGCAAATTGAAAGTTAATTGTTCTGAACAGTATTTTACCAAGAGAAGAATTCTCTTTAAACTTAACAAGTTTTCTATTTAAAGCATTTTGTATCATGTTCCCGGGTTAAACATAGAAGATGGCAATCTCATGGTGAATTCTTGGGTCTTACCCAAAAGACTTTTTAAGTAATAGCATATTCATTAAGGTCAAAAATAGATCTTTAACAGAGGTCTTTCTTTAAGGAAATCTATACTTCCCCCTCTTTAATTAAAGCTTCCTGGCATGAGACATACTCCCAGAAATTCTAGTCCTTTTGGCCTGATTCTCGAGATGCGAATTTCCACAGTGCCTGGGAGCAACCAAGCCTCTGCTTAGGAGCATGAAGATTCAGACAATGATGAGCCCATAGAACCTCCACTTCCATATATCAAAGGCTTTCTTACATCCTTTTTCACACTGACAACGCATTGATCGGGTGGCAAAACCCAATCACTAACTACACCCCCAGAAAATCACCATCTGCTATTAAACTATTTCAAACTAAACCAAAAATGTGTTTATAGATATAGATATATATTTTTTCTGCCTGAATTTTTTGTGCCTTTTTCACTTTCACAACATTTTTCTAGTCTTAAAATTTCGGTAATAGAATTTTTAATTTTTTTTTAAGAATAAAGACCTTCTATACAAATTTTTTTCCAGTAAGGACCTTCTACACAACTTTCTGAGGCAGCGGCACCATTTGTAAGCGTATATCCAACAGAATGTGTCCATGTACTCACCAAAGACGTGTGAAAGAATAGACATAGCCCCAAACACAAAACTATCCCAAGATCCATTAAAGGCAGGGTGGATAAACAGATGTTGAGATATTCACACAACAGAATAGTATCTAGAGGGGAAAATGAGCAACAGCGCGGAGAAATCTTACAAACACAGTGGAAGAAGTGACCCATGGTAAAGTACATACTGTATAATTCTATTCATGTCAAGTTCAATGTTAGGCAAAATTCTGGTCTAGAAGTCAGAAGAGTGGCTACCCTGGGGGGAGGGGAGCAATGCCTAGAAGGGGACGTGGGAGGAGGCTCTAGGATTCTAACAACGCCCTAATGTTCTGTTTCTTGGCCGGGATGCTGGTTACACAGGTGTGCTCATGTTGTGACGATTCATTGCGCTCTGGACTCATGGTTTATGCACCTCTGTAAAATTTGCTTTAGGTCCAGCGTCTGACTCTGGGCATATCCGGCTTCCCTCCTCCACGTGTCCACTATTGGTTGCCTCCCACGTGCTTTTTGCAAAACCAGGACACGAGGTCAGGGTGGGGGAAGAACACGGGCAAACAGCTGCGACCACCCACAGGGGAGGGAGAAGCACCCGAGTGAGCTGGGACACGCAGTGGGGCCAGAGTGGCTGGGTGGCCAGAGCACGGTTGAGGGGGACTTTGGCAATGAGGGTAAAATTAAACAATACAGTGAAAGAATGGGGTTTGGGAGGAAGGATTTGCAAAAGCCAGTAATATGGACAGAATGAAAAAGGAAAAAAATAAATTTGGCCCAATCATTTCGGTATCGTATCTGCACATAATGTAAATTTACGAGGGAAAGATCAGGTTCACCGAGAACAAATGCAAATAAGGACAGGCTGGCTCTGGACTCATTTGCATTTGAATCCTTGGAATATTTCCTGGGAGATGAGATGTGCAGAACATTCTGCCATCTCACCCGGCAGACAATGCTGATGTTTGTACTGTCACAGGCGGGCCTGCTCACAATAATATCAACTTTTAAAACTACGGGCAATGAATATTTATTCTAGGCAGACAGGCTCTGCAGCACTTTGTGGCTGAAGTGACGGGACTCTGTCCATCAGACCCCAAAACTTTTTTAGAGCTCCAACTAATAGATATATATGGTTACTGTCTTTATACTCACAGGAGCAGAAATGTATGTTATGCTCTTCACAACAATGAAAGTGAGAGCGGTGGGTGGTGTTGGGGTGTGGGGCCCTGCCTGTAAAAGTTAGCTAGAAAAAGGGACAACCTGAGAACAGCGTCACCTCCAAGGAGCACTGAGACTTTAGCATCATCACCACCTTCATCACCTTTAGGTGACCAACTACTAACCACCAGGCACTGTCTTATGAAATTTGTAGGCATCGTTTGCAATTCTCACAGCTGTTATTATTTCAATGATATTGACAAGGAAGCCAAGGCTCAGAGATGCTAAGCAATTTACCTGAGGACACACAGCCCAGAAATGAATGACTAGAGTTTTCAAGTCTACCTCACTGCTAAGTTATGCACTTTGCACTATGCTCTAGGACCTCCTAGAATGATGGAAATTTTGAAGAGATTGGTATAACTAAAATGAGTCTGAAGACAGGAAAATCCAGGAGGAAAGAAATTATCTCTTAAGGCAAAAAAGCAAATAGAAGAGTAAGGTTTAGAATATTCTTCTCAAAGTTCTTCCTCTTTCTTGTTGCCTATTAAGGAGTTTGGGTGAACCTGTTGGGGAAATTCTGTCTTTCTTCCCAAGGAAAAAAATTTTTTTTCTAGTATGGCAGTCAATGTGTTAAAAGTAGCAAGTACATCTGTGTATCAAGTTTATTCAACCTATCAATTATAAGAAACAAATTCTGATGATCTATGCTAGAGGAAAGACTAAATCCTCATCCTACTCACTCTATAGAAAATGATAACACAAAACCATTGTCATAGGAAGAAGCAATCAAAGGGTAAGCAGTCAAAAAATTAGGAAAAATGTATTATAAAGGTGTATCAGGAAATTAAAAATAAAATATTGTCATTTTATGGCTTTCGTGATATTTATAGTGTTAGCTTTTTAAAATGTATGACTGTGGTTTCTTTTCACATTCTAAATACATATTCATTTTGCATCTAATTTTAATTTTATCTTTTTATGTTCTTTTTCTTAAAGGAAGCTCACAAAACTGAATAAGCTTCAAACGCCACATCTCCCAGCCCCACCCCTGATTGAGGAGGGTGAACCAAGGAAGAGCAGGAAACAATGAAGAAGGTTCTCCAGGCCCACAGGTAAGGAGGAATCTTCTATCAGCTCAGGAGAGAGTTACTTGGCTGGCTGCTGGCTACTCTTGGAGGAGGAGGTGGGTGACAAGTCAGTGGGTATGGGGCATTGGACAGAGGAAGCTATAAAAACATCTAAGATGGTCCCTCCTGGCCTACAATTTTTGGAAAGTGGGTTAAGTTTTCTGTTGGAAGCTGCAGGACTCTCCCAGAATCCTTTGAAACCAAACCACCCCCTGACTTTCCAACAAGACAAGTGACACTTGAGGAAACTCAAGGGAGCAGAGGCTATGTCAGCAAAACCCATCTCCTAAAATTCTGGAGAAAGTGTAGCTCTAATCCCATGATGCATTGGGCCCCTCGTGGCCTGAAGGAACTTTTGTTCTCGAAGCTTCGAGATATGTTTCTTCCAAATTGTATCACTGGCCGGCATTCAGTGACCTCCGGGATGGGGTACCACAGCCCATTACACCTTGACTTGCCTGAGAATTAGTGCTGGGAAAGGAATTCGAATTAATTATCTGGCTCCATTATGGCAGGATTAACCTTTAAAGTGGGTGCAATGGCCATGATTTACATAATCTATTTAATCATTTTTCAATAGAATTAATATTTCCAAGGCAAGTGGGGAGAAATAAATTACGTCTTATAGCTTTTTGTGAACACCAGGCTCAGCTCCCAAAAGAATAAAATTAACATTATCTAAGGTATAGAATCTATCAGGTGCCCAGAGCAATAAATGAAATTACAGGGATAACAACCTTCCAGAGTCTTCCTGTAATATGAACTCATCCAGAAAGTAAATAAATAGTGCCACACACAAGCAGCAGGTTTCATCCATCACTCTTTCCTTGGGGTCCAAACAGAGATACCCTGATGTGACAAGATCATATGAGATTTTGACAGGTGTGTGTGATACACATTGAGACCATTTGTTGAAGGATCTGCTGGAGATCTAGCTATTAATAGAAGGAACAGGCTGAAAATAAGCTAAATAAAACTTAATTTGAATTTGGGTATATTTTTTATCTGATCATTGTCTTCATTTAGGTTCTATTATGAGGGGGTAGGGTGTGGATTTTATTCTGCTTTCTAAAGAGACAAAGGCCTAGTAACCAAAAAACTGGAGTGGACAGGTTTTCTTGTCCCTGGGGAACCTGGTGACTTAGAGCCATGATTCAAGGAATCCATAAAAGTTCTCATGGATTCAAAGTGAACTTTCAGAATTTAAAAATTTGGAGAATTTCAATTGCCCCAAGAAAATATAACTAGATGAGCAGGAATGGAAAAATAGGAACTGTGTCATGTAAAAAGTGGTTGACATAAAAATTTAATTTTCAATTACATAAAAATACCCACTGTGAATTTTGCAAATATGGAGTGGGGCGGGGAAAGGAAAGTTCCAGAAGGATACAGGGGCTCTACTTCTCATACTGAGAGTAGAGTGAAGTGTATAGTGGAAAGGGCAGGGGCTCGGAAGTCCAGAGAACGGGGTTCCAGCCCTGACAGCCACTAACTGACAGGATGGCTCTGAGGAAACTCACATTACTCTTTAGAGAGTCCAGGATCCTCATCTGAAAAACAAGGACCATATGGTACCTAGCACATAGCACAGTGCCTAACTGTAGGGTTGAGTTTCAACCCTACTCGTTTCAAGACTCTCAACAAGTCATTTAACCTCTTTAGCCTCAATTTCCTCATCTGTAAAATAGAGAGATTGATAGGATGATCCTCATAGGATTATTGGGATGATTAAATGAAAAATAAATATATAAAGCACTTAGCATGGTGCCTTGCACGTAGTAAGGGTTTGACGCAAGTTGGCTCTTAATACATATAATATAGCTCGGAGATCTCTCCATCTATATCATTCTATAATTCTAGTTTTATGGCATATAGAAAAACTCACAGTTGAAGAATATTACAACTGATGAACATAGAAGCTGTGTCAATTCATGAAAACATATATACACCATAGCATCAAGTAGAAAAATGAGGTTGGAAATAGTGGTACTCAGTGTATAATGCTAGGTAAAAATAAGCGACAGATTGATAAGGGATGGGAAGGAAATCAGCATGGAAACAGTTGAAATGTTCTATTATCCTTTTCTCTAAAGTTGTTTGAGAGTTCACTACAGATCTAATAAGAAACCGAAACTCTGTGAAAAGTGGTTTTGCTTCTCCTCTTTGTCTATGAAATTGTCGCAGATAAGTAGAGATTGCCACTTAGGGCTACAGTAAGGGCTGGAGGGCCCTCGCAAAACCACGCTGTCAACATGATGGATCTAGTTGTTTTGTGGCTCCTCTGAGGCTCCTCACAAAAAGCCTTTTAAAAGAGAAAGATGGTCCAGGCTCTTCCAGGGAAGCTTGCTGAACACTTTGCCTCAGAAAATGTTCCTATTAGCTCTTCTCCAACTCAGCCTGGAGCATTTTAAGCAAAGCCCATAAAGGTAGCCTACTCCGTAAATTAAATGGAAACACTCTTCATCAAACTTCAACTTCCACTTTTTATTTCTTGAATCTTAGTGAGGAGAGAGGATGTGTGTGAGTCTACTGCCATTTAAGAGGCGTTGGAGAATAAGAAATCAAATGTGAAATCCACAGCTACCTTCTGAAGGGTATTTTAAATGCAGGTTCCCAGGTTTCTGGTGCCTAAGTCAATAATCTTTCTATCCCACCATAAGTCCTCTGTATTGCTCTAATAATTGTAAGAGAAACAACAAGAGCTCAATTATTGAGTGTTTTCTACATGCTAGGCTTGTACCATTTGATTCTTACAACAGTTCTCCAAGTTAAGCAGTCATATTGTCCCCATTTTACAGATGAAGATATGGCAACTTAGAAAATTTAAGCAACTCATTCAAGGTTACAATGTTGGTAACTATCAGAGCTAGGACTCGAATTGCCTTCTGTCTGTTGATTGAAGTGATCTCTCATTTTTAACACTTTCCCAAATCACTGTGGTGTCTCCTGTCCTTTAGGAATAAGACATCTTATTGCACATGGCTTAGGGAGAGTTTTTTCCAGACAGGGGAAAACTGTTCCATTAACCCATAGTTTGAGTGCCTGTTTTTATGCCTAGCACTGAGCTAAGACAAAAAAGCCTTTGTACTTCCAGCCTTGTCGTTGTCTGAAAAGAATGCATCCGAGGAGAGTTTATAATGAACAGGTGAGGTTTTAAAAAATTAAATGCCTAAACCTATCCTTAGATAAAAAACCTCCTTAAAAAGTAGGCTAGAGGGCAAAAAATTCTAAACCAGAATTTCATATGTGTGTGTGTGTGTGTGTGTGCGTGTGTCTGATCTGTGCGTGCATAAGGGAAGTTGAAGAGAAATGTTGCCCATTTATTCCATGCAATGCCAACAGAAAAAATGAACAATGTCAAGGCAAGAGAAAACTATAGCTATTTATTCCCCAAAAGAAGAATACTTGAAGAGATTCATTGGCATGACATTAGCAATCCTCCAAAAACATTAATACGTGAATTCTTGAAGACAAGAAAAGGACAGATCAATCAGGCACACATTTGAAATGATCGCATTGTTCAGCTCGTTAATAAGTCAAGTCAGCTGGAATGCAGAGTCCGCTTGCCTTCCTGTCTTCCACCTACAAGTAGGAAAATACAGCTTGCAATGAACCAAACCCAAGTCATTACACGCGGGCTCAGCGGTCAATGTGCAGGAAGCGAAATGGACAAAGCCCACTTAGAAATCAACATAGTCATGCTTTAAAGAGATCACTCCATCCCTTCCTGTGTACGCATGCACCACCCCCTACAGAAGGGCCCGGGCTGGGGTTTTCTTCTCTTTTCAAGGGTTAATTCTCCGGTTGTTGTTCACAGAGCAGGACACAGTTAACGAATTGGACCGGTGGTCCTTTTGTTCCTCTATGTGAGTAATAGATGTTTCTTTCAGATCAGGGAGCCAGGGAGGAGGAAATGAATGCTCCAATTAAGCAAGAGGGAGGAATAAATTTAGTCTTATGAAACCTCCAAACAAGCTACCCAGCACTCCAGAGTTGAGTCTCTGCCAGATTCTTCAGGAAGATTCCTGACCCTAATATTAGCTCTGCTGGTGCCAGGAAAGTGTTCCTTGACTTTACAGAAAATGGCTTGTTCGCATAAATCTGGAATGCGCTGGTCTTGCCCCCCCACCACTGGGGGAGGCAATAGAGTTTGGCCCTATCATCTTGAACTCTGAAGATGTGCAGACCTGAATTCAAGCCCTTGATTTTTTCTGGGCTTCGAGATCTCCTGTAATTCAGGGAGCGAGAATAGAGGTGTCAAGTTCAGAACTACTCATTTACGTGATAAATTATAGATCTCTAGGGACAGTTGTCAAAGTTTGAAGGACGATTCTCACTGCAATGACTTAAAGGCTTCATTAAATATTTGAGACAGGACGTGGGAAATTCAGCAAGTTTGTCTGAAATTTTGTTTCTTCTTTTGTATTAATAAAATGGAAATAATCTCTTGCTTACCACATAAGAATAATTCATTAGAACAGGAGCTGCTTACAGACAAGTATAGCGCCCCCTACAATTTTATCTTAAACCTTTGAGCGGTGTCTGGCACAGAGAAAATGCTGAAAAACATCATTGTTGTGTAAATAAGTTGAAAGAATGATTATATCAGTAGATTGACAGTAAAAAAAAATCTGAAAAATTCATAAATTCATCTGTACTAGTGGTAAGCATACTCTCCTCCAAATGTGATAAACGACCAGGCATTTCCTTTGGCGTGGTTCAAAGTTTATAAAGTATCTCCACCTTTGATTTGGCACTTTTTAAATTATTTGTTTTTTAAATCATGTTTTATCTTTGGCAAGCCAATGCTAATACAAGCGTGGCCTTTCCTCTGAAGACCAAGTGATTCATCAAATAGCCTTCACCTGATCTCTGATCTAATCGGTGACTGGTCTCCAGGTAGCTGGAGGGGCTTTCATTTGCCTTTGTGACAGCTCTGTGGGAGTCTTATGAAGTCACTTCCCCTTATCATAATGCCTCCAGCCCTACCCTGAGCTGAAATCAATTACCTTTCAAATATTAATGGGAAATGGTGCTGTTAGTAGAAAATATTAATAACAGGTGAGGTCCCACTCTCAGATGTGGTGTCTTTGAGGCCAGCTGGGTTCTACTACGTGGCAGCCCGGCTCATGCTCCTTGTTGCAGCCCTGGGAGGGGAGCAGTTAGCCACCAACCAGTTCTGACAATGGCCGGGAGCCAGTGTGAGGCTCTGTGGGTAAATCCACATGCTCAAGAAAGACAGACGTGAACACAGCAAAGTTATCTCGTGATGGAAGGCAGCCCATCACAAGGTGGGGCCACCTGGGCAGGCCAGAGTTGTCAGGGACTGAGAGATTTTACGGAAGCAAGTGGAACTTGAATTATCAGTTGAGGAAGGATTTGCCCAGCTGTTCATTCGGAGTGGAGGCAAGGACACAGGGAAAGTGAATGAGGTGCGCAGAGACACCAGGGCTTATGGGAAGAGCAGCAGATGAGCTGGAAGAGGCAGCTTACAGTGGGGTCTGTATTGACCTTGACCTTCATCAAGATCTTTCTCTCTAGACCACCCCTACTCCCCCCTGCAGTGTTTGTAAGGATCAAATTAATAGTGATGGGAAAGTTATTTAAAACTGCTGACCTGCCACACAAACACAATGTGCTATAATTACTGTTATTTAGGAAAAATGCGGGCAGCAAAGCAGGTTGGGCAAAGATCAGGAGGGACATTCAATGCCAGGCTATGGAGTTGACCCCAATGACACATGAAGAGGGACAAAGTCCCTGGCAGGCCCACACCAGTCCTCTTTCCCATCAGCCTCTCCTTCCCCCATCACTCCATACTCTGACCTCACTAGCCATGTCTCTTTCCAAATGTCGTGTGGGAAACCAAAGTTCATCTATAAGCATATTGATGAAGTATGTAACTCACCCCTTTTCAGCTCCACCCTCCATCAAAGCTAAAAATGAGCAAACCAATTAAAGTAGTCTATTTTAGAACTTCACAAATGTTGAAAATCTGAGGCAGAGCTGCCTAGCAACCAGAGCGATGACGTCAAGGTGATCTGAGCTCTCATTGGAGATGTGCTGTGAATCTACTGCTCACCTTGGGATTAACTTTACTCTCCTGGTCTGGACCTTGGTTTCTTCATCTGTGAAATGGGGGGGCCTTCCATGTTCTCTAAGGTCTTGTCAAATCTTCTTTGAGGTTGCTTCTGTATCTGAAGACAAGAGAAGGTCCAGGAAGGGTGCTAAGTGCCCCAGGAAGAGCAGATAAAATGTATGGAGGACACGATGACAACCACATATCCTGTGTAGAGCTGGGTGGACACTTGGTCTATTCATCTAACCGACACAGAGGACATGTTGATGAATGACAAAGGTCTTCCACCATCACAGAGCTCACAATCTAGGGGCAAAGTCAGACAAATAAGACTATTACTAGGAGCTGTGGGAGAAAGATGAGAGACATCTCCACCAGGCTGGTGTTTCCCAATATTTATATCTTGTGCTCCCTGCAATGCTTTCTCACTGTACCAGCCAAGCAGATGTGGGCACATTGGATCTTTTATTTTTAGGATCATTGCAATGGCATGACAAGTATCAAATAGGCCTAACCCTCCAGGTTCTGAGACATCCTCAAGCGGAATCCTCCACCCTCTATGGTGAATCTTGGGTCACCTTAGGACCTTCTTCTGTGATGTCACCCCGTAATTCTCTATCATGATCTATGCTGGCTGTTTCTAGTGGGCATTTCCTGAGCCCACTTCCAGAACACGTTCTTTTCCTTGCTCTGTACACCTGCACACTGGGCTGTTATACCTTCACCAGGTCTCCAAGTTCTGTTGGGCAAATTACCTATATTCTAGGGCAGACACTAAGAAACAGACTTAGCAATAGCAGGGGGACAAATTACCAACCACTTGCTTGGATCTAGGTAGGAGAGTTCATGCCCAAAGCCAATGAGACTCTCTTGAGTGGTAAGTTAGTGGTGTTGATGGTGCTCACAGCAGCCATCAACCAGTAACTCAATGACTATTTACTGAATTCCCAAAATGCATCAATCACCATGTTATATATGATTGGACACATAAAGGCACATAGACTTAGACCTTATGCTTAAGAAGTAAACCATCTCAAAGGAGAGGCTAAGCTGTGGTAGAATTGTAGAGTCATAAAATATTAGAGTAGAAAGTCTTTTTAAAAGTCATGTAAATTAATTTCTGTCCCATTGAAGTTTCTTAAAATGTGTTATTTAAAAAAAAACAGGGTCAAATCCTGAAAATTTCATGATAACTTATAGCTACATTATAAGATACTAACAGTAAATATAAGAAAGTTCAGAGAGGAACAAGTTAGTGAGGATTAAATTGTCCAGGAAACAGTTATGAAGAGAGTCAGGCTGGATCTTGGGGAGATTGGATGGGTAGAGACTATCTTGGGAGGAAATGAGAGTATGAGAAAGTAATGAGGCAGGAATGAATGAGGCATGTGGGAGGATGCTAATTGACTGAAACAGAAGAGGTTTGCTGGGAACAGTAGAAAATAAGCACAGTCGCCTACCTAACAATGACTTCCACCTTCTTTTATGTTGTCAGAATTCTGGTTTCTGTTCTTCTGTTCACTTATCCCCTTGTTGATTCATGTATATTATACATTATATATTATGGTTGGTCTAAGCAATAACAGTTATCCCATTTTCTTTACCAGTGATTGGTTCAGCATGGCCATATGACTGAATTCTGACCAATGAAATATGAGGAAAAGTCTGCTGAGGGGCTTTTGAGAAAAATTTCTTTATTCTTTAAAAGAAACACACAGGACACACAATAAAGGAGCAGGCTTTTTGTTTTCTCTGGACATTGGTGTCTAAGGAGCCTGGAGCTGCCGTAGCCATCTTGTGAGCTTGGGGAGTTAGCCAACAGGCAAAGGATGGTAGAGGAGAAAGACACAAAGAACTTTGATATTGATGCTAAATCATTAATAGAGAAGCACTGTATTTTCTTCACCTCCAACCTTCCTGCTATGTGAGGGGAAAACAATCCATCAATCACCTTTATCGTTTAAGTTATTTTGAGTTGTTTTCTATTACTTTACTGAAGTTATCCTAAGTGATGCTGAGGATCTCCAAAGCCAGCCAGAGGAGGCTGATGGAGGAGAAAAGGGTGTGAATGACTGGAGAGAACGGGAATGAAGAGTAGAGGGGATCAGGAGGAGGAGAGGCCAGAAGTCGCTGGGAGTCGGGATAGAGCAGAGGCTAAACCTTGGGTGCAGGAGTTGGATGGACTTGAGCTCCAATCTTAGCTGTTCAGGGTCAAGTTATTAATCTCTCTCAACTGAATTTACTCTTCTGTGAGATGGAATTAAGAATAGCTGCTGCCTCATTGGGTTATGGGAATTAAATGTGATAATGTTTGGAAAGTACATAGTAGAGTGTGTGGCACATCGTCTTTGTCATGAAGGGTTAACTCTTAGCAGGGTTGAGCCCCGCCTTGTTCCAGGTACTGACCATGCTCTTCTCATATTTTCTCTTCTTATGTCATGGAACTATCTGCACTGTAGCTGTTTCAGGATCTAGAGCAGGAAAAGCTATGACAAAACTGGGATCTGAGGGAGAGTAGTCTGACAGCACCATGCAGGATTGGATGGAATAAAAAGAAACAGCAGTCAGGGTAGAGTTGCTGCCCTTGAGTTAAGTACCCCTGCCCAGTTCAATTGGCCATGGGGCCTGGGAGCAGCAAACTGGAGCCAAGGTAGGTAGGCAAGAGGACTCTGGGAAGGGTCATTCTCCCCAGCAAGGGCTGTGAGTGGATGAAGCCAGTCCAGGGCAGTGTAAACAGATTTGTCTACACCCTTCCTTTCTGTATTCCTATTTTCAGCATGTGTCATCTCTAAGGGTATTCGGTGAGTTCATCTACGAGTTTCCTAAATTTACTGTTCACTATGTATGCTTCTTTCCCGCCCCCCTAAAATGAGCTTTTTAAACCTTGAAGGGTTTGATATCCAGGAATCTCATGACCACGCCCATGTGCTCCATTCTTACCCTTCCTTTGTTTCAGAGATCTGTCCCATCCCTTCCCATCCTCTGCTGTTCTGGACAACATTGCCCATCTTCCCAGTCCTCCATTCCCCTGATCATTCCATTGGCCTGTCCCCTGGGCCTTCTACAGTTCCGTTATGTCCTTCTTGTTGTGCAGGGATGAGAAGTACACACAGCATTTTTGAGGTGAAAGCAAGTGTTTCTTATTTGTTTACAAAGCTCTTCCTAGAGACCTCAGCCTCATGCTGGCCATTCCAGCCACATCACCCCATGTCACCTGATGAGCCTCTTGGCTCTTGGTGATAACCTCTTGGCTACCTTCTCCTCTTGCATCCCCTCAGGTACAGACCCTCTCTCCAGGGCTCTGTGAAAATGACTCCTAGCCCAACAATAGAAGTTTCTCCTTGCTATGCTGCTGTTCTCTGCCAAAGGTAAGAATCAGTGAGGAGCAAAACCATTTTGCAGCCAGGAGAATTCTAATCCTGGGCTGAGCATGTGCACATCCCAAATGCATGCAGGGCACGGATTCTGACAAGCAGATGACACTGCCACAGTTGTGGGAACAGAGCTGTTCACAATCTGCCGGCTTCCTCCTAGAGCAGTGGGGAGAAGCTTTCCATCAGTGCCAGACCCTCTGATGACACCCCTAAAGCATAGCTGCGGTGAGCAATTTCCTTCCAAACAGCGTGAGCTTAAATCTACGTGAAATGAACTAGATTGTGTTCATCAAAATAGCTGCAGCAACTGTGGGAGCCATTCCATCTCCTGTGTTCCAATACAAGACTTTGCAAGGCTTGGACTATAAATTCTAACCTAGGATTTACTGTTCTTTCCCCAGAGACACACTCACGTATGTGCACGTACACGCATACATCTAGCTTTGTTCACATACACTGCCTTTTCTTTGTCTTTGTGTCTCTCTCCATCTTTCTAGTTGTTTCTGATGCCTCACCCCAAAGATTTCCACTACTGCATACTTGATAAGTACCAACATAAGAAATTCAGTAGGAAAAAAGTCATAAAAACCAAACTGCACCAAACTTAACTCTTCTGTGTTCATCAAACTTTTTGATACCTCGGATGCTATTAGGCTGACCTGTCATAGCTGCAGGGTGACATGTTCTTCATGATGACCATGCAGAGCCCTGAAGTGCTTTCCAAAACATGGAAGATAAAATGATCAGAGTTTGGGTGGCATTTTGGTATTTTATTACACTTTTATTTTTAGAAAATTGGAAATTTGTACATGGTATAATTTATACACTAACTTATAATTAACTAGAATAGTAGATTAACCTAAACACCCTTTTCCTCTAATGGTGCCACAAAGCAGAGAGCATTTTTGTACAGGAAATAGCTGTACAGATTCTCTTTGTAACATATTGGAAGGTAATACAGAAATGTGTGTAAATATCTCAGAGAATCATCTCGGAATATGACCCAGAAGTATGGCAAATGTCAACAGTCCTCAAATAACATTCATGTTTATCCTTGGGGCTCCAATGGCAACAGCGGCTGCTTCTGACAGATCCTGACTGTGAGTCTGCCCTCCCTGACCAACGCCTTTTGGCACCTTTGTCCCGTTTGCCTTGTCTGCCTGTCCTCTCCGCCTCATGTGTCATCAGGTCCCAGCCTCTGAGCTGGGTATGTTTCCCATTTCAGCCTGTCTTAGTGTAGACTCTGCTTCAATAACTCTGTCCTGCCCGCACTTGGGATGAGAACATATTTTGACTTCTCCCAGTTGTCATAAATGTTAGAATCATAAATCTAACATGGACCTCAGAGTTCTCTGCTTCAATCTCTCATTTGACTAATGAGTAGGGTGACTGTTTTGTCCGGGCAGTCTGGATGTACGCCTCTTGTCCTGACGTAGTTATTAATAGCTCTCTCTTTTCCTCTCAAATATGTCTGAACTTGGATGATAAATTATATGGTCTCCCTAGTAATAAAAAAAAGCAACTTAGCCTAGCCCAGGACCTACACCCAGGTATCCAGAGTTTTTATTTTTTAATAATTATTATCCTGTGTTGCCTCTTTCACTTTAGAGGTATTTCTCCAGAGCTCTGCTTCTTAACCGAAATGCCCTGGAGAGCTGTTTCCAAACATAGATGCCTTGGCTCGAATAGTCTCTCGGGAGAGTCTGGACATGTGTCTCTTGACAGAGTTCCCAGGGAGATCCTGATGTACAATACATCTCTGACTCAGAACCCTGTGTAGACAAAAGAGGTGATTGGGAGAGGTTGATCAATCCCCCAAGCACGGGGCAGCATGGACCATGTCAGTGCCGTCAGATTTGGCCAACCATTTGCCAGACTCGAAAGCTTCAACACTGATGACCTCATTTTGGTTTCCGATGTGCCATGTGACTTTGAAATAAGGTTAAACAGAGAGCTAAAAACCCCAAAGGTGATTGGTCTCCTGGCTCTAACTCCAGAAGACATGCAGGAAGAGACTTCTTTGATTCACGGACATTTCCTTTCGTTTGACTTTCTGCTTCGGATGTGTCACACCATTCAATCAGAGATCAGGGGACCAGACGAGGACAGACTGACTTCATTCCATAACAGGTGAGGGTTATAGCCTAACGGTGGCTTGGAGATGAGCTGAAAAGCAATGCTGACCAGCAGCACTGTGGAGCTGATGACCAGAAGAGATCAGTAAGACAGGAACGCTTCTCACATTTTGCCAGGATGAAAAGAAACCAGCAGAAATGACTCCATGCCAGGGAGGAGAAAGTGGACCACAGCTGGAGACCTAAGTGAGGCAAGAACAGTGATTAATCAGCGCTTGAAAGCCATCTGCTTTCCTTGGCCGCATAGTCTACACCAGCCGCACTGGCTACAGATGCTTCAAAGTGGACTGGGTGCCAGAGAACGGATGGAGGTTTTCCTGTTGAGTGAAGGTGTAAAGATTCATTTTCCAGAAGACGAGGGCTATAAGGGGTCAGGCTCACTTTGGGCAACACGGGTAGGTTTTTGCCCCCCTCATCTGGTGTGGTTATAGGTTGACTTTCTTTCGTTTTGAGTTTTTGTGTTATGTTTTTGTTTTACAAATTAAAATCCTTTGCCTGGACTTAGAATGATGCATGGAAACATGATCAAACCTGTTTCTCTTTCTTTTCCTTCCAAAACCCCAATTTAAAAACCAGTGAGGAAAGTTTTAAAAAGACATTAACCCGCAGGCAAAGAGAATGAAAATGGAAAAGGGAAAAACAGAGGCTAAGATATTTCCATAAATGGGGGGAAACAGAAAGCAGGTAGGAGACTGATTTAGCTCAGAATTGGAAGGTAGATTGCGCAGGGGTTGGCTGGGGCTTGGTGATGATAAGCAGGTGAGCTCTTTGGAAGTCCCCAGGTTGAGCTGCTGAACCAACAAGACCCGCCCACCCCACTCTGAAGATCTGGGTAAGCCACCCCTCTGCCACTCTCCCATGAGCAATGGGAAATATTGGCTTTGTTTTCTGAAATTGAACTGGAGATTCGGTGCTCAAGGCACAGCTGAGGGCAGAGGAAGGTGGATGCTACAAACAGAGTGACTCAGGGCCTTCCTACTGAACTGTGAGGCCCTCAGTCCTCTGCCTAAGCCCTAATCCCAGAACGAAGCAGTCAGGGGTATACCCCTCGCACCCCAGGGGACAGTGTGAAAGGGCGGCCTTGTGAAGAATCACAGGAAAATATCTCATCCCACAATTTCCCCAGTAACAGCTAGAGATCAATCCTATGAGCGCTCTCTCTCTCTCCTGATAGGCCCCCTGCCAGGTTCTGTTTTCCCAGCATCTAAAGGGAGCTGGACAGACAGAAAGGAAATGTAAACCTGTCTCTTCACACTCACCAGCTCACTGCCTTTTAGGATCTGTTTTATAGCCTGGGAAGCTCCTGAAGGGGCAGCAGGGGACAAACTCCAGGCCTTGCTTTCCTGCCCAAAATCACATCTTGAGGGCAAGATGGTGGACAAGATCTTTGACATCCAACAGCCATTTTTGTTATCTGCCTGCAGAGAAGAAAGAAAGGAGCAAATATGATCGTTCTCAGTACCCTGTTAATTTGGCTACAGCCACAAATCTTCTTCATCCCCTAAATAAAAAGCCTGAATACCTGATTCTCTCTGCCAACATTCTCTACTTCCTTCACTACTGTGTTGGCCCTTTTCTTTCTGGGAAAAGTGAAACATACTTCTTCTTTCTATCCTCATCTTTGGAGAAATCTTTCTCAAAACCTGGCTGTACTAGCTCACACCCTAACCCGTACAGAGTGGAGGAGTCTTCTTTGGAGAAACTAAATAATCCCAGGGGAGTGATGTCTTTGCAATGAAAATGGAGAATCTACCAATGGAAAAAATACAAATAAAACCTGCATGCTGCTGGACACCCTGCAAAGGAACTACAACTTGACAAACTCCACCCACGTACATTAAGCTGATAATCATCATTTTAGTTCTCCAATTTTAAGTCTGAGTGGACAGCCAGGGATTAAGTGAGGGTAGAATAAAAACATTTTCAAGCACAGAACTCAAAAACTTGGTCTCCCATGCACTGTTTCTCAGACTCCTAGAACCCGTGCTTTGGCAAAATGAACAAGGAACCCAACAAAGATAAAGATGTGGGATCCAGAAAATGAAAGTAATGATACAAAATAATGGTGAAGGGGTGTCCTGGGATGACAACTGTGCATCAAGCCTAGGAAGAAACTAGCCTGAATGGAGGAGAAAGATGGAGGGATGTGAGGGTGATTCCAAAGGGAAAACACTGTAAGTGGAAATAATCTGATACATTTCAGTGTTTGGAAAAATAACTAGTAGATATTTGAAAGGTGGTAAAGCCTTAGGGGAAAAATGGAGATTAATGCATATAAAACTAAACAAATAAACAAAATTAGGCAATTATTAATTATAGAAAAAAAGATGAGAAAAAATACTAATAACCAGTTTCTGAGGTGGTCCTTAATGACTCATGCTTCCGGGTTCTCACACCCTTGCATAATCACCTCCCATATTCAGTAGGGCTGACCACGTTAACAGCTAGGTTTCTGCAGAGATAATGGTGTGTGAGTTTTAAGGTTAGGTTATAAAAGACAATGGGGCTTTCAGCTTACTCTCTTAGAGCAATTGCTCTGGAGAAAGCCAGCTTCCATGACGTGATGATACTTAAGCAGCCTGGGGGCCAAGAGCCAGCCAACAGCCAGCATAACTTGGCAATCACGTGGGTGAGCCCCCTTGGAAGTGGATCCTCTAACCCAGCTGAGCCTTCAGATGACTTCAGTGTCTGGTCAATACCTTTAATACCAGTCCATTTGCCTAAACCACTCCTATAATAAATTCCTGATCCATAGAACTACATAAGATAATAAATGTTTATTATTGTTTTAAGGTACCATATTTTGGGATACATTTAAAGTATGAAGCCTTTAGTACCTGAATGTTGGGTACAGCTATCACAAAAACCTAAAAATGTTGATGTGACTCTAGACTGAGTATTGGGCAGAAGCCGGAAGGACTTTGAGGACAGTGTTAGTGAAAGCTCAAGGAATATTAAAGATACAGTTAGTGGGAGCCTGGTGGCCTTTGACACTGCTGGGGAAGGTTTAAAAAAAAGTGGGAGAAATATTACTATAAAATGGTGAAAAGGGGACCCTTCTTATTTATATGCAGAGGAACCTAGCAACGTTTAGCAATACTGTTGCCTGTTGTAACATGAAAAAAATAGAGAAGTACCTAATGAAGTGGGTAACCTAGCTTAGGAGATTTCCTGGCAGAATGTTGATGGTACCCCATGGTTTCTTTTTGCTGCTTATAACAAAATGTGAGAGTAGAGAGATGGGCACAGGAAAGACTATTAAACAAAAGGGAGGTGGGACTTGAAAGTTTGGGAATTCCCAGCGTCTCTGGATGGCGAATGAGTCTAAAATTTAAAAATGACTCCCAAGCAGAGATCAAATCCAGGGCAGTGTCAGGAAAACATGATATAAAAATGAAGCTGAGGGTGTGGTTGTAACAACAACAACAACAAAAAAAAAAAAAAAACTGTTAAAACTTGAGAAATGTCTAAGGCAGTGTGTCCAAGAACTATTGAGTCAAATAAGGCTTCTAAGAAGGTTCCAGATCTTCAGCCACCTGAGGGAATCTTCAGGTTATCCCTCAGCCATCTCAGCAAAAGCCCAAGGTAGAGAAGGGCTTATTTCAAAGAAATTTCTAGGAGTGGCTTTTTTCTAATGGCATAAACCCCAATAATATTCACAGAAGATATATAAAGATTTTATGAGAACTGTATTGGCAAAAATACCTCCAGCTTGAACCAAAAGGAATAGAAATAGAACAAATTGTAAATGGTATTTTGGATCCCCAAAAGTCTATGGGCAGAAAGCAGGCTGAGAAAACATCTCAGCTGCACACACAGGCTAACTTTCATGAAAACGAAAGAATGATTCAGAAAGTAGAAACAAATGTAATGAGGGGCATAGCCAAGAGCCATGGAGAATTCTTCCCAGGCCTTGAGTGTTAAGAAACTGTCAACGGTTAGATTTAAGAATTGCTATGGACCACCGACTCCAGGGTGTTTCCTCTTTTTTCGTTTTTTGTTAGGAGGATTTGTAGCAGTTATCATATGCCTGTCCCACCAATATATGTGTGTGTGGCTGCAGATAACATGTCTCTTTAATTCCCAGGTCTTCAGATTGGGAAGAACTGTATTTAAAGAGCTATGCTTAAGGAACCACCCCTGATAAGCTTTATTTTCCCCTGGACCTGATTTAGACAATGAGATACTGGGCCTTCCCGCTGATGCCATTATGGGATGAGACTTTGGGGGAGAAGGGTGAATGAATTTTGCAGGTGGTAAAGACATAAATTATTGGGGTTGATGTCTTTTTTTAATTTTTTAAAAAAAATTTAAATTTTTAATTATGAGTAAATAATAGTTGTACATATTTATGGAGTACAATGATATTTTGATAGAAGCATTTAATGTGTACTGATTGAGTCAGGGTAACTGGGCTATCCATCACCTCAAGCATTTATCATTTCTTTGTGCTAGGAACCTTCCAATTCTACTCTTTTAATTATTTTGAAATATACTGCAATTATTGTTAACTATAATTGCCCTATTGTGCTACTGAACATCAGATCTTCTTTCTTCTATCTAATTTGTACCCATTAATCATCTGTTTATTCCTCCCCTCCCCATGGCCTTTTCCAGCCTCTGATAACCACTATTCTATTCTCTATCTCTGTGAGTACAATTTTTTTTTTTTTTTAGCTCCCATATATTAGTGAGAATATGTGACACTTGTCTTTCTGTGCCTGGCTTATTTCACTTAACATGATGTCCTCAAGTTCCATTCATGTTGTCGCAGATGACAGGATTTCATTTCATTTCATGGCTCAAGAATATTGCATTGGGCATATGTACCACATTTTTTCATTCATTCGTTGATGGACACTTAGGTTGATTCCGTACCTTAGCTATCTCGGGGTTGACACCTTGACTGAAACCTCATAAAAGACTCCCCCCCAAACCAGAACCACCCAGCTAAGCTGTTCTCAGATTCAAGACCCACAGACTATGTAAGATAATAAATGTTAGTTGTTTTGCTTTAAGTTGCTAAGTTTGAGTATAATTTGGTTTGCAGCAATAAATAACTAAAAATGAATCACAGTATTTGGTTCAGCAATGAACTTCATTTATGTAATCCTAATAATGTTTTAAAATGTGATACTGAGGAAGGGGGAGGGCAAACAGGTGGAGACACAAGAACTAAATACTTACCTACCTTAACAGAGTAAAGAGACACCATCTAAAACTGATGCACTGAGAAACAGCAGAACATGCATATTATATAGAAAATATGGAGATAAATATCATAGGAATTACCTAAAATTGTTGAAAGGGCTTGTTTCTAGGAAATAAAACTGGAAGTAGAAAGGGGTAGGAAAAGAAGCTGATGCCCACCCCCAAGGTGACCACTTTAGTGGTGTATGACTGGTTTAAAAACCAATGAGCACATAATAATTTAATGAAAATAAAATTTTATGTAAAGAAAGAAAGAAAGACTCACCCTAGCTCTGAGACTTTGATGATATTGGTGGAGGCAGGGGCTGCAGTGAAGCTATAGGATGATAAAAAGAGAAAAATGTTCTCTTGGGAGCTGAGATGTAAACAGTTTCCAAAGCTGGGGTCTAGCCCGGGAATCTTCCAGGTGTAGGGAGTGGCTCTTGGGCTGGCTGTGGAGCACACACACAACGGAGCCATTCTTGGACCCAATTTCTTACAGTCCAATGGCCTTGCCTTTTCACCCCTAACCTCTACCACACCAACATGTCCCCCTAAGAGGAAGCAAAGGAAGCCTGTTGGGTAGCCACTGGTTTTGCAGAACATGCTTGGTAGAATTGCTGTGACGAGACATGTGGGTTCAAGCCCCCTCCACCTCCACCGCTCATGGACCCTGAGACCCCAGCAGTCATTCAACACTCTGCTCTGCTCTTTCCTCCTCCAAAATGGGGGACACTTCACATGGTGACTCTCTCACAGGGGTGTCGCGAGAGTGCAATCTTAAAAGTGGCAAATCACTTTCAAACTATCCAGTTCTGTGCAGCTGTGGATCCTCCTTTTCCCCCACTTTGGCAAAGCCACTTCCACTTCCTCCCAGGATGTGGACTCGAGAAAGATGGGGCAGCTTTCTGGACTATGCAGAAAAATGGTCCATTATCACCATGAGCTAGAAAATCTTACCAAGGGTCAAATTACCTAGAAAAGTTATGGAAAACAGGACCCCCATCCTTCCCACAGTCAAATGAGGCAAACTTAATGAGGGCTGAGGGGACTGATAAATGAAGGCATTAAAGCCCAGGCTGTCTTAATATGACAATTTAAGTGCTTCACCTTTTTTTCACCTTCATTACTTTCCCAAATATAGGTGACACTACACCAGCTCTTAGTTTTGCCTGCTTTGTGTTTGTTCTGCTACGCTTCCAGGGTGAGAGGGGCCGTTATCTTCCATTTATCTATTTATTTACTTACTTACTTTTGGTGCAGCATAAAATGATTAGGGACTAAGAGCAGACTCCCTGATTTTGTGTCTGCAGAAGCTCTTCTCATTAAAGTAGAAAATGTCCTGAGACAGCACTGACTTGTGCACACGTGTGTAGCCTGCCAGGACAGGTATCTTGTGTAGGCAGGTAGGGTGGGAAGACATTGACTCTAAAATGTCACCCTGTGAGGTCAGGTGGCTCCAAGACTTCCTTGAATTTTTTGGAGGTGTTGAAAAGCTTACTGCATTCCCACAGCTAATGCTGGCATTGCTAGCTCACAGCAGATGTCTAACGTTGCCTGCAAAAATACTTTCAGGCAAAACTTGGCGAGAATCATTAGAGGTCCTTTAACTACCACCTTCCCAAAACAAGGAGAAGATCATCCAAAGCCAGCCCACAAATTAGCCTATTTGCATACAGGCATAAGGTGCTAGCCTTTTATTGCTTTCCTAACTTACCCTTGCAATCTTCCTAAAGAACGAGGAAGCACATTTATAAGCATGAAAGCCCTGTAATATGGTCCTTAAAGCTGGAATTCCGTTAGCAATTCTGCACCTGCTGTTGCACATGACCTGCATTTTTACAAAATGGAAGCTTTGTGATTTGTAGGGGAAAAATCCCTTTCATTATGGCACAGAACACAAGGCGCCATGTGTAAAGGACTGTAGGTTGCTTTTAGGAAAGGTGGCATTGTACATAGTCTCACTCCATCTGTGCCTTGCTCCTGGTTTTTTGGAGGTTCTCTAGAAGGCTAACATAAGATCAGAATCCTGAATATAATGCTCAACTATAATCAATGAAACCAGGAAGAAAATTAGCGAACACAGATATAGCTTCTCAGTGATTAAAAAAATAAATAAACTACAGACCTGGCAAGGTCATCAAATTCTATCAGATGAGTATTCTTTTCTGCAACTTCTTGTGTGGTTTCACAAAAGCGTGGCTTATAGAAACCATTTATATTGCAGAGAGTAGTCTTGAGTCTAAAAAAAAAAAGAATGATGGTGTTTGGGGTCAAAATAGATGTTTTAGTTGTTGATTTATTCATTTATTTAACAAATATTTTTAAGAGCCTAGTAGGTTCAGGGATTTCAGAGATTGTTAAGGTTTGCAAAATGGTACAGTCTCTGTCTGTCTGGCTTACGGGGAGAGAGATGAAGAGTGAGCTGGGAAGGGAAGGTTGACAAACAGAAAATCAGCAATGGAAGAGACAGACATTTTCTGACCCCAAGCAGGGACCTGGGAGAGAGGTGATCTGGTACACAAGCTACTGACTGCTGTACAATGTTGGTCGACTCCTTCAATCTTTTTAGGCTTCTGTGTTTCCCATCTGTTAAAAGCTATGCTTCTTAATTATATAGTTATATGGATTCTCTCGAGTTCTATACACATAAAAGTTTGATATGCCCATAAGCCCCTTTAGGGGAGTTTGTTCATTCAACCAATACAAGTGGCCACAAATAATGAGCAGCTATCAAGGTCATGTGCAATATAGATTGAGGATACTTGTAAAAAAAAAAAATACACCCAATCTCTGATCTTATAGAGCTCCTAATATTATGGAAGTGTTCAAACATGGTCTAAATCACCTGGTGGGATTTTTTGTTGGAGAAATTCAAATGGGAAGTAGCATATAATAATACAGTGTTCATGAACTCCAGAGTCCAAACTGGGTCTGAATTCCAACTCCACCAGTTCACAGCTCTAAGACTTTGGAGAATTTACGTCTCTAAGCCTTAGTTTCCTTATCTGTAAGCCTGGAGCTGATAATATTGACTTCCTAGGGTGGTTCTGAGGACTAAGTGAGATTATGCACGTGAAGTGCTTTCCAGTGACTAGAACATAGTAAGCACTCAATAAATGACAGCTCTTAGAAATAATCTTGGAAAATTCTTCTGATTCTGAAATTTGACTCTAGTCTATTTTTGTCACTAAGGTCTAGGTAGAAATGCTCTACAATAATAGCACGAAGTCGGATGTCTAAGCTTCTGAGGAGGCCATCTTGCCACCATGTGTCCGGTGTGGGTTGTGAAAGTTATTGTTCACTCTTTTCAAACCCTGTACAGGCACTCTGAGACATATAAATATGTAAAATTCACATTTCCAGATGTGGGTGGCTTATTTTCTTCTTCCTTGATAAGAGCAAGAGTATGCATCACCACGGAATGAGATTTATTTGTTATAATTGCTTTTGTCCTTTGCCTACCTGCGCAATTGTATATTTGGACCTCACCATTTCCTAGTCTATGAACTCTGACTGATAATTTAATGTTTAATTGGTTCATCTTCCAAAAAGAACATTTTTTTCCTAAGAAAATAGCATTTTGCTTAAAAAATAATTTTGAATGAATTATTGTAACTAATATATTTTAGCTGAAATAAGAACGTTCACAAATAATCTAGAAAACATGTAGGCAGGATATATCAATGAGAAACATTTTTTGGCAAGACTTTACCTAAAACAATAAATCTTAAATCACTATTACATGTATATACTATTTTCCTTTAAATTATGAAATAAAATTTATTTTTTCCATGGACTTACCCAAAAAGATTTTCTTAAGCAAGATCTGCTTATACTACAGGGATTTTTTTTTTAGATTAACTTTTAAGGTGCTCTTGAGATTTGCATAAATCTTCTTTAATGATAAATTCCTGCTCAGCTATTCCACTTCCCACTATAATATTTGGAGCCGTTGCCCTCATCTCTGTCTTTTGTCTATACATAAAGGTAGATAATGAAATCACAAAGAACTTATTCCCCTGAAATTTCCCTGAAGCATTTGCCATTCTCAGAACAGATTGTTTTATGAGCATATTTTACCTACTTGCATATAATAGCAAGACAAATTTTCCTTTAAAAGAGAAGAGTTTGCATGCATCTTTAACTTTTGCTTTTCAATTAGAATAAGCAATAGCATTCTTCCCAAACACTAGGCAAATAGCCCACTGTACTGCTTATTTTATCTGATCATTTTCTTGTGACTAATATGTGTACTTACATTTGGGTGCATATTCACCCAACATGCACTGATACCTACTGTGCCAAGCCCTGTGCTAGTGTTTAGAGCACTTAGACTGGGTTAGGAAGAGACTGTGTTAGCCCCAAAGAGTTCACAGCTGGTCAGGAAGAGGGGAGAGACTTCAAAAGAGGGATGCCACTTGGGCTGAGCCTTGAAGAAAGACTAGAAGTCTGCCAGGTAGAGGAGAGATGAAATGATATTCCAAGCAGTGAAACAGTCTCTTCAGGGTTCAAAGATGCAAAATTGTGTAATAGGTTCAGGAAAGGAAGTCAGGACATGTAATAAGAGGGCAGTTGTCATTCCTTCAGCAAAGGTGTGACTTGGCTTGGAAATTGGTGAAAGCATGGATCGTTTATGTACCTTTCAGCTCAGTTCTTAATCCTACATCACGGGCCACTTGAGCCTGGGTTTCCTTGCTCAAAACATCATCTCACAAGTTAGTACCTCCTGAAAGGGTATATTCATCTCATCCCCATACTAAAATCCTGAGTTCCATCCCATAGGTTGAGGCAATCAGCTCCTGAGATTATATTTTTATGTTATATCCACTTAATTCTAAGGTTCTTCATGTTGGCATGTATATGTCAAAGCTTCAGGTACTGTTTCTGCCACCTGCTGCCCATCCCCGCTTCCCTCCCCTGTCCCTCCATGTTTTCCCCATGTGAATTTACCAGTAAGCTCCCATCCTTGGTCCTCTGTAGTTGGGAACTGGATTTCACCCTCCTTTATATTCAGTTTAAAGTCCTCCAAAACTGACTGGCTGTTCTCCAGGCAAATAGGCTCTTCTCTTCCCTTTCTCCATGAGATACAACCCATGCCTACCCGATGCATCATTAACATACCTTAAACGATGCTTCATGAATCAAAATTTAAATTTTCCCCTTTGCATAGCCAGTCTTCCTCTCACCTCTAAAGTACCAATAGAGAAGTCCTTGTATTTCCTAGTCCTTGACTGCTATGTTATTATAGCAATAATAATGGTGACAAGTAACATTCATTGGCCCCTGCTATATGTCAACAACCGAAATAAACACTACACAAGCATCTATTTCTGTAATATTAATCAGAGTCCTGGAAGTCAGGTGCTCTTATTGTTCTTATTTTACAAATAAAGAAACTGGTGCTTGGAGGGTAAGTAATTTGCCTGAGATCATGTGGGTAGGAAGTGTCAGAACCACAGATTCAAGCTCCAATCTCTCTTAATATAAGACCCGTGCTAGTAACCATTGGAGTCTACTGTCCTGCCTAAAGATGCTTCAGAATACAAATCCGAATCTTTTGCGTGGTGGATTAAATTATTATCCCCAATTTCCTACCCTCACCTCCAGATCTACAGCTATGCCACAGTCTCATAAAGGTTCAGCATATTCTTTCTGCACCTTGATTTTAGGCTTGGCCAATTAACCTGCTTTGGCCAATGGAATATGGACAGGAGTGATGGTTTAGATCTTACGTAAGTATCCTGGGGCTGCCATAACAAATTACTACAAACTTAGTGGCTTAAACCAACAGAAACGTATTCTTTCATAGTCCTGGAAGCCAGAAATCCAAAATCAAGCTGTTCGCAAGGTTGGTTCCTTCCTGCAGACTCAGAAGGAGAATCTGTTCCACATTTCCCTCCTAGCTTCTGGTGGTTCCCAGCAATCCTTAGTGTGTCTTGGTTGTGTCTTTAATCTCTGCCCTCATTGTCTTATGACATTCTCCCTGGGCGTCTGTGTCCAAATTGCTCTGATCTTATAAGGACACCAGTCATTGAATTAGAGCTCACCCTAGTCCAGTATAACCTCATCCTAACTTGATTATATCTGCAAATAAGGTCACATTCACAGGTAGGAGGTAGTCAGGGATTAGGACTTCAACATATCTTTTGGGGCACACAATTCAACCCACAGCAGGCCTCAAAAGGCATTTGATCTTTCTGCTTGGTCTCTCAACTTGTGCCATCAACAGAAAAAGGGAACTCGTGTCCTTCCCCCCAGGCCCAAGAACAAATACCCCTGGAACAGGAGTGTCCCCAACTAGATGGGTCTGCAGCTTAAACCAAAGCCATTGCCAGCCTTTAGGAACCATCCCCATCTGACCCATAGGCCATGAGAATACAAGATTGCTGTTGGAATCCACCATGTTTTGAGATGGTTTGTTATGGAACATTTTTGTGGCAATACCTAATGTATGCAATAAGTCTCCTAAGCATGAGAAATAACTAATTAAAAGACACAATGGGAAGGGAAAATCCATCCATAGGAGCAGCAAAAACCATAAAATACCTAGTTCTCTTACCCTTCAGCAGATCTTGAACATGCAAACTTTAAACATTATATTATTCATGGAAGACAGACTATTTTCTAATTAAAAAATTATTTAGGACTCCACTGGAGATTCCTTCAAGAAACAATGTGAAACTGTCTGGATAGGAAGGAGGGATGAGGAAGAGAAAAAAAGAGCTAGAGATGGAAAACAAAATGTCCTTGACTTCAGGTCGCTCACAGTCTATCAGTTGAGTGTAGGAACTTAGGAGGATGAGTGGGATAAAAAATGTTCCATTAGAACCATGTCTAGACATTTGTTTCTTGCCCCACAAAGGCAGTTCTGAGACAAGCACAGCAGTTGCAGAGGAGCATAGCCATTTCGTGAGGAAGAAATGGAAGCGTACCCATAGCCGATCTCCAGACATAAGCATCTAAGCTTTTCCTTTGGGCAGGCACGGAAGTGACTGTTCATCATGCAGGTTAGTTCCAGCCAACCTGACTCTGACTTTCATCTCTCAACTCGTCAGCCCTTCCCTTCCATCCTTGTCCCAGTCCCAACTATACCCAGGCATTCCCAGAAGGATTTTTTTATGCTGATAATTAGAGTTGATGTATTTATGGGGCTCTATTTTCCCAGAGGATCATCCTATCTGAAATCAACATTCTTCCAGAGGTCTGGAGAATCTAAATCTTGGAGGGGCTAAACAGTTCCCAGAGAACAGAACCTCAGGGAATTAAACTTTAGTCTGATCTTAAGATCATTGGTGCTCTTTTTCCTCCCTGTGCAGAGAATATGACTTTGGAAAAACTTGGACGGCAAATGTCATTAATGATCCTATATAAAACCCTCATTAATCAAAGTATGCATTCAGTTTTTAACTTGCTGTTTTAATCTCTATTAGATTTGTGGTTTGCAGAAATTCGGACTGTTTTACCCCATAACAAAAAAAGGAGTCACACGGTAGGATGTTGAAGTCTGAGTCACTTGAGCTACCTTCTGATTGCACCAAGCTCCTGGGTGATCATGCATGAATAATTGTTCAACACTGAGAATTTCTTATCCAGTAAACAAAAAGCAACAGAAAGTTCATGTTTAGCTACCAATTACTCAATTGGAAAAGGACATGTACACCCTGTATTCAGTTGCAACATAGCTCTACAAAAACCACCTTAGGACAATTCCTTCTCTTAAAAGAGTTAGCTAGAAAAGTTACATTATGCCAGGCATAATTGTACCATTTCTCTGGCAGACAGCTGCCTAGGAGATGAACTCTGTACTATTGTTTATTGCTTGAGAATTTGTTCTTGCAGGAGGCCAGGTGCATTTACAGCACCACTGAGAGGCAGATAAATGGAAACAGAGGGCATAGAAGTGAACACTATAATTTGAGGTCACTTATTTAAACCTCTCTGAGCACCAGGTTCTTCATCTGTATAATGAAGTTAATAATGTTCCCTGCCCATCTTAGAGGATGACATGCAAATCAGTTCAGGTTAACAAACGTATGAGCAGTACCTACTGTGTGCAGCACTATAATAGATACTTCTGGAAATATAAAGGGAAATGAAAATTACTTCTTGGCTCAGTGGCCATTTAATACTAGAATAATATAATTAATGTAAATTACCAAACTCTATACAAATGTACAGTAGTAGTAGTAGCACTGGTGGTGGTTGTGGTGGTGACCATGTAGTAAACTCAGAAAGTCAAAACTGGAAGGGAACTTAGAGATTCTGTAGTCTAACCCTCCTCATTTGAACAAATTGGGTTCCAGAAAGATTAATGCCTTTTCCAGGATGTACAAATAGTAGAAGCTAATATTTGTTGTTAATATACCCCAATTTTTAAGCAGGTTCCTGGAAATTCAGAGAGTAAGTGCTTGGCATCATCAGTTAAAATTTAATATAGGGAGAGTGGAATACATTTAGAGAAGCCTTTTAGCTCTGTTTAGCATTGTGGACAAGGAGGACTGATGGATTTAGATTCTGGCTCTGACACCTACTAGCTGGTGATTTGGGGCAAGTTACTTAACTTCTCTGTGTCTCGTTTCCTCATCTATAATAAGAAGGCAATAGCAGTGCCAAACTTCACAGGACTACAGTGAAGGCTAAAGAAATTCACATGCAAAGTGCTTAGAACAGAGCCTAGCAGTGACAAGCGCTCGGCGTGCCTATCTATTATTTAAGCAGAGCGGAGATTCACATGACCATCCTGTTAGTAAGGGAGGTGCCTAAGGAAAAGATGAGTTAAGGAAGTCAGGACACATGAGACCGAGGGGCAGCATCCAAAGTGATAAATGCAATGAAGGTTTCTTTCCTCCCAAAGCAAACCAGAGCCGTTGCCTTTAGGATATGTCTTCCTCTTCACAGAGGTGTCAGCTAACATCCTGAGCTGTTAAATATCACGTCTAAGCACTGAGGCAGAGAATGAGTCTGTAATTCCTAGGACTTGAGCAGGGTTCTCTCACCAACTCAGCTCCCAACGGCCGCTAACTCTGGGTTCAACCAAGGTAGCATATGGTTTACAGAGAAGAGGCAGCCCCTGTTCTGAGATAAAGGTATTGATCACCCATCATTGCCTATTCCTTAGCCTCCTCTGCACTGCTGGCCCTGGCCTTCTGAAGGTTGTCAGGGAAGCGTGGGGCGTGGGGTACACTGTTGTTTGGTTTATACACTGATCACACGTGATCACATAAGGTTTCCTAACCTCAGCAGAACACCACAGCCATGGCTGACCCTGAAGCTACATTAAGGTCACTCTGGAGGCCGGGCGCGGAGGCTCACGCCTGTAATCCTAGCACTCTGGGAGGCCGAGGCTGGTGGATCGCTCGAGGTCAGGAGCTCGAGACCAGCCTGAGCAAGAGCGAGACCCTGTCTCTACTAAAAACAGAAAGAAATTATCTGGCCAACTAAAAATATATGTAGAAAAAATTAGCTGGGCATGGTGATGCATGCCTATAGTCCCAGCTACCCGGGAGGCTGAGGCAGTAGGATCGCTTGAGCCCAGGAGTTTGAGGTTGCTGTGAGCTAGGCTGACGCCACAGCACTCTAGCCCGGGCAACAGAGGGAGACTCTGTTTCAATAAAAAAAAAAAAAGGTCGCTCTGGGACAGTTGTCCATTTCCCATCTGTCTGATCTTCCCTGGGTGTGTCCCTTTGGTGGAGAGTGAAACATCACCTTCGTTTCACTTTCCAATCAGGCAGCCGGGTCTCTCTTCTCACTGTGGTTCCAGGGTCGCCGGGCCATCTTCTGATGGTAATTTGACTTCCCACCCCGCTTGCAGGACAGGGAGAGATTTACTCGGAATGGAATATGTGTCTGATCTCCTGGCGCACTTTACTTGTCTTTGTAAATTAATAAAACGGCACTTTGATTTGCACACCCATCTCCTGTAAACTTGGTGAATATGACGGCGGGCCTCATAAACTGATCTTACCTCGGTGTGCTGCCAAAACCAATTTTCCGAGTTTCTGAACCTGAAAAACTAAGGGCCAGACCCTAGACTGTAGTGAAATCACCAAGGTAAATTCCCTTTTGAAGTACCTGCCAGCCAGACAGCCGGCCTTTCCTCTACCTCCTGTCAAACACATTTTTCTTGTGGACTTTCATCTTTCAAGGTGAACATTCCATGTTCAATGTCCACTCGAATGATTGATTCCACGGTGGTAAACTCAGGAAATGGGAACTCTGCCCTTACTTGGAGCTACCTAATCAATGTTTTGACACATATGTAAAGGCATCTAATCAAAACATAATTCTAATGAGCATGTGATTTTTGGCATTTTACACATTGTCCTCTATTCAAAACTATGAAGCTATTATTCATCTATAAGCTGAGCTTTTCTAAACCCCATCAGACGGTACAAATTAGGATATGTTATCATTAAGCCCAGTGGTGGGCTGGGTGTCCCCACCCACAGAGGAGGCCCTTAGCCTTTGTCCCCAAGTCCCTCGGTCTGTCCTGGAAAGTTCTATGAGGGGCCCTAACGTGTGCTCACAATCTTCTCCTCTGGCTGCTTTTTAAATGTTGGCTGCCTGAAAGTCACTTTCAAGAGAGCCTGGCCTTCGTCACCACCATTGCTTTTGTTGTTGCAGTAATCCACGTGATTTCTTCTTCCGAGAGCACTGTCCCTGGAAGTTTGCAAAGCTACTGTTTGGTACCTTAAGGTAACAAATGGCATGAAATTCTCTCAAGTCATCTCTGCACCCCTAGAGCTATTCATTTTAGTGTAGAAATGGATGACACCCATCACTCCATTTGACCATTGTACATTGTATACATGTATCAAAATATTGCATGGGCCTCCAAACTATGTATAAGTGTTACATATCAATTTTAAAAATTAAAGAAATGGATGACACCCTTCTTCTCCCCAGGCCTGTACCTGTACCGTACAATGCTATCTGGGTCCCAGGGTGGCACTGCCTGTGTCCAGAGTCCTAGGAAGTCCACAAGGAAACAGCTCTTTTATTTTCGGCCTTAGCCCCTCTCCAAAAAAGGGATCGAGGCCCAGGACTTAGGGAAGAGACATCTTACTGTCTTCCCCACCTCCCCTGCCTGACTCCGGTCTGTCATATGTTGAAAACCTTCTTCCTCTGAGGTTACACCATTTATTCATGCAAATAGACACCTGGAAGCAGTCACAGGGTAAAAAACATCCCAGTTCAGGCTCCCTGAGCTACGTAGTCATATGTCCATTTAACACACATCTGTGAACAGATGCTAAGGATGACAGATTCTGAGCTAGGTGTTGAGGACAGAGAGAAGAATCAGACGTGGACCCTAGAGGTTCAGAATCTGGGATACGAGGTGACAGAATTCATTCATGATCAACAGTGACATAATATCATATGTACCAAAATGATGATATGTACAAAATATGCTAAAACAGAAGAAAGAAGGCTATCTAAAGCAGAGACGACACAGCAGTAGAGAACAGCTGAGTGGAGGAAAAGGAGTGTCTTAAACAGGCTTGCTAGGAGATGATAATTAAATGGTCCATTAAGCATGAGTTTCCCAGGGTAAATGAAAAAGAGGCATTCTAGGGGGGAAAGTGTGAACAAAGGGTTAAATAAAGTCATTTTATTCTATAAATTTGATAATTCTCTAAAGTTGGTCATTCCATTTTTGCAAAGGTTTTGTTGAAAAGCTGCTGTTTATGTGTTGAGTCCTCTTGGGACCTTGCTACACAAAATCTCATTTATAGAATTCCAAAAAACAATCTGATGATGATCCACAAGATCTGCTATTGTTATTGCATGATTTCCTTCATTTTCCAATAAGCTTTCAAGTTCCTTCCATACTAAAACTAGAGTCCAGACCAGTGATAGGATCTGGATTTGGGAAGTGCCATTCTAATCTTACAGCATTTGCAGCTCCTTATAAAGTAGCTGGCTGTCTGCCTGTAGGAATGAACTTCTGTCCCCAGTGCCTTCTTTGTCCAAGGTGCCATTAGTACTAACACTTCTGGGCATTGTAACTATTGGACCTTTTGACATAGGTTGTTGATCTGTCAATCAGCAAGGATCTGCATACTTCAGGCACATGAATTTTCCTATGGTTTACATTTGTTATGTAGATAAAAATCCCTTGAACAGAGATTGCAGGCCAGAGGCAGATGGTGACATGCAAGATCTGCTAAAGGTGATGAGATGTGACAGCACTCTCCCTTGCTGGCTTAGATGAAGTAAGCTGAAATATAAAGTAGCCCAGGTGACAAGGAACCAAGTGTAGCTTTTGGTCAACAGCTAGCAAAAATCTGAGCCCTTAGTCTGACAGCCCACAAGGAACTGAATCCTTCCAACAATCACCTGAACTTGAAAGTGGATCCTTCCCCGGTCAAGCCTCAGATGAGACCCCGACCTGACTGCTCCCTTGATTGCAGCTTTTTGAAAGATGGTGAAGCAAAGGATCAAGGTCAAGACTCTTGACTCAAAGAAACTGAGGCAATAAGTGTGTTGTTTAAGCTGCTATGGCAGTAATATTGTTACATAGTAACAGATACCAATACACTCTCCATTTACCAATACTTATTCATTTGGCCACGTGTAGCTGCAAAGGAGGCTGGAAAGTAATCTTAATTCTGGTTGGCTACATCTAGGCTAAAAGTCAGAAATTCTACTACCAAGGAGGAAGAGGAGAATAGATATTGGGACCCACCTAGTGATCTCTGCCACAACACACTAAGTGAGCAAACAATCTAGAAAAAAATGAGAAATGTTTTCAGAGGACTAGCTGCAATATAATATTTCAAGCCACAGCACCTTTAGTATTAAATTATTTCAAACATTTAAGAAACAAAAAATCTCTTCATTATAAAAAAAAAAAACTATTCCAAATTATCTTTTGCTGGTGACATGGCAAAGTAGAATAATCCTTTTACTAAAAAAATTTATAATATGTACTGAAAGCCATAAAAGGTTTCTATCCTTAGCTTCAGTAATTTCACTTTTATGAGTATGCCCTAAGGAAAAAAATACAAAATATAGAGGAATAAAACTATGCAATATACTGGTCATTGCAGAAATATTACTAACAAAAGTAAATCGAAATCCCCTAAATATTCATTAATAGGTCAACCAATAAGTAAATTATTGTCCATCTTCTCAATGAAATTGTCATGTAGTCATTAAAAATAATTATGAAGACTATTTTGTGGCCTAAGAATACAATGTTAACATGTAAAGTAATGAAAACAGAATTCATAAAACATTTTTTAAAAGGAATGAATATCAAATGATGAAATCACCCAAAATAGAATCACCAGCAAATTTTGTAGTGGTGAACCTATGGTTTTCTGAAGAGAAAAAAAAGTATGAATAGTAATACAGTGGCAGAAGTGATTGTTTTGGTTAATGGGAATATTGTTGATTGTTTTTCTCATGTTTCCCAAATTTTCTCTTTTTATTATTTATTAGTTACTTGCGTAACTAAATAAATTTTAAAATAACAATGTTTAAATGATAAAAACAGCTATGTCTATTGGACTTAACAATCAATATATGGAACACTTTGGACTACTCTTTGCATAGTTATCTAATTTAATCTTCACAAAAACTCGATGAAGTCACTAGCAATATGATCTCCGTTTTGCAGTCAAGGAACTGAAGGCACAAGGAATGTAGGTTTCTCACCCAGGAACACATCCAGGACATGGCAGAGACTGAATTAAAAGCCACGTAAGTCTGACTCTAGAGCCCAACATTTAAACCACTGAGCTGAAGAGCAAAGAATAAGTAAAAGAGGTGGAAATAGCAAGTAAAATTTCATGAGAGAAATAAGTGGGTAAGGCGATCGCTCGGGAAATCACATTTGAGGGGAGAAACTAATAGAGCTCATAAATTCAAAGCCAAGAGTCCACAGCCCTCGGAATGTCACAGGGCTTTTGGTACCTTGTTTTAATGTTTGGACATCTAACGTTTTGAGAGCTCAGTCCTTTGTGGTCAAAGCCCTTGAAACAATGAGCTTTATGCATGGGCTGCTTTTGTGCCTAATGATCCCTGGTGGAAGAAATAACCGGCCATGTGACCTCCATCTCCTGGCAACAGCAAGGCCCGTGTGGTCCTTCTAACCATCTCAATGGCTACGTGGCAATCCATCAAATGGCCACAAGCACAATACTGAATCACTATTTAACGACAATAATTTCAAAGGTCAGTTGAAAAAGTAAGTTCTTTAAGAATTCCTCTGATGAGTCATACCACAGGGTGAAGAATAGATTTTATGAGCTAGAATGCCCCTGTCTCGCACAAATAACAAGTTTTTATGAATAATAATAACTTAGAGTTGCTGACCTCCAGGTGCAGAAATGGAACTGTTTTGCATACAGTCATCAGCAATTCAGCTCTGATCTATTTTTTTGGAAGAATTTTTCCCTTCTTCTGGAGGTCAATGTCTGTAGGATCAGAATAACACCCTGCATTTTTAATGAGCTTTCCAAATCATATCTCTTGTACAAGGTCAGGACTCCTATGTTATTTTTATTTCATTTTGGAAGGAAAGCTAAATGTTTATAGCTCAATGCACAATTTTAAGTTTTCCTATACCCTACTATTCAAATGACATACACTAGAGTTTGTATGTGTTCTGTAAATTTGCATTTAGGAGAGAGTATGCTGTCCATATGCTGATCATGATTCTTCTAATATGCTCCCTCTGGGTTTAATCATAGGATGTTAATCCAATTGGACTTAGAGTTCTAATGAATTGAAAATTCTAATGAATTCCTAGGGCAAAAGAACTTCCTTGTTAGATAGGGCATCTCAACATCATAAAGATGTGAGTTCTCCTTAAGTTCAGTTGTACATATAATGTAATCATAATTTTAAAAAATGAGCTTTCTTTCTGGAGGCCAACAAATGGTACTAAAGTTCACATAGAAAAATAGTTATGCAAGGATAGCTAGGAAAACCCAAAAAGGAAGAACTGTGAAAGGACCCCACCCTCTCTGATAGTAAAACATACTACAAAGCTTCTAAAATTAAGGTATTGCCTTATAAGTAGAGAAATAGACCAATGGAATAGAATAGAAAGTCTAGAACTCAACTGCATATAAACATCTAAAGGATGATAAAAGGAACATTTCAAATTACTAGAGCAAAGATGGATGGATTTTTAAATAAACGGGACTGAGATAACTGATTGCCATTTGGAAAAAGATGAAATTAGATCCATTCCTTACACCACTCCCCCCCCACATGGATCAGAGCTCTAAATATAAGAAAAGAAACCATACAAGTACTAGAAAGCAGGAGTTACTTCCTCTATAATATGGATGTAGGTGAAGGCTAACTATGACTTCAAATTCAGATGCAATAACAGAAAAGATTGATAAACTTGACTGCATTAAAAAATTTTGAATGACAAAAATACATCATAAGCAAAGTTAAAAGACAAAGGATAAATAGAAAATATATATAGCAATATATATCACAAGTAAAGAGTTAATATATCTAAAGAACTTTTAAAAATTGAAGGGGAAAAAGAAGACCAAAACTCAACAGAAAAACAGGAAGAAGTCATAACAACACACACAAAAAATTCTGGACTGTATCTTGAATTGGAGAGAAAAAAATATCGTATAAAGGTTTTTATTGGAATAATTCACAAAATTAGAATATGTCTCAGATAAAGTATTTATTATGCCTATGTTGAATTTCCAAATTTTGTAACTGTACTGTGTTTACCTGAAAGGATATCTTTGTTCTAAGCAAGGCGATAGTTCACCCACTGGAAATACTGTGTGTGTTCTGTTAAGACAGGAGTCAGACACCCTGCAGGCTGTTAGGGCAGGACTCAGGTGGCCAACAGGACAAGAAAGCTACAATAGCGTGAATATGCTTAGCTAAGATAAATGTAACTAACAGGAACTCTTTAGTTATTTTACTTTAGCCATAACATCTGTATCTAAGGTAAAAGGGGGAATTCCTTTAATTGAGACATATACACAATGGAGGCAACAGTGTCCCTAAATAAACTACCCTCATTAACATAGTAAAAATCACACCCACCAGAGCCATGACAGTTTACAAAAGCCATGGCAACTCCCGGAAGTTATCCTATAAAGTCAAGAAAGAGGAAGGTTCCCAGTTCTAGGAATTCTCCACCCCTTTCCCAGAAAATCCATGAATATTCCACCCCCAGCTTAGCATGCTATTAGGGATTAGCATAAAAGAACAGCCCCTATCCCCAAGGGGCACTGTTCCTTCCTGGATCAGTCTGCTCTTTTACTTGTTCTTAAAGAGGGTACTTTGCTTTCACTAAACCTCTCTGCTTTTGCTTATACTTTTGTGTCTGAATTCTTTTCTCTCATTAATGCCCCTGTGCTTAAATTCCTTCCAGCACAGAGGGCAAGAACCCACCCTGTCATTGTGGGTGGGTGGTCCACGCTGGTCTCACTGTGTTTATATGCATATGTTGGGAGGGGAGAGAGAGAGATAGAGAACAACTGAGGTAATACAGTAAAAAGAATTGGTGAATTGGAATACAGGGTATATGGGAATTCTTTGAATATATTCATACACATATATTTCTGAACAGATCAAGGGATTTCTCCTTGCTCTTCTCATTTGCATTCATGTTGAACAATACTTCCGGATAAAAGACGATATATTCCTATTCTCATCTTCATCTTTGACTAGATAAATCTCTTCCTTCCCTGCTATCTTTATATGTTGTTGTATCTGACAGTTTTACTTTGAGGTGGGTGAGAAATGAGAATTTTTCTTCCCAGTTGACAAACAAAAACTAAAACCAGAAAGCTGGAAGTTCTGAGAAGAGAACATTCTTGCCAGAAATTGGTCAAAGAAGAGGGGACACCTGATGTGGATTTTGTCCTAGGACCGGGTGGCCTCCCAGAGACAGCCCGAGGGGTAGGGATGATTTGAAGTAAGGTGTGAGCCCAGGGAGAGAGGAGGTTCGGGAACTTTCTGAGCTGCCCTGCTGCTGTAATGACCTTGCTGTTTCCTGGGCAGTACCCAGGAGCGCCAGGGATTCCAACAAAAAGCCTAGCTCAGTCCCTGCTCTATTATTCTGACCCAGAGACCATCCTCCCTGTTTGCCCTAACAAAGTAACAAAGTCACACAAAGATAATTATAATGATTTTTTTTCCTATTCTTCCTAGACTCATTTCTACCTAGTTAAAAATGCACTTCTCTAATGATTCATTTATCAGCCTGCTCCTGTATTTAATCATGCCTTACCAACGCCACCCCCCAAACTATTTGAAATTAATTGTTATCCAACAAGGCCCAAACCTCTCCTACTCCCATCTCATTGCATGGCATACCATTGCCTTAAGTTATAGCAGTAATTAAACTGTGCTTTAATTAAGTAAGCCCCATCGTCCTCTTATAACGGTCTCATTCAGGCAATTTCCGTCAAGTAATTTCCTTCATTTCGATATTACTACTCACACCTACTGGGGTTTAGAGGCGTAGATATGCAGGCACAGAATGAGATTTTGTGTTGTCTTTGGATGTTGATTAACTACCTTGGCAACATTTGTAATTTCTACAGCTCTGTAAAATCTAGATCCTTGTTTTCTCCCTCCCAAATCTCTTCTTTTGCAAAAAGTAGGAAAGCAAGCCCTTCCTTCTGCTGTTCTCCAACCCAAATATAATCAGCATATAAATCTCCAGACCCGGGGAAGAGTTGATGTTTATAGTTTTTGCTGTTATTCAAATCAGAAAACATGGCAGACTGGAGGGTACAAATTCTGAGTGCCTAAAACGAAGCATAATGTGGAATTCCTCAGATCTCTATGAAGTGACCAAAAATATAAGGAGTCCAATATAATCCGGCTCCCTGTCAGCCTTGCAAACAGAAAGTGATGTGATGTTTTCCAGACCTGAGTGTCCTAAACTGACACGAGCCAGGGCTGTCTTGGTCACAGCGTCATAACTCTGTATGGCTACACGCAGACCCCAGGTCAGTCACTGCTACGACTGAGAGTCAGTTTAGGCATTTTTTTTTCCTCAGTCTACTGGAGACCCAACCCAGTAACTATAGGGCACAGGGTGACCAGCCATCTTGGTTTACCTGGAATTGAGAGATTTCCAGGGACATGGGACTTTCAGTGCTAGAACCAGGACAGACCTGGGAAAATCAGGACAGTCGGTCACCCTGAGGACAGATCCCTAAGGGAAGGGGTCCTTTTCTAATATACTGTACCCAAGGAAGCCTTGTAGCTTACGCTAGGATTAAACGGTCATTGACAGCAAATTATATTATGTGATTAGGGACTTCCAATCCTAGAGTTGGACCTCAAATACAGAAAATTTCTTTCTCCCCATTTGGGGAATGGGTACTTCTCAAGTGGACAGCAGCATCCCTGTTCTCAGTGGCCCCCCAGTCCGACTGAAGGGTAACTGAGTAAGATGCCCATTCCCAGTCACCCCAGAGAAGGGCCGGAAAGACTTACAAGAGAGTCAAAAGGGTCTAATCTCAAGGAAAACAGGTTGGGAGGACAAGACAGAGCTCGAAACCCAGGAGGACTCAGTAGGGCTTAGCAAAAAGCAAATTGATCATCCAAGATGAACATACTGGACCTGTGGATCTCAAACTTGATTTTAAAGAATTCTCTGAGGTGCTTGCTGCATAATAAGAGTGACAGCTGGCCTTTATTAAGCCTTCCTATGTGACGGGCACTGTTCTGGGCACTTTTGATGGATTTATTCATTTAATCCTCTCTATGGGATAAGTATCAACGTGATTATCACCATCTGAAAGATGAGACAGAGGAAAGTTCATTGATTTTCCCCAGGATGACACAATATAAAGGGATGGAGCTGGTAATCTGCAGAGCTCATGTTCTTAATCATTGCATCATTGCACTACATTCCTTCTTACAGGCTATCATTCTTCTCTAGCTAAAATACAGATTTCTAGGTCCACCCTTATTGAATAAGTCTGGGGTAAGATCCAGGGATCTGCATTTTTAACAATAGCCAAAATGATTCTGATGCAGGAGTAAATGGTATGTCAGGGATCGTATGCCTGTATGACCCAACAGGCATACGCAGGAGATCGGGGTCAGTAAGTGGGTTTACAGCAAGTTCTGATTCTGGACCCCAACGACCCGTCTGCCCACTCTGGCAGTAGACTCTTCCACCTCCATCAAGAGTGATTCATAAAATGGGTCATGACTGAAGGTAAATAATCTTATTGAGGACTGGCAGAGGCAAGGGCTAAAAACACTTCCTCCCTTCGGCAGGCCCGTGAACTTGCTCGGTGAGAAGATACTGTAGGACCTGAACACTGGCCAGGTGTGAACTACTGAACTCCCAAAGTGACCCTGGGACCATGACTTTTAACTCTTGGAGACACGGTAGTTCTCTGAGCTGAAAAGTGGTGGTAGCCCACGTGAACCGTCTGAAACGCAATGAAGAAATGCTGGCTTGCCTCGCATGATTTTCAGGCACGCACAGCATCAGCCCAAGAGCCACCTGGTTAGATATGAGGTCTGAGCAGTCCCATCTGGAAAAAAAAAAAAAAAAAACCAGAAAAACATGGATGGTTCTTTCTGTCTTCCTGATTTGAGGTTCAGAAAAACAGACTCTCTGCCTCCATCTTTAAACAGGGAATTCTTATTTCCTGGCTCTTCCTCCAACTTCAGCATTTGCATTTCATGAGTACTAGGTCAGGATCACTGTGCTTTGAACAATCCATCATGGTCCTCTGGTGTTGGCAGTGCTGAAATGCATTTGAGTGTATGTGTGTGTGTGTGTGTGTGCGCGTGCACACATGAGACACACACAGAGAGAGAGAGAGAGAGAGAGAGAGAAGGGAGGGCACAATGGCTTGTGCAAAGGCCACCTTTGCTACGGAAGCCTGTTTTCTTTCCCAGAAGTGATTACAGTCCACATTTCAGCTTCTCTTTAATGTGCCTGTGTTCTGGAAGCAGAAAGTCTCCAGCTAAGGGAAGCAGAGCCTGTTATCTTTCCTCAATCTACCGGTGAGCTATATATCACCTTGGAGAATTGATGGAAATCACAAAGCCTTTTGTTTCTTGCCCCTACCCTTGTTCGTGGAGATTTTTAGATAATACCAGCACACCAGGCAGACTGCTGTTCCTGATCAAAACTCCCCGGATGCCCTGGGCCGAGGGTTCACCTGCCCGCCGGCCTTTTGTAGAGGTAGGATAATAAAGCAAAATTAACATTACATCTGGGCTCTTTCTTCTCATAACAGGCTCAGCAGCTGGCTCTTCCCGCTGGGTTCCCCCCCCCTCCCCTTTATCTTTGTGATTTGTGAAAGAAAAAAAGAAAAGGAAGAACAATTAGGAACATCATTTTAAGGTGTGTGCACCTGGTGGAACGGAACCCTTTTAAGTGACATTCAGAAGCACTGGGTCGCTGTGATTCCTGGGCCCCGGGTTGGTCTGGCCCAGATTTCTCGTTTCAATGACATCCATTCTTCAGCTTGGCCATTGTGTTCTGGTCTCTTCTCAAATGACAATACCCTGGGAATAAAACATTTCCCTTCTTTTTTCTGTCTTTGTTTTAGGAGCAATTCCCCTCATCCTTTTATTCAACCACAGAAAAAAAATTCTTGTTCTCATCAATGGGTCTGTTTGACTAAGACTAACCACAGGCAGACGTTATAGGCAGATCTTCAAACTGGTGGCCTGGAAACATTTTACCCATTGGAGGTGAGCCTCTGTCTAAAAATGCTCACTCTGCAGAGACCTGAACTTTCAAACAGTTGATGATAGCATTAAAAGGTATTCCTTACAAAAAGGAATTCCTCCCAAGTTTGATTTCTGCAGGTAGGTGCTTACAGATCTTTCCCTATCACTGAAAGACTGATAGAAAATTCACTGGAGAAGAAAAATTAATTTGGAGAGAAATTTAAAGCCAACCTATCAGAACAACCAACCAGGGGCCAGGAGAAGAAACAGGTTCTTTCTCAAGTTGGGAACCAGACACATGTGACTTTAGGCCTGGGGCTGTGTTAGACACTCCTACCACTCAGGAAATTACAAAGGTCTTAGGAGCTCTGTTAGGGACTGAGACCAAATATTAGAACAGGAGATTCTTCTAGGGCCCCTATGTACAAGGGTTCCGGCAGCTCTGGGTCAGGAACTGGGGGCAGAGACCAATATACATTGTTGTGACTTTTCCTCTAATTTCAGTCTTGAG
>CM052451.1:9265375-9303957 GCA_028533085.1 Varecia variegata | reverse complement strand
ATTCTTTTGGGTATATACCTCCTAGTGGAATTTCTGGATCATAGGATAATTCTATGTTTAATTTTTTGTTTTTGTTTGTTTGCTTGTTTTCTTTTCATATCCATGTTTTGACACGGGCATCTATGTTCATTTTTGGAGGAACGAACAAACTGTTTTCCACAGTGGCTGTACCATTTTCCATTCCCACCAGTAACTTGTAAGGGTTGCAATTTCTCCACATGCTTGTCAACATGTGATTTTCGGTGTTTTTGATTATCGCCATCTTAGTACGTGTGACATGGTACGTTACGGGGGAATGAAGCAGTGTTTCACTAGGCTTAGCACCAAGCAGGACTGTGTCTAAAAGGGTCAACAACAGGTCAGGACTGTGAAATGGACTCAGGGTCTTATTTCCTCGGAAACTGCAAAGTTAAGTTCATGTGAAATTTTGTGTTCAGAATCCCCTTACCTAAAGCTCTATAACTGGGTTGGTAATTGAGGCAACTTCTCTGTTGCAAAGTGACTTAGGCAGAAGTCATCCAGGCAAAAGTGGAATGCTCCGTTCTCACTGATATTTCAAACTGCAAAATTTCAGATAATCTCTGATTTCAGAAAACAAGGTTTCTCGGTGAATAAGTGAAAGACTCCTTCAAAAGAGGGGGTTGTTATGACATGTTACAATGGCAAGGCGCCCTTGGGGGGAATATTGGTGGCTGTTAACTTTGCAGCTGGCTTTATCTGTGTCTGTTATCCCCAGCACGGTGAGTAACCAGGCAGATATTTTACTTTCCCTGTCTGAGCTAATTTTTACTTTCTCAGCATCAAAGATGCAACAGAGAGAAAGGAAGAGAGAAAGTCATAAATAAAAAACGACCTACTGAAAATGAGCCTGCAAACCAAATTCCAAATCATATAAATAAAACGCTAAGACGGCTACCTGGCGGTGGCTGCATCAGCATGACACTGATGGCAATCGTGACATCGGGATCGTCTGCTTCACCATTCATTAGCAGGGTGGCTTAGCTTAATCATTCACCTTTTGGGGGTTTTAATTTCATGTCAGGGTGATCAACGTGACCCACTTAATAGCCTTGTTATTGGACAGGTTAAGGAGGTTTCATGTAAGAAAGGCATAAAAAACTTCAACATGCCTTACAAAGGTAAGGTGTTACCATGACACTCATTTATTCATCTTTAACAAAACATTCAGAGACTAGGGCGGGACATCGCCACTCCGTGCAAGCAAGAGCATCTGTTCTTCTTTCCACATTAAAGGAGACTCAGAACATTTTGCTCATAAACCTTTGCTATAAAATCAGGGCAGGGTCTGGGCGGACCCACCTCTGCTATCCTCTTCTCTGAAACCTCTTCTGCTCTTCTAAAGGGTTATTTTGTCCATTTAGACTTTATTTTCATGGATAAAGATACGGTTGGGCTTTCTTAATATTTCAGCCTCTCTCCTTTAAGTAGAAGCAATGGAGAGTGGGGCTGAGAGCCTGAAAGCCAGCGGTGCAATTTAAGTCCATCACCACCTAATTAGCTGGGCACAACACAGAGAGATCCTGCTATGAACACCACTCCATGCAATCCAGACAGGAAGAGCATGTTTATTTCTTCCTTGCAAAGTGCAAATTGGGAACCATCCAAGTATTTAGCAAGAATAAAGTACAACATTTAAATGACCTGTTTAGCCATGACAATGGGGAGGCTTTATGCAATATAATCAGGTCTTCTTTGGGGACCTGGTTTGCACTGAGATCCAGTTTCCTGTGCCCAGGTTGCCTCCCCAAAGAAGCATTTAAGATGAGGTGTTTTTTTTTAAATGAAGATGAAGCATTATTCTGGGTAATGACTTCAGACCCTAGGCTATAGTTAGCAGCTGATAAAGAGACTTTCAAGCTGCAAGATAATATCTAAGAGGAGAGCTGATTGGACTTTTTGCTTTGCTTCTTCAATGCAGAAAGCCCAGCAGAGCGGTCCCTACCCAGCGTGAAAGAGAAAGTAGAGCAGCAAGGCCAATGCACCCTTCAGCTTTGTGGGCAGAGAAATCATCACTCCGCCCCCCTAATTTTCCTGCCACTGTAGGAACTATAAATGGCAGTCCGTGAGGCCACAAATTGCTGTGGAATACTTTGTGCATGAGGGAAATTCTCTCATTGTGTAAATGGATCAGTTCCCACCCTAAAATTACTGGCCTCTCCCTGACAAAATGATGTGGGAACCTTGCTGTTGCCAGCTGGGTTGTGTAGAATCAGACTCATTTTACAGGAAAAAGCTTTTTCTATCATATGGACTCCCAGAGTGGGGGCTGTCAATTTGGGGTCGTACTAGTGGGCTGAATGAATGGTCATTTTTTTTCTTTTAGGAACAGTCACCTCCAGGACTGCCATGATACAAGAAAAGAGTAGGTTCCCCTTCAACAGAGAGTACATTTTTGTGTTCTTCCCCTCCACCTCAGTTCTAGACCTAAGTTCTCTAAAATCCTCCCTCCACCTTCTCCTACCTACTTCCCCACCCCCCAAAGATTCACTGTTACTAGTTTGCCTAAATTCTCACCCTTGCTCTAGGCAGTCTTTCTCGCAATATCCAAGGGAGGCAAATGCATCCTTCTCTGCTTCTACAATGCTTTGTTCATGCTTCCAAAGTGGCTTAGCTCACTGTCCTCTGATTATTTGTGTCCCCACTAAACTGCAACACCCCAGAGGCCAGAAATTATATTCCATTCAACTTTGCATCCCCCAAACAGACCGCAATACCTGGCACGTAGTCAGTTATTAAATGTTTATAGTTGAGTGTATCTTCTAAATCATAATTTACCTGTCCTTTTTAAAAAAGACAATTTAAGCTCAGTTTTACGATACTGGTTCTAAAGAAGAGGTAGATTTATTTCATAAGGGTATATTGTGTCTCCTTTGGGCTGGGCAACTAGGGCACCCAGAGGACTGACACCAATGCTCCAAGGGGCAGAAAGCCCAGGGGGCAGACACATTTGAAGACAGCTAATTAGAATGCTAGAATAGAGAAATAAATCAAGTGCCATGCATGGGAAGATCACAGGAGCAACCAATTCTGTCAGGGATAGTCTGGGAAGACTCCACGGTGGAGGTTCCTTTTTTGTTTTTGAGACAGGGTCTTACTCAGTAGCCCAGGCTGGAGTGCAGTGGCCTGATCTTAACTCACTGCAACCTTGAACTCCTGGGCTCAAGGGATCGTCCCACCTCGGCCTCCCTAGTAGGTGGGGCCACAGGCATGTGCTACCACACCTAGTTAAGTTTTTCCATTTGTTTTTTTTTTATAGAGGTGGGAGTCTCACTATGTTGCCCAGGCTGGTCTCAAACTCCTGGCCTCAAGCAATCCTCCTGCCTCGGCCTCCCAAAGTGCTGAGATTATCGGTGTGAGCCACTGCATCTGGCCAGGAGGTGACTTTTGAAAGTGATCTTGAAATATGGGTCCCATTTGCCAGGTAGAGGAGGATGAAAGGCATTCTAGGAAAAAGGAACACTTCTGGAAATAAAAACTCCTTGCATGTTCAGGGCTGTGCTCCTGCTCTCCCCCCGTGGGCCTGCACGCTCCTTCCTCCGTCCCAGCACGTTGTGGGGGGCCTTTCAAAACATCTCCTCGAAACTGTTTCAGAGTCTCATTTGTCCTTCCCGTCCTGCACTGGGGAACTGTGGGTCCCAGTAAGCAGGGGCAGGAAATCTCTAGAAGGCCATTTGACTTGAAGCACCATTCTCAAAAGGAAAGGAAAAGCCTCCTCCTCAGCTACCAATAGGATCCTCAGTGATTCTAGTTTCTGGTTGCTTATTTGTGGAATGAGAGCTTCTTCTCACCAGAGAAAGGTTCAGGGGTCCCCACATCTGCCACCATAGGACTGTTCTCATCCAGCCCCTCCACACCCCTCCCTGCCCTTACATATGGTGGACACTCTGAGCGCCAAAAACTCCCGGGAAAAAGTTCTGGAGCATGGCTAGGGAATTCTCTAGAAAGAATCTCATATAAATGTAAGAATACAGCCTAAGTTTCTGCCCGTGGAAACAAAGGAGGCATCTTTTGTGCTATTTTTCTTCCTTGCTGCCATTTTATCATCCACTCCTATATCTGAAATAACCTCCTACAAGGCCCCGAGGACTAGACTGGGTACTAGAATGATTGTGTGGTAGCGCCGTATATTTAAAAATTCTAGTTAGGTTATTCTTTTAAATCAAGGCCAACATTAAATATGTTTCTAAATTGTTCCTTTTAGCTGCAGTGATCCCGGTTTAAGTGGCCCGGAGGGAACACATTAAGCTGACTTGCACCGTCAGCTAAAATACAACAGATAATACATCAACTTTAAGAGACTTTGACCTATGAAAGTCCTGACTCAACTCCTATATTTTGTGTCTCTCTTCCCCCTTTGGGTTCTCTTTTGTCAGTCCTGACAGTTTTTCGGCAGTTTCATCAGACCCCTTAAGTGTCCAAGGCCTCTGTGGGCACATCACTGACCTCTTTCCTCCCTAAAACAATGATTTTTCAAGCTGGATGTACAGTCAAATCACCTGGGAAGTTTGCTTTGGTTTTTGTTTTGTTTGTTTTGTTTTTATTTCAATACCCAGGCTCCACTCCAGGCCAAATGAATCAGAATCCTTAGGTCTAGGGGCAGGGTGCTGGTATTTTTTAAAAGGTCCCAGATAATTCTATGGTGTAGCTAGGGTGGAGAATCACTGCTCTAGACAATGTTTTGTTTTGTTTTGTTTTTTTAAAAAAAAACTTTTGAAAGCTGTAGAACCCTTTGTTCAAGTGAACTCTTACACAGAAACCCAAAGTATAGAGCAGAGTTTCTTTGGTTGATGATGTATGAGCACGGAAGGAGACACACATCTATGGGAGACTCCATAGCACCCTAAGGACCCAAGGGAGCACTATCTAAAAACCAATGCTCCGCCTTTCTCTTCATTCCATCAAAATATAACTTGCCCAAAAACCACTCCTTTAAACGAGAGGCTGACAAATTTTTCTGTGAAGGGCCAATAAGTAAATATTTTAGGCTTTGCATCTCTGTTGCAACTATTCAACATCATTATTGTTGAGCACAAAGGCAGCCATACATGATACATAAATGCATGGGCATGGCTGTGTTCCAATAAAACTTTATGTATAAAAACAGCCTGTGGGCCAGATTAGACCTGCCAGCCATTGTTTGCCAACCCCTGCCTGAAAGCATTACACTCTTCTAAGGAAATTATTATTGATCTTACAAACTAAATATGTTCATGTTTTACTCCCACCCAAATTACATCTGTGCATTTTCATGGGAGCCCTCTGATAACAGCTCAGTCACACCAAGAATTGGTTTTCCCGAATCACTTTTGGGGAGACCAATCCAGGGGAGTTGTTCTTTGGTGGGAGGTAGAAGATGTATGCAGCAGCCTAACCTGGGATGGTAGCAACTAAATCTATAGTGTCTTCTTCTGAATTGGAGTTTAAAGAGTATGGAATGGAAATCCCTCCAACCACCTGGAAGTCCCCATCAGAAAGGTGCTGATCTGAGGAAGTGGCAGCTAGAGTCACCTTGACCTCTTTGTCAGATAATCATGATGTTGTGCCGGGGTAAAAGATGCCTCATCCAAATCTGTCATGTTGGCTTGTAAGAGCCCAGGCTTTGTGCTCAGCCTTCTCCTAGTTGAAGGATCATGTCCAGCTCAGCTCAGAACAAAGGCTGAGCAGTTGTGCTCCTGGAAGTGCCCTGGTTACAGAGTCCACATAAGCTGACTTTTTGGCTGTTCAGAATTTGGGGGTTTGTTTTTGCCTCTCCACAGTTCTGAAGGTGCATTTACCCTTGTGCTGTCCAGCTCTGGCTTGTGCTTCTCTTGGGCCACATTCAGAATCCATTGTCTTCTTCTGCTGATGGAACAGTTCTCTGTGCCCCAGACATGCCGCTCCTCAAATGCTGGAGCTCATTTATTTAAGAGCATTTTTTACAGCACATTCTTTTTATTGCTTCCCATTCCAAATCCACTTGACACTCAATTTGCTTTCTCACTCAAGAAATGCTTTGATTTTTTTTTTTTACCCCTAGCTCCCTATAAATCAAAAATGAAAATAAATGTTGAATCTAGTTAAAGATAACAATGCTAAAGTATTTAGGAAGAAATATATTGATATTTGCAATTTACTTTGAAATGCAACAAAAAAAACTAAGATGGATTGATTGATGGATAGAAGGATGGATGGTTAGGAATAAAGTAAGTAAGGTAAAATGTTGATGGTGGCATCTAGGTGGTAGGTATATATGGATGTTTGTTGTAAAATTCTTGCAATTTTGCTGTATATTTGATATATTCATTATAAAATGTTGAAACAATACATGTTAGAATATTTAGGAAAAAGATTATTTCCTCATCTGAATTACGTTAGTGCTCGATTCAAAATCCATGAACTTGGACCAGCAGGTAAGAACCAGTCTGCTTGGAGTACTAATTATGATTAACATTACTACCAAGAGCCTGGTTGGATTTGAAAATTTTATTCTATCATCATGACTATAGAATCCTATTAAACACCAAGTATTAAATGAATGTTCTGGGACCAGCATAATTTATTCTTTTTTTCTCTCTCTTTTTTTTTCCCCCTCTGTGGACCTCAGGTGCCCAGAATTGGATTCATCATTATAATTCAAGGACACAATTTCATCATGGGCCCATGAATGATCCATTTCTATTTATTTATTATTTGGTTATTATATTAAGCCCCTGCACACGCACCACCTAAAATAAAAGTCAGGACCTTAACAACCTACATCCAATTACATGGTCTCCCCAGCCCATTTTTCATCTTAAATTCTCTGGTCATCAGTCTTATGTTTTACTATACAGGTGTGTGTACAGATGTTTGTTCTTTCTTTCCTTTTTTTTTTTTTTGAGACAGAGTCTCACTCTGTTGCCCAGGCTAGAGTGCCGAGGTGTTAGCCTAGCTCACAGCAACCTCAGACTTCTGGGCTCAAGTGATCCCCCTGCCTCAGCCTCCTGAGTAGCTGGGACTACAGGCACACACCACCATGCCTGGCTAAGTTTTCTATTTTTAGTAGAGACAGGGTCTCACTCTTGCTCAGGTTGGTCTCGAACTCTTGACTTCAAGCGATCCCCCCATCTTGGTCTCCCAGAGTGCTAGGATTACAGGCATGAGCCACTGCGCCCAGCCAGGAATATAGATGTTCTTTCCATATATGTGTGGTCCTTTAAAAATACATATTCTTAGTTGTGTTTAACTTTATAAAAAGTTATATTTCATTTTGAGGGGTTTCTTTTTACTTAATATTATATTGCAGAGATTTATCTGTACTATTTTGAAATTGCTGTGGTTCATTTGACTGCTATATGAAAGTCAATGATGTGAATCTACCCTTTATTTATTATCCTCAGTGATGGGCACTTGTACCCAGGTTTTAGTATTATGAATGTTATCATACGTATCCCCCGCCATATATGTGCAAGAATGTATCTTGGGTCTATACTTAGGAGTGGAATTGTTAGGTATTGGGGTATAATAAGGTTCCACTTTAGGAGATAATGCCAAATTGTTTTCCCAAGTGCTTGTACCATTTCTACTCCCTCCAGTAATTCTGTCTCTATTGTTAGGCAGCAGCCAATCCAGTGAAACGTAAGATAAACTAGTGAAATGATTTAATATTGCAAATACATATGTAGGGTGAATAAATGGAACGGAAGCTTCAAGCTCTTCCTCCTAGGGGTGAAGAGACAGTGGCAAATGGATTTGTCTCCTCCTCTTAATCGATATTCATTGGAATTATGTCCAGATAGATGTTTATATTTCTCTCCTTCTACACCCGTGTTTTCCATTTTGGCATTGTTTGTACTGTGTGAATTCTCGGGTTTCTCTCCATCTTAAAGTTGGTGGCAATGTTTTACTCTTTTATTCTCTGGCAAAACCATAAGCCCCTCCCTACAACAATTCTTTTCTTCTGCACAAAAAACATCAGCCCCTTACACACCGCTTCCAAAGGGCTGTGTGTCTGTCTGTCTGTCTCTCTCTCTCTCTCTCTCTCACTTGCTCTGTCAATTTTCTTCTGCCCAATGAGTGGCCTTGTGCGTAGAGGTCGGAGGTGCCAAATTAATTTACTTTGTTATTAAGCACCCAGGTATCTCACCTGGGCCTCTGAGTCTGTTAAAAGCACTCCTTTCAGGAAACAAATTGGTGTGATTCATTCTGCAGCTCATCCAAGCACAGCCAGGCTGTCAGTTCCCATCCAGGCCAAATCTGTCGCATACCTGGATGGCCGACCCTGAGAATGAATGGTTTCAAGCAGAGCTAGCGCTAGGCCTGTGACCCCTCTTCACCCGCCAGGAGCTTTTGCACATTTATTCTGCATATCTGTTCACTCTGATGGGCGGGGGAGGGGGCGGGGATCTGCCCTGTTTGCTGCAGGTGTGAGGGTCACCTTAGGTCTCCTGGCAGCTGGGTATCAGTATGCGACTCCTGCCTGCCAGCACGGCTCCTCACCAAGGCAGCCTTATCAGATAGCAAGTTTCATTATGTGCTGTCCACCGGGGACGCTCCCAAAAGCAATAAATTCATTTCGCTGTGCAAGTCTCAGACTATTAAAGCATTTTAGTCCTGTTTCTCCTTTACCCTCCCAGGAGCCAAATATTCACTCTGACAAAATCCTATTCATTACAAAGTTAAGATGACTTTGACTCTGTTTCTGTCGCACATAATACAATGAAGATGCTTTGTCCCGAATTCGTCTATAGCCCTATGGTATTACGGATAAAAACATGCCAGGGCAGGCGGTCTTTTCCTCCAAAATGGATTGAAATTACCTCTAGCAAGCTCTGTCTTGCTTAAAAGAGTAGCTGAACAAAATGGTTTTCTGCTCATTTTTTAATATCCTAACCAATATATATTGCTTCAGGGAGAATGATTAGGGGGGAAAAAAAGAGAGTAAGATAGAAAAATGAAATATCACTGGAATATAAAAAAGATCAAATCCTTTTTTCTCTTCTTTTATCCACAGATATTTTTCCCTTCCCTTTTCCCCCATGCTGAGAATGAGCAATAGACAGGGGAGCTTGGCAGAGTTGTGGAATGTCTCCAGCCCTGGGCACATGATAGACACCTAGAACGATCTTGCCAATTGATTCATTTAAGCAGAAATTATTGCTATATTTGATATATCATCTAAGTCAGCTGCAGGTCTAAACCCTGACCCTGACATGTATCAGCATGGGGTAAATTTATTCACTTTTAGGGGACTCTTTCCTCATCTATAAAATGGGGGAAAATGGTACCTCCATCATAGGTTTATTGTAAGGACAAAAGGAAATAACATAGGAAAATCCCCTGGTCCAGCACTTAACATATAGTGAGAAAAAAATGAGTATATATTAATATTTCCTTTTTCTTGTCCTCCCTTCCTTGTCCTCCCTTCTCTGCAGAGAGCTAAAGAGAGAAGCAGGAGAGGAGAAGAGAGGAGACATAGAGCCAGATTGTTGTCTCAGGGAGAAACCTTTGTCACACCTTTGACCCTAGAGATGTCATCTCTCTTCTGCCTCCGTTGAAAGGATTGCATTGAATAACCACGGAAAATCTGATCGCTGTGTTTGATGTAAGTATGTCGTTGCAGATACTCCAGATAAAAACTGTGAGAGACATTTCTTTCTGGTTAGATGGTGGAAGACAGCCACCCGTCCCACGAGCCCGGGCTTCGTGGGTCTTAAGTGTAACTGATCGTCCTGCCCTCTTTGTGTGTCCTGGGCTTTTATAGCCATGTGTTTGACACCAACTTTGTTCCTAGTTTGATCATAATCCTTCCCTTCATTTCCCTTCTCCTCCACCACTTTACTAGGTTTCCTTACTTATTTTCTGCATCTGTACCTTCACAAGCCAATTTGTACCCTAATCTAATGACTTTGTTGATTAAGTAAAACGTGGCTTTCCTAATTTTCTCCCTGCGGTTCTATGTGAGGCTTTTCCTTTGCACACCTGATGGGGGTGCACCGGAGCCTTTTCAGTTTGTGTCGCTAAAGCCTTGCCTCGGGAACAAAGGGAGGATCTGCTGCTTCCTTAGCCACGGCCAGCCCTATCCTAGAATAAGGAGAGATTTGGGCTGAACTTTCCAGAACACTGGGAAAAACCTCCTATCTCCCAGGAAAAGAGAAGCCAAGACATTCACCCTCCTGTTTGTCCATCCAGTTAGGACTTCGCTTTATAAGTAATTATTTTTCTAGAAATATTCCCACGAACTGTTTTTTAAATAGAGTAATTTAAAAATACCTGACATTGCATCCTTGGGTGCATTCCTTGTAGAGTGCGTGGACCCTATCAGAATACTAACAACCATCCTTTAAGGCCTTCTTAGACTCTGGGATTGATTACTTTTGAAGGGTGCCATTAGTGTACGATGACTGAGGGATAATAGTAGGTGAATAAGGGTCAACAAGAATTTTTCTGCATAAAGTTGTATATTTGTGCCTCCGTATAGCTCATCAATTATTAACCAACTAGGAAAATTTCCAAGTACTGCATCAAAACATACGGTACCAAAAGGCATTCACCCAAACAGGTTCTACTTATTGAATGCTATTTACTATCTCTTGGCAGCTTTGTCTTTTTAGATGATGTTTGGAAGTCTCCCTAATGTATACACTGTCAACGGAAGAGATCTCTGTTTGGAGTTCTCAAATAAAAAACTGGCAGAAGCCCAAAAGCAAGTATGTTAACTTCAGATTCTTAGAGAGATAAAAGGAAACCATTCATCAGCAAATCCACCTTTGCTGAGTCTCTTCAATTTGCTGAATTGGTTCAGGACTATGGTTTAGTGGTGAGGATTAGACTTGAAATGCCACAGTACAATAAGATGAAAGTCTCACTCACACACTCACGTGAGTGTGAACAGAAGAATGGATATTCCTGTTAAGATGTGAGTTGATGTTGTTCATTCCTGGCAGCATTGAAAATTTCTTTTTATCCTAAACTTCTTTCATTGTTTTGTTATTCTCAAAAGTAGGAGGAGTTGAGAGAAAATGATAAATATAGGAGATTTTATTCTGTATGTCTGATAATTTTTTTTTTTTTTTTTACTATATACAAATATAAAGACCTGGCTTTTGAAAACATACACAGTTGAACCTTTTGGATGTAAAATTGTGAACTTATTAAGTCTGCTCATTGATTTTCTTTTGAGATGAGCATTTTTTTTTTTTTTTTTTGACAGAGTCTCGCTTTGTTGCCCGGGCTAGAGTGAGTGCCGTGGCATCAGCCTAGCTCACAGCAACCTCAAACGCCTGTGCTTAAGCGATCCTCCTGCCTCAGCCTCCCGGGTAGCTGGGACTACAGGCATGCGCCACCATGCCCGGCTAATTTTTTTCTATATATATTTTAGATGGCCAGATAATTTCTTTCTATTTTTAGTAGAGACGGGGTCTCGCTTTTGCTCAGGCTGGTCGCGAACTCCTGACCTTGAGCGATCCACCCGCCTCGGCCTCCCAAAGTGCTAGGATTACAGGCGTGAGCCACCGCGCCCAGCTAGATGAGCATTTTATTGAAGGCTTACTTTCAAAAGAATGAAGACTAAAACAAGGGAATGAAGGAAAGAGGTTCTTGTTGGAAAAACAAATCCATCCAGATCTCATGAGTGACTGGCCAAGGCCCTGAATTTGCCATCGTTTCAGAAAAGGCCACAGATCTTGGTGTGGGAACAGTGACAGAGCAAAGCAACCATCCCAGTGAATCACATGGGCCCCTGCATGGGACGCAGGAATTCAATGAACACCTGCATCTACAAGGAGGCTGTTGAAGGCAAAGACGGGCAGATTCTTGCTGGGGGTATCCACCGTCATCTTTTGTGTTCTCTCGCCACCAACCCCACTCAAAACCTCGGAGGAAGCCCATGTAGCCCTCCTGGGTCAGTGGATACCACATGGCACAGGCAACATGGCTTTTTCCATATTAACCCATGTTTCCTGGAAACACAAACAAAAACCTAGGGAGGAGAAAATACTTGCCTAAATCCTCCTGAAGCAGGGCAGTGGCTAGGAATTTACTAACACCCATGTGTTAAAGATTCTAGGCCCATAGTTAATCATTCAACAGGGCTGCTCCTGTCCCCGAAGGAGCAGAGCATGTGTACCTTAGAGTGTATAATTCCGTAATGTAGGGATCAATAAACCCACACAATTTTTATTCTAACATATAGAAGCATATATGGAAAATATTTCCAGTTTTCTTAAAAGAGAGAAAATACACAAAAGCATCTTAAGCTATTTAAAAAGCAAGATATTTCACAGAGTATTATTATTGTTTTATTACAATATTTTGTCACCAGCATTTCCAAGAAATGTCATATTACTTAACCTCAAGGTGCTTGAAAGAGGCATAGAAACCTGTTTCTGTCTAGGCCAGTGGAGGAATTAGGGCTCTATCTTCCTTTGGTGGCAATTCAAAATACTGTCACCATACCTTTGCTATGTCACCTGAAGATTATATTCCAAAAATAACCATTGTAATGTACTTGATTAATAGCACTGCTACCTCTTATACAAATGAAAAAATAGAGATAAATAATTGTGATATAGCCACTCACCCCTCCCTCCGTATTCCTCAGTCTGTGAGAGCAATGCTATTTTTCCCTGAACAGCAGACCTAAGAAAGACTTCCATTTTTCTTTTACACTTCCCCTGAGGAGCAAATTTCGCAAGAAACAGAGTTACAGCAACCAAAAGCAATTTGTATACCTAAACTATTCAGAAATGCTCAGACTGCAGAACCATTATTAGCATTCGATTGCACGTTTTGTTCCTAACAAGCACTCCCTGGCCTTCCAAAAGGTAATAATTGTAGTTCTTCTTCACCCACTTTAAATTAATTTGTCCTTGGCTAGGGAGGGGGGAGGCGGGCGGTCACAGGACTGCCAGGTTAGCAGCGCTGGAATCTAGCTTCATAATTGTATTAAACTATGGCCTTACAAGCTTCTCTTAGCAATCACTTTAACAAAAAACAATTTAGGATTCTCTGCAAACCCTGCAAGCTAGAAAATAGGTGGCAAGGGACACAGCTAACCTGGACCTAGAGGTTGATTTCTGAATTATACAAGTGAGGAGACAGAGCCTTCTGCTCTTTGCTGGGGATTAACGCACTATGAGGTGACATTGCTCTGGGTCATATGGAATTACAGAAAACAGATAAAATGCACACTCTTCCCTTGAGTTTTCTAATCTTGGTTCATTTTAATGCGTTGTCTCTTTTTCCCCTGCATCTAGTTCAGAAATGTATTTAATGATGATAATATCAAGGAGCAATCTCCTAGGTGCAATCTGAAATAAGCAATGTATGAACGTTACGGAGATGTGAGAGGTCAAGTTTACGCCGTAGGTTTGAAGCAGTAATTCTAAACATTATGAAGGAATCAACATTTTTGATCACCTACTATACATGCCAGGCTTTGTGCTAGGTGCTTTACATTTACTAGCTTTTAAAATATTCATAATAACCCACTGAAATAGATTTTATTTCCCTCAATGAATAGAGTAGAACTTGAAGTTCAGCCAGTGCATGGTGGAGTTGGATTGCACAGCGATAGCTCAAAGCACATCCTTCCTTGACTTTCAGCAACTCATAGATGAGCAACCTCTGTGTCCTCCCTCTCTGCTAAAACCTTACTCTGGGGGGAGCAGGAGAATGGGTCTACCTGGCAAAGCAGGTTAGGAGTCCAGACAGTAAGATCTACATCTATGTGTGCTGGGATTCACATACTTGATTAAGCTCCTAAAACTTTAACCCAACAGGTCAAATCCAAGAAATTACAGAGTAAAGTACTTCCCTCTGGGGCCTTGGGAAGACTCAACCCAGAAAAAAAATATTGTGGTTATAGCCCAAAGCCTATTACAGAGTCCAGGAACAATTACAGGATGTGTTGAACAGAAAGAGTAGTCATTCATTGGGTCAGACTGTGCTCCTAGCATAGAGACGAGACTGAGTGAAGCTAAGAGGAAGTGGAATTAGGCAAAAGTCAGAACAGAGAGACCCAAGCTGGTCAGAGCCAGTGGGCAGCTGTTCTGGTCAGTGTCCAGGAAGCAGTCACTTTGTGTAGTGATAGCTTTAAACCCTGGCCTTATCCGACCTTATTCTAAATGCATTTTGCCCTAGTAGGCTGAGAAGCTGCCTGGGGCCTTCCAGGGATCCAGCCAGTATTTGGCGATTCTAGAGAAAGCTGCATAGGGAAGTCTGTTAGTTTCAACCTTTGTGTTGCCTCAGTCAAGCACGGTGCTGAGATCCGAGGAGGGACGCAGTAAGTATTTGTTGACAGCAAGAAGGAAAGGAAGGAGCTAATAGGCCAGACTCAAACATTTGAACTGAGACTGGGATCCGGAGTTGTCCGGAGGAAGGGACAGAACAAGCTACAGCTGAACTCCCAGATGTGGCATAGGAGTCTCCAGGAAAGGGCTCCTGGCTGAGGACCCACTCACTACGACGCTTCACTCATGAAGAAGGGCTGGGATGCAAGATGAATAATCCAGCCACTGGAAAGTACAGGGAACCTGAGGATACAACCTGCCTCCAAGGAACTGAAAAAGTAATTAGGACCTTAATCACCAAGACACAGGAAGAAGGAGCGACCAGGGTACCAGGATACAGAGGCATGGAGGCCAGCAGGATGAATAACTCAAAACTCCGACGATGATGGGCCCCTAATTAGGACCATTATTCATCCTAACATGGAGTTAAAACCTGCAAAAAGGCTTCCATACCCTTCATAGAGAATGTTCGAGGTCCAGCAGAACCAGAATCCTAGCAGATGACTGCACATCTCCTAGTGTGGATAGCTAAGTTAGGGTATGTCCTCCTTGGGCTGGGAAAAGACTTGCCCGTCCCATTCAGTTTTTTAAAGAGAGAAAGGAAAAAGGACATTGGATAAATCATTACCTGGAGAAATAAGGCAGTGGAGCAGTTTTTCTGTAAGCACATTTCTTTTAGGAAAATGCCATGGAAGGGATCAAGATGTCCCTGAAGAGATAGGCATGGTGTCCCACCCCAACTCCACCTATCAATCCAGTCTCTGGCTGTTGCTCCTGTCTCACTTATAATACTTATTCCTTTTTTTACAATTGCCTGATTATATTATCTTTATCTCTGTTTAGACTACTAACTCCAAGAGAATAGGTACCTGCCTGTTTTTCTTTTTCATCTTTGTATTCTCAGAACCCAGGCCTGTGCCTGCCATGTTTAATAAATAACAGTTTGGTGACTGAGTATCAAAAATTCATCTCCAATTTCAACTACAGGGAAGAAAAAGAAAATTTTAGAGGCAAGAGACACAGGATAGTGTTGCTTTTAAGTTTCTGTTGAGAAAGTCCTTGAGGGCTGCAGAATAGCAGCCTAAAATCTCTCTCAGTTACAGAGCTTGGAGCTGGAAGTCCAAAAAATGGCAAGAAAAGAATAGATTACAAGATGCAAGCTATAACTTAACAGTAATTTCTAGGTCAGTTGCAAATGATTGCCATTAATAATTACAAGCCTGTATTGAGCCCTTTCTATTTTCAGAGTGCTTTACAATCATTAATTTGTTATTCCTCACAACATCCTATGAGATAGATCATCATCGTTATTGCATTGCAGATGCACTAAGGATGTCAAGTTGGATTTAATTGACCCAGGAATATAGCTATACTTAGTAGTTCATTTGCTCGTCTGCTTTCTGGTCTTAAAAATCTATTGATGCTGCCTAGAGGGTGATATTGCTAAAGTGCAATTTAGAAGGAAACATCACAGACAACCAGGAGAATTACAGAAGTAGAGTAGGTACTAAATTTCTGAAGGGTACAAGCTGCCAGAGAGAAGCTTCAGTGTATTACAGAAGCACATACATTCACTTCCAACCATTTTCTAAAGGATGACTTTTCTCCTGAGGTTACTGCCACCATGGAAATGTGCATTTTGTTTAATATGCATAGGTTCAAAAACAGTTTATACAAGTTGGCCTCACATGCTGAGTCAAGGTTTCATCCATGATACATCTGAATCCCTGGACCAAATAATTTTGTTCATGTGGGAGCTACATGTGATATATGTTCACTCCAAGGACTAAAACGAATATGATTGTGTGCTAGCAATTGTATGGCCCAAGAAGACTGTTCAATTAATAATATTCAAGGAGAGTGTTTTAGCTGCCTGTCAATGGGATGTTTTTCCTTCCCTGCTTCATTGTCTGAATTTACATTTACCCACCTGTGTAGCCTTCTCAATAGACAGTGAAATTGTCCTTGTTATAAATTGAATGGAATCTCCCCAAAAAGACACCTTGGAATCCTAACCCAGTACCTCAGAATGTGACCTTATTTGAAAATAGGGTCTTTGCAAAGTTAATCAAGTTAAAATGAGATCATTAGGGTAGACCCTAATCCAATATGACTGGTGTCCGTATGCAAAGGGGAAATTTGAACAAGAGGTAGACATGCAAAGAAGGAAGACAGACGTGTGAAGACAAGATTGGAGTGATGCATCTACAAGCCAAGGAACACCACAGTTTAACAGCCAACCACTAGCAGCTAGGCAAAAGGAAGGAAGGATCTTTGCCCTATAGGTTTCAGGGAGAGTATGGCTCTGCTGATGCCTTAACTTCAGACTTCTAGCCTCCAGAACTGCCAGATGATAAATTTCTATTGTTCTAAGCCACCTGGTTTATGGTGCTTTGTTATGACAGCCCTAGGAAACTAATACAGTATTCTTAATAGAGTAATCTCAAAAGGAGATGAAAAATGACATTGTCAAAGACCATGGCCACAGTACTCAATTATCCCTAGTGCTAAGGCACTTCCTACCATATGACAACTTGTGTGTATAAAAGACAATTCCATCAACCAGATCATTGGGCAATGTTTTGAATTCTCAGTTTTAATTATGGTCACAGCTCTACAACTGCTGTCCTCAACCCCCAGTCTGTGGCCTGTTAGGAATTGGGCCACACAGCAGCAGGTGAGCGGAGGGCAAGTAAGTGATGCTTCATCTGTATTTACAGCCACTCCCCGTCGCTTGCATTACCGCCTGAGCTCTGCCTCCTGTCAGATCAGTCACTGTCCCCCATCACCCTGAGATGGGACTGTCTAGCTGTGGGAAAACAAGCTCAGGGCTCCTACTGATTTTGTATTATGGTGAGTTGTGTAATTATTTCATTATATATTGCAATGTAATAATAATAGAAATAAAGTGCATAAGAAATGAATGAACTTGAGTCATCCCCAAACCATCCTTCCCCTACCCCAGTCTGTGGAAAAATTTTCTTCCATGAAACCAGTCCCTGGTGTCAAAAAGGTAGGGGACCACTGCTGTACAATATAGAAGCTGCCCCTTTAAAAAATAAAATTTTCATATTAACAATCTATATCCCTAGGTTGTTAGAGGACCCTCATTTGAAAACACATGCTTTTGGTCACACAAAGGACAATGGGAAAAAAGGGGACTGGAATAATACAACCCATTACCACTATAAAAGTATTTTAAATGCATACTTACTGGTATCCATTCCAAGCAATTTTTAAAACTATAGCAAATTAAATCCAAATAACATAGAAGAAAAGAAATAATAAAGAAGGAAGATGAAAGAAATAGGAAATATACAATAAAAAAATCGGCAAAGTCAAAAGTTAGTTCTTTGAAAAGACATTTGAGTGATAGATATTTAGCCCAACTGATAACAAGAAAAAGAGAAGACAGAAATTGCAAATACTGGAAATGAAAAAGGGACATCACTATAGATTAAACAGGTGTTTGAAAGCTCATAGGAAGATATTATGAACAATATTAGATCAACAAATTTGCCAATTGAGACAAAATGTACACATTCGTAGGAAAATACAATTTAATAAACTGATGGAAAAATAAATTAAAATTTTCAATCATATATATGAGTATATGAGAGAGATTGAATCTATGATTTACAACTCTTTCATCAAGAAACCATTAGGGCTAGATGGCTTTACCAGTGAATTCATCCAAACGTATTAAAGAAGGAAATAACAGCAGTCTTGACAAACTCTTTCATAGACTATAAAAGTGGAAGCCCTTCCCAACTTGTTTTATGAGGCCAGCATAACTTTGCTACCAAAACCCAATAATGACATTACAAGAAAGGAAAATTTCAGGACAATCTCTCTCACAAGCATAGATGCTAAAATCCCAAACAATATGTTATTCAAGGCCAAGAAAACCACGAAACATTTTAACAAACAATTACAGAAGTCCTAAATAAATGAAAGAATAAACTATATGCACCAATTGAAAAATTCGACCAATTAGAAAAATGTAAATTTTCCCACTAATAGATATATAGATTAAATGAAATGCCAATCAAAATCCCAGAAGGTCTATTTTTGTGAAAATTGACAAACTGATTCTAAAGCTTATATGAAAATGTGGACAACATGTAGTAGCCAAGACAGTCTTGAAGAACAAAGCTGGAGGACTTACACTACTGAATACAAAGACTTACTATAAGCCTTTGGTAATTAGGACATTGTAGTATTGGCACGAGGATAGATGAGTAGGTTGATGGTACTAAATAGAGAATCCAGAAATAGACTCACAACAAATGCAGTTACTTAAGACAAAGGGGACAAGAGTCTAGAAATATGGTATGTGCCAGGCACAAGCTGCCAATGTGATTAGCCCCAAATAACTCTGGGTGCTGAGTCTCTAATGAGCTTCCCTGGTAGACAACATGTCACAAGTGTTGTCACAACCAGTTGCTGGGGGAATTAAGCACATCCTGTGTAACTCCAGTGGGAAAGGAAGCTTGCATGTTGGAAGCTTGGGTCTGGTTTCCTCCAGACTTCATTCATGTGTCTTTCCCTTTGATGATTTTGCTTTGTATCCTTTTGCTGTATTAAATCTCAGTTTACGACTAAATATTGAGTCCTGTGAATCCTCCTAGTAATTCATCAAACTTGGGGGTAGTCTTGGGAACCCGAACACAGGGTACTACAAGTGCCCATCTTATTCCCTTCTTCCATTGAAGTATATTGAAATGTATAACAAAAGCAAATCACATATTGTATCAAAAGGACGTTATAATGAATAGCATTAGAATAACTCAAGAGGAACTAGTGATTATATAATACTTTGGAAACATGAAGTGCTACTTAAAGACTAGGTGGCAATAATAAGGCAAATTATACTTTTCAATTAATTTCAAAGGACATTTCAACAGATTTGCACAAAAACAAACTCAATTTTATATGTCCAGCAAGAACTTTTGTAAACCTTTTCAATATACCTAGAATATTTTTAGTGATACAGATAAGTGCAGAGATCCATTAACTACAGGGGAAAATGTTTGGGAACTATTGAATAAAATGTCAAGCCTAATAGGATTTAAAATCAGTTTATTAGAATTATAAGGAAATATTTCATGTACAGTGCTCTCTGGGTTTTGGTTAATGGTCATAATAATTAACTTCTCAATTTCCATAAAAATGTGGGAAATTTACCTGTGTTCAGTACTTGACAAATAAATCATGGTAATTACATATTCACATAGCCGATGATAATTCTTGTAATTCAGTCTAATAAGCAAGAGTTTTTAAAGATAATTACTCTTTTTTAAAAAAACCACATGTATAAAACGACTCCTGCTGGGCAGGAATTTTGAGGCTCTGTGATAATCTGGAAACAGGAGTTTCATAAATCCTCAGTTCAGTATTAACATCCTTCCAGATCTTCCTGCTTTAGGAAGGTGTGTATTCCCAGGGCACTAACACACACCTATTTGTTTCCTGTGATACTTACTCATAATAAATCGTAGTAGGAAAAGAGGCTCTGTAGCTGATTCAGTGACATCTGATTATCCCAGGCAATCTAGAAGCCAAGCATCCTAAGGAAAGTAAAATAGAAAATAAAATAGGAAACACATAGACTTTCAAGTCAGAAAACTGAGGGTGGTGGGCTTTAAGGGTACCCACAGGCTACCTTTGTTGGGGGCATTTTGAGAAGCATTATAGCATGTACTTGATAAAGGCATGCTGTTAGTATCTTTCCTATTACATATTGCATTGTCCCTCTGAAAGAAGTTCTTTTAGTAAACTCTTACTTTCTGATTATTTACACTTGCTTTGATTTCACATGACCAATAAGCACCTGAGTATTCTCAATGTCTATCAAGAGCCACAAGGCTCTGTCTTCATCTACGTCTCTGTCACTTTGGAGCTCCCCTGCCTCTAATCATGGCCACCCTTGGTAGATGCTCTTCTTCAGATCTCCTGCCCCCCCTTCAAGCCTGAATAGCGATGATTACAAGTTCTCCAATGTTAATCAAGGCTTAAGATATTAAGCCAGCCAAATCTATAAAATCTTGGTATAATTAAAGTTAAACACCTCATTTTGTGCTTCAGAAAAGCCATAATGACGCTCTTGCTCTTTAGAAAGGGTTGGCTGAAGTCTATAGATTTTCAATAAGTGAGAATTTCCAAAGAGATTTGTTTCTCAGAGGGCCCAAAGAAAGACAATAAAAAGGATTTGAGAGTACTGCACTGGCGAGAATTGTAAAGATAATTACCCACATTAGTCACTTTTTATCCATTTTCTTTCCCCGCTTTTCGCTAAAAAACTAGAAAGGGAATTCAATACAACACTCTGTGATAATGGGAACAGATCCCTTCATGAACTGTAAGTACACTTGAGATATAAATCCAGATGACAGTGCTGTAACTGCCAGCCAATGTTCCAATATTCAGTTCAAGTTAGGTGCTGAGATGACACACTGCAAAGAGAGCGATCGCGGGTATTCGTTAGACCTTCTCCTTGGGTGCCCTTGGGTTGGCATGGAGCTCCCCCAAGGGAGTTTGTGGTGTGATTCCAGGCACTCTGCTCACAGAGTGCAGCCAACTGTGCTGCACTCTGTCTGCCTCCAGAAGCAAAGGGGCCTGGGTGACCAGAGAGAAGCTGCTCCAATGTTGGCAAGGCCATTAACACCGCTCACCATTTCTGAGATCCGGGTAATCAATGATGGTACTTCATAAATACCCACTGCACCTAACTGGCTGATCAGTATTTATCAGATGTCTCTGATGTTTTCAGCGTTGCATAAAATGACAGAACTGCTGTTGTTAAAGGTGTGGTTTCATGAAGACTTCAACATGGTAGAGTTGTATATATTAGTATTTGCACATGTGAGGACCCATAGGAAGGAATGATATTCAAAATACGTAGCAGCCTGTATGGCCTGGCCACCAATCAGTCATGATGACAGCCAACAATGGATCCCACCCCTTTTCTGCTTTTCAGCTGAACATCAGCCCTGCTTATGTTGGGTCTTTGGAATCTGGGTGCACCATAGAACTTCTACCATAGACAGATTACAAACCTCAGCACCCAAGTGAGAAGTCATGTTGAGACCTTATATCCAGAGGTAGATGCAGAATAGATCTGCAGGAGGAAGGAGTGTAAACATCTGTCTTCGTGGCCCCTTTTTGAACTCTGATTTTTTTTTTTTTTTTTTTAGGCAAGGTCTTGCTCTGTTTCCCGGGCTATGGTGCAGTGACATCATCATAGCTCACAGCAACCTCAGCCTCCTGAGCTCAAGCGATCCTCCTGAGTAGCTGGGACTACAGGCATGTGCTACCACACCTGGCTATTTTTTTTTTTTTTTCAGTAGAGACGGGGTCTCGATCTTGCTCAGGCTGGTTTTGAACTCCTGACCTCAGGCGATCCTCCCTCCTCGGCCTCCCAAGGTGCTAGGATTAAAGGAGTGAGCCACTGCGCCCGGCTGAACTCTGAATGTTTGAAAGGACAGAATCTGTGTCAAAGAGAAAAGCCCTATTGTAGCAACTCTCCAATTCTGATCATAGATACTCTAACTTAGCACAGTTTTCAGCAGGCAACTTTGAAGGAACAAATTGAATTCTGTTGCTAGAGAGAGAATCCATTCTTCATAATGCAGAAGTGTAGGCCAGTGTGCTAAGTTCTGGTATGGCAGAACACAGAGCCACGCTGGTCTCACATGAAATTAGGTTCACGAGTACCTATTTTCTTCCTGAGCATGGAGCCAGACCCAGGAACTCCGAGGGCTGGAGGGGCATAGAAGGAAACTGGAGATGGCGCCAGCTCCTCCTTCCTGTGCCTGTATGCAGCAAGAGCTGCCTATTTTTCTGCAATATCCATAATTATTCTTACTCAGAGTTAGCCCTGCATGTATATGGTGTGTAGTATGAGTTTCAGGGCGGTGCAGTGGGAAGAGTGGGATGGAAGAAATCTAAGCCTCTTGAGAGAATGAGTTGTGACACATAGCAAAACACAATTCACTTCTGAGGCTCACCTGCACAAACTGGAAGAGCCCAGAGTCAGCAGGGTGGTGCTGGAGGAGGTGGTAATAGAGAAATCCATTCTGGATGGGACCTAGCTCCAACCATCTCAGAAATGAAAGGACAGACAAGATTAAACAGCCTCCTTCCTGTCCGCCTTTCCAATTGTGGGGGTACAAATGTATAACAGAATAATATTTAAGGACCTTTTCTTCTTTATTTATTAAAAAAGGTGTTATTTAAAAAGATAAGCTGGGTGCAGTGGCACGTAGCTGTAATCCCAGAACTTTGGGAGGCTGAGGTGAGAGGCTCACTCAAGGCCAGGAGTTTGAGGTTACAGTGAGCGGTGATCACTGTACTCCAGTCTGGGTGACAGAGACCCTGTCCCTAAAAAAAGAGAAAGAAGAAATTTGTGTGGCATGCTTGCTCTCTACCATCTTGCTTACTCAGCCAAAACCAAGACTAAAAGTCACATTTTGACATCCTTTTGCTCTTAGCATTTACCTGAATGGCACCAAAAGTGGGCTATTTAAATCCAACAAGACTTGCTCTTCAACTGCAAGTTTAATGCTCATTTCCTCTACTTCCCACTCTCCTTTCTCCCTCTAAGTCAGTTTGGGCTGCTATAACAAAAATACCATAGACTAGGGCTGGGGGCACTTAGAAAACAAATTTACTTTTTCACTGTTCTGGAGTCTGGGAAGTCCAAGATCAAAGTGCTGGCAGATCCAGTGGTTGGTGAGGGTCTGTTTCCTGGCTTGTAAACAGCCACCTCTTGTTATATACTCACATTGGCCCAGACAGTGATGGGAGAAAGAGAGAGATGGAGAGGAAGGGAGGGAGGAGGGAGAGCTCTTGTGTTTCTTCTTATAAGGACATTAATTTCAACATGAGGGCTCCACTTGCTTGAGCTAATCACCTCCCACAGTCCCCATCTCCAAATACCATCACACTGGGATTAGATTTCAACCTATGAATTTTAGGAGGACACAAACATTCAGTCCATAGCACCCACTCTCCTTTTTATGTTAAATGCTAGAAAAATAAGATTAAATTTATGTTTTAATTAATATAAAAAGAAATAAGGTTTTGAAGTTCAAGAAATGACAAAAGAAATGGTAAGGTTTAGGCATGTATACTCAAGTGACAGAAATATAAAGAAAAACCAGGAAATGGTTACCATAGAAAGTCAGGATAATAGTTACCATCGGGCAAGAAGGGAAAGGGGCCACAGTGGGGATTCTGGGGTGGTGGTAATGCTTTATTTTTTTATTTAGGTGATACTTGGGTGTTTGCTTAATAATTTGTTAAAATGTACATTTCTGTTTTGTGCAATTTTTCTCTATATGTTATTTTCATAATTTAAAATATATTAATTTTTAAATTATTACCAAAAAACCCCCAGTGGACCGAGCTGGAGGGGGAGGTGACAGAGAGTGAAAGCACAGGGATAAAGTTGAAGATTATCACATGAGTCCATGCATGAGACGTGGGTGACTTGAACTTGAGTGGTAGGGGAAGAAACGGTGAAACAGGCTCAGGTCTGTACTGTATTCACAGGACTGAGTTTTCAGGACTTACTGATGGCTCAGCTGTGAGTGTGTTGGGATGAAGGGTGTTAGTGAATAAAACAGAGACATTAAGGATGACAGTTAGGGCTCTGGACTGACCAAATGGGCGAATGAATGGCTCCATTTAATAAGCTGGAGGGGGCTAGGATAAAAGCAGATCTTGAGAGGGAGAAAGAATAATTTGGGTATAGATATGTTAAATATAAGATGCTTCTGGAGTCACAAGTAGAGATGTTGAGTAGGGCAGTTGGATACAGATTCCAAGGATTAAGAGATACACCAAGGCTGAAATAATCTTTTGGATCAAAGAAAATCTCTTTAATTTTCTAGATTGTTATTTCAACATTTATTTTTACCTTTTGTTTCTATGACCAATCCTATACTATAAGGTGGGGATTCCTTTTATTAGTTTTTAGGGACATCATTTTCTCTTGCATTCTTCTCATCCCTATGTAGAATGTAAACGTGGCTGGAAATCCTATGTTCATGAATTAGTATAGAATCACACCTCTGGCCACTTGTCCTTCCAAGCAAAATGAACAACCAGGTGCAGTGCTCCATGTTCTGCCGATTGGGAGGATTTCCCTTCACCACTGTCCCTCAGAGATGTCCCAGAGAGGGGCTGCAGGGCTGTAGCTGTCCACTTTCAGGTGGTGTCTGCCTACTATGCAGAACCATCTCTAAATCAGGCTCAAATTCTCTCCTCTGCAGTCAGCTGATTTTAGGGAACTTCCCATGATGGTATAAGTTTGGGTTAGGAGAAAGAAGGTAATGCAGGAGGAGTGGCCACCAAGGGCACTTAGGCCACTTCCTCATGTAACTTATTTGTGTCCCCTGGGTCTGCTCAAGGCTGATCTCATATATATTGCTTCCATTTGATGATGGAATGTTGCTGTACATGAACACCTTTGTGGCTTGGTGGGTCAGACAATACCCAGTTCATGATGGGCAGTGCGGTTCTCGTGGTGATTTGGTGACCATGGGTAAGGGTTCGGTGTCTCTACTACAGCCTAGTAGCAAGCAAGTTTCTCAAAAAGAGAATAATTATCCACAGAGGATGGCAGGACTTTGCTCCAACATCCTAAGGTCTGTGCTGTGATTCACTAGAGGGGACTGCCAAAGTCTGCATACAGCACCTTTATCTGCTGGTGACACTTCAAGCCCCATTGGATCATATGGCCCAGGTGGCAGAGCACCTTGCACGGCAGCCTGTACCTGTCACAGAGCCTTCTCTTGTTCTGGATTCAACTCAAAACTAACAGATTTTTTGGGTCATCCACTGAATAGGTTGGGGGTTACATGCTCTAATGAGGAACATGTTGCCTCCAAAATTCTAAGAGTTTCACCAGGCATTTTGCCTCTTTTGGGGATTTAGGAGGGGCCATATGGAACAATTTATCCTTCATCTCAGAAAGCATGTCTTGATATGCCCCACACTAATGGACCCCTAGAAATTTTACTAAGGTACAAGTCCCCCAAATTTTTGTTGGGTTTATTTCCTACCCTCCAGCATGTGAATGTCTTACTACTAAGTCTAGAGTAGTTGCTACTTCTTGCTCACTAGGTCCAATCAGCATAATGTCATCCATGTAATGTACCAGTGTGATGTCTAATTGGAGAAAAAGGTGATCAAAGTCCCTGTGGACTACATTATCACATGAAGCTAGGAGTTGATGTACCCCTGCAGTAGGACAGCATTGACCCCATTGTACTTCTCTGATCGAATAGGGTGCTTTGTCTTCTGTGTCCTCCTTCTGTGTGCTAAACTAACCGAAATTTACCCCTTAGGACAAACCCTCTCTCTCTCCATATAAGGCGTGCTCTGGAATTCTTGTTGTAGTAATTTAATAATGCCCCCGCCAAATATGTCCACAGCCTCATCCTGGAACCCACAAATGCTACCTTATATGGCAAAAGGAACTTTATAGATGTGACTAAGTTAAAGATTTTGAGATGGAGAGATTATCTTGGATTATCTGGGTAGACCCAATGTAACCACAATGGTTCTTTTAAAGATGAAGTACAAGGAGTCAGAGTCAGAAGGTGATGGGATGGAGGCAGAGATTGGAGTGATGTGCTATATAGATGGAGGAAGGACCAAAAGCCGAAGAATCAAGGCAGCACTAGAAGCTGAATAAAATCAAGGAAATAGATTCTCTCCTCAAAGCCCCCAGAAGAAACCAGCACTGTTGATGCCTTGACTTTAGCCCGGTGAAACTGATTGTAAACTTTTGACCCCAGAACTGTAAGAAAATAAATTTGTACTGTGCTGTTTCAAGGCACTAAGTGGATGGTTATTTGTTACAATAGCAATAGGGAACTAGTATACTGAGGCCCTTAACCCAGTGAAGCCAGCTTGATATAAATTAACAAAAAGAAGGATGGAGAACAATTGCTCTTTGGCAATACCAAGTGACAGAAACTATGTGACTTCAGCCTATTGTCATGTGTAAAAATAGGCTGGTAGCTTCATATCATCCAATTTTCCACAGAAGCCCTGCTTTCATTTTCTATTGCTGCTATCACAAATTATCACAACCTTAGTAGCTTAAGACAACACAAATTTATTTTATAGTTATGCAGTCATAAATCTGGCATGGATCTCGATGGGCTAAAATCAAGGTTGTTGGCAGGACTGAGTTATTGTCTGGAGGCCCTAGGGCAGAATCTGTTTCCAACTTGTAGAGACTACCCACATTCCTTGGCCCATGGCCCCGTCCTTCGTCTTCAAGGCCAGCACTAGCTGGTTTGGTCCTCACGTGGAATCACTCCAGTTATTCTCCTTTATTGTTTCCTTTTTGTTCTTTTAAGGACTTTTATGATTAAGCCCACCCACATAATCCAGGAAAATCCCCCTATTCTAAAGTCAGTTGATTAGCAACCTTAATTCCACCTATGACATTAAATCTACTTTGTCACATAAGGTAACATATTCACAGATTCCAGGGATCAGGACATGGATTTCTTTGAGGTGCCATTATTTTGCCTATTACAAGCCTTAAATATGGATGTAACAATAAATTTTGAATTTCTCTAGTATCTGTAATCGTTGAGTTTTGGGGTTTGTTGTTTTTCTCTCATGTTCTTGGTCCTCTCACTTATATGGTGATTCATGGTCAAGTTCATCTTCCGTAGGAGATTTCTTTTGCAAACTTCCTGGACCCCAGGGACTTCAGAGATTATGGCTGTGTTGGTTTCTCTTGAGGTGGTCTTAGCATCTGTGGTGGTTTCCCATGCAGTGAAGACAGTGGTTTCTCAGCATTGTGGGGCAGAATCCTTCAAGAGAAACCTGTATACTTCCAGGCTGAGGTGCCCTCCTTCGCTGTTTCCACCTCTCCCACAGCCTGACTAGCACCAGAAGGGTCTATCTGTGTTTCCCAAAACATAAGAGGCTCTTTCCATTTCCAAGCTTATTAGATCTTCCTTTAAGAGACTGTAAAGCAAGAGAAGAAACATGTACGAGAGGCCAAATAACAACATTATAGGGTAAAAAGGAATCCACTTGTTGCTGGGCAAGCAAAATTAGTCATGTCTCTTGGGTAACCTTTCTATAACCCATACCAGAAGCCTTTCCCAGTTTTTGGTAATAATAAAAGCTGACACTTACAGCATTTATTATGTGCCTGAAGCTGTCTGGGCATTTGGCATATATTAGCCCATTTATTTCTTGTGACAACTATTAATATCTCTCCCTTGCAGATGGGTTTACAGAAAGGTTAAATGATGATCCTGGATTATACAACTTATTCTGAGCAACTCAACATGAAAACAAAGATCTTGGTTCAGGATATGGATGAGGAGGCAATGCCAAGAGAAACTGCTCACAGTTTTCACTTATTCAGCTTTCAAGCATTTATGTCCTTCACAAGTCAAGTAACAGCTGCAAGCGAGCAAGAGGAGATGGTGGGTGGAAGGCATGCACCACCTGTTTGGGATGGACGCGTGCCTCTCACTGCCTAGGCTGTCACTCATTCCCAGCTCGTAGTTTTGATGATCTTGGCTGGCAAAGGTCTTTGCCCCAATCTTCATCAGGAGTAGGAGTCACCTCATGGTCAGTATGTGGCAGCCACAATCGCTCAGGCGGTGGCAGGGATCAATGTTCATCGTGGCTTCGTGAGTAGCCCCATGTTCTGATTGGAGAGGCTGAGCATTCTGGGTGCAGCTCATAATCTATTGGTTTGCAGTTGCATCAGCCCTATTCTTATTGGCTACATCCATTTACATAAGCCATTACCTCATTATATATGCATTGTTGGCTAATTATTCCATTTCTTATCAATGCATTCCAGAACTTTTCTAAACATGTGTATGACTTTGGAGGATAGCAGGTGTTTGTCTCTTTCGAGTGGGGTAGTCATATGCTAATCCTTAATGGAGTACATGTGTATGATTTTCATTACTTTTGGAAAAAAATTGCTTACCAGGAAAAGAATGTTTTTGATGGGAAAGCTTGTTTACTGTTTTTTTTTTTAAGCACAGCCGATAGGTTTTTATTCATTCCTATTAAAATGTAGGATGTGGCATTCTTTAATCACACACTGCTAGTTAGTGACAAATATAGGATTCATCTCCAAGAAGTCTACCTGCAGAACCTACATTCTTAACTACTATCTTATACTGCCTCTCTGCCTGGAACTAACATTTCACACTGAACTGACTACTCCTAAGTGTGCAGACCATAGCAGGAGAAAATGCAAGTTATCACAGGGCAGGCTACAGATATCCTGGGAGCAGCATCCAGAGGACCCTGGTATGTAAGAGATGTCTTATAAAGCAACTGAAAACTTCAATGGGGCTTGCTAAGAAACTGATATATAGGGGATCATTAAATTACTATACTTTTCCTGTCTTATAATAAATTGTTTTGCTTTTTCTTTGAATAAAACTTTCTCTGATACAATGCAGTTAGTATGATTTCAGCTGTTGGAATTGTTGACCACTTGTGGCTTTACAAGAAAAGATTCACTTGGGTTTCTGGATGGACCTTCAGCTAAGAGAATGTAACATTTCTATAGAGAAATCTGGGCTTTTGGCACCATGACATAAAAATAACCTATCTTCCTCTAAGACTAAGGTAAGGAAATGATACTGCCTCAGCCAAACTATAGCTCTGTTTTGTGCTTGTGGATTTGCAGAGGAGGCATCACACAGGGCATGAAAGAATAACTGGACTTAGTAGATCTGAACTACTACCAGTGAACTTGGATCTGGGCCAGATCAATGGGAGATCTATGGATGGAATAACACTCAAGACTAATTGAAATATGGAACCTGTGCAAGTTTATGATTGTGTAAATTTCAGAGTGTCCATGTGACCTCCATGTGTGAAAAAAACAAACATCAGAAAATAGTCCAGAAGACGACTGTCCTTTGAGTTGGTGGCTTTGTCTTTTGTGTCAACAATATGGCCTAAGAGAGTGTTACATGCTCACATTTTTGTAGTACTTGGATATGTTTTTTGTGAAAACATTTTTGAAAATAAGATGCTGTATAATTGAGCCTCAACAATAGTTCTTGGAGATAGGGTTTATAAAGAATCCTGAAATTAGCAGATGAGGAAACAATTAAGCCCAGTTTTTCCTTGAGTAAGATTCCTGGTTATGTGCAAAATGGTGGATATCTATTCCCATTCCCCTTTTCTGTTATAAAGGAAGTTGTGAGGAGAAAACTATCAATAGTGGCTGTGAGTTCTTGTTAACACTTTATGGGTGCCACATAAGAGAATGGAACTAACATTCAAGGAGTGCTTACAAAACACCTAGGTCTTTCGATCCTCATGACAATGCTACAGTAAAACTAAAATTTTAGGCTTACAGAGCTGAAGCATATCTATCAAGATCAGCCAACTAGCAGTTGTCAGAGATGTGATTCAAGCCCAGGTTTGTTTGACTTCAAGCTTTGCTCTTGCCATTATGGTATAGTACATTCCTCGTGGAATTGTGTTTAGCCACAAAAGATTAGGTAATGACATCTGCCCTTTCATGTTTAGAGCTCAACATTAGTCCATATAAACCCAAACTTTGTAAATATTTAATGTTAAGTACTTTTAGTACTTTCTATTGGAGGAGGAAAAAAGCAATTTCCAATTGATTGACTGCATTTCCAGACATGGTTTACCAGTAGTTTCAGGCAATTTAGTTTTTTAAAAATCTAATCTCTATCCAGCAGATTTTCTTATTTATTTATTTATTTTTTTACTGATAAACAGACACAATAGATACATTTTGAACTAGCCTGTATATTACTACTGCTTTACATGATCTATGAGTAACTGGCCATTGGGGGACAAATGAGATATTCCTATGCCTCCCATTCGGTGAGAAGGTCATTGTCAAGGGGGCAAAAGGTGAGTTATGGACATCTCACATATCGTGTTGATTCACACCCACTCTTCAATGCTTCTGTATGCTCCATATTAAGAAGTTAGAATTCAAAACCAGAAGAATGTTGTGGACTTATTTTAGTTGTGGTGATGATGGATTTTTCCTATACCTTTTGTCATTTGTCTACTGTGAATAATGGCACAAATTTATAAGACAGATGGGTAATCTTAAGAGTTATAATCTATAACTCCAGACTCGATGGAAATAAATGCTACTCATGATTCTAATTATGCTGCTGACCTTATTGTATTTAGTTGGTAGTTCCAAATAAACTCACCTATATGGTAATGGTAACATCACACTAATTATATTTAATAATGAACATGTGAAACAACAATTTATCACCTGGTTTAATATTTTGCTTGACTTCTCTAAATCTTGTTTCTCTTAGGACACAGAATCTGTGTCCACTCTATTGGAATAATGCTGTTTGTGTACATTTCTACAATGCTTACTTTAGTATTGAACAGTATGTATGAAATGGAGACTTCACTGAGATCATCCCATTCATGGATACATCTCTTTTGATGGCAGACCAAAAAAAAAAAAAAAAAAAAAGTAGATATCGGCAGGGGAAAGAGAGAAACAGTAGTTGAGTTGGTGAAAAATGCCACCTGAAGGTGAGTGATGGACATCAGTCAGGTGTTCATCTTAGTTTGGGAAGTGGGGTGGGAGGATAAGCTAAAAAACTCAAAAGAAAGGAACATATTCATAATTAATTAAGCTTAGGGCGAGAAATAAAAGTACAGAGATAATAGAGAGTGATAAAGGAAAAATTTTGTAATGAATATTTTGTAAATAAAGGTACATTTAGCTACAATTTCCCATTTTCCCTATGTATGGCAACTTTTGGGACACCTTGTAGGATAGAAAACAGTCATAATTTTAAGAGGTCAAATTTATTGCACTATTGTCAATTTTACAGAGGGGGAACTGAGACACAGAGTGGTTAAATAGCTGGCTCAAATTTACACAGTAAATGGCAGGGCTGGAATTCCAACCCTGGCAATCTGAACCACTGTTTAAAATGGGGGATTAACAAAACATACAGAGTGTTAACTTACAGGGAAGGGAAAAAAGACCAAGTGATATCTGGGGAAAAAAATAAAACTGCATTTAAAAAAATTACCAATGGGCTAATTATAGCTATGTATCACCGACACAGCACTTTGTATCTGTTAGCTCTTTTAATCCCGCTAACAATTCTGTGAGGTAGGTACTGTCAGTTTCATTTTTCAGACGAGGACACTTGATACATGACACATTCTCTGCTTGCACAGAGTTACATTTCAATAGCTGGCTGTGGAGCAAGATAAGGAAGACAGAGGAAGATCTGGCAATACAGTGGAGCAGGGCAAGGTAAGCAGGCTGAAAGTGAGAAATGCAGGAAGTTTCCCATTTACTCAGAAGCTGGTTCCAGCTTTCAAATCTCTCCAGCCAGCCCGCCAAGGCGTCACAAAGCCCGCCCCTCGGCCACAAAGCCACGCCCCGTTCCCTGGCTGTTCTCGGAGTTCCCAATACGTCCCTCCTTCTCTTTGGCCCCGCCTGCCCCGCCTCGCATCATTTCCTGTGCGCTGGATGCTGATTGGTCCAGCGGTCGGAAGTGAGGGCGGGCGGTGGGGGCCGTTGCCGCAGTGACAGTGCTCGGGGAGTCCGAAGATGGCGGCGTCGCGTCGCTCTCAGCATCATCACCACCATCATCAACAACAGCTCCAGCCCGCCCCAGGGGCTTCGGCGCCGCCGCCGCCACCTCCCCCACCACTCAGCCCCGGCCTGGCCCCGGGGACCACCCCAGCCTCCCCCACGGCCGGTGGCCTGGCCCCCTTCGCCTCCCCTCGGCACGGCCTAACGCTGCCTGAGGGGGATGGCAGTCGGGATCCGCCCGACAGGCCCAGATCCCCGGACCCGGTTGACAGTACCAGCTGTTGTAATACCACCAGCACAATCTGTACCGTCGCCGCCGCTACCGTGGTCCCGGCAGTTTCTGCTTCACCTGCCGTTGGGGTCGCTCCCAACCCAGCCGGCGGTGGCAGTAACAATTCACCGTCGTCCTCTTCTTCCCCGACTTCTTCCTCATCTTCCTCTCCATCCTCCCCTGGATCAAGCTTGGCGGAGAGCCCCGAGGCGGCCGGAGTTAGCACCACAGCAACATTGGGGCCTGGGGCAGCGGGACCTGGAACAGGGGTCCCAGCAGTGAGTGGTGCCCTACGGGAACTGCTGGAGGCCTGTCGCAATGGGGACGTGTCCCGGGTAAAGAGGCTGGTGGACGCGGCAAACGTAAATGCAAAGGACATGGCCGGCCGGAAGTCTTCTCCCCTGCACTTCGCTGCAGGTCAGAGACTTTTAGATTGTTCATTAAGCGTTTTGGGGTTGGGGATGGGGTCCCGCTAGGAGAAGAAAACAGGCTCTTGTGATGGAGCAAAGTGGGGGCGTGGTTATGGTTCTTTAACACCTCACGAGAAGACTGGAGGTTCTTTTCTTTTGATTGTGTCTGGGTGATGGGGGCGTGGTTGGGGAGATTGTGTGAATCCTAGGATCCTTCTTTACTTGTTCTCAGTGTTTGCATAGTTATATTTGTACGTATTCCAAAACTACTTACAGTTGGTGGTCTCTGGATATGGCTATAGTTAAACTTTTTCAGTTCTGAGCGTGTAGGAATAAAGGTAGATTGAAGCAACTTTAGAATAGTTTTGTCTTTTGTGTGCTTGTTTATTTTGTTTTTACGAGGGTATATCCATTGAGGACAGTCCAGACCAAAAGATGTTTAAATGCAACTCAACAAGTGTTTAAGGATCTATCATATAGACTTGGTAACTTAATGAAAGACATAAATGAAGTTTTTGAAAATTCCCCTTTTTTCAAGGAGTGTACACTCTAGTTGGGGAGACCAAAATATGCCCATATGAAACAATTGGAGAATATTTGGATGCATGTTGTGATGATGGAAAATACATAGGCTTTGTTGTTGTGGACACTGCTACTTGTCTGACAGATAATTTACCTTGTCTCAGTTGCTTGTTTTCTCATGGGCAAAACTCATATACTAAAGTTGTTGAGCAGTATCTGGCGCAAAGTTCTCCTCCCAAAAGTGTGAGTTCCTAAACTCTGGACAACACACTTTGCATTTTTGTCTGCCTTTTTTTTTTTTTTTTTTTGAGCAAGTAGTTGACTATTTTCTTTTAAAAACACCTAATAATATTTTTATGAAATACAGAGAAATGTAAGACAAAAGGGAAGGACTGTAATCTCACTGCCCAGGTACCTATTGTTGATATTTAAAAATAAAGATAATAATGTTATATACATTAGAAACATATTAGAAATACATATATTGTATGTACATTATAAAATTCAAGTAGGACAGAAAGATACAACATGAAAAAGCACCACAGACACACAAACATCAAAGATAACCTGTTAAGTTTTGTGCTACATTTCTAATATCACTCCTTCAGTTTGTTCTGTGAACAGTAAAACATATGTTAACTTTCTGTATGTATTGTTTAACTTGTTTTTTTACCACATCTGGGAAGATACTGTTCTCCTTTTTTTTACAGATGACAAAAGTGAAGCACGTATTGTTTAAATAAGTGCAAATTGACTCAGGAAATAGTGGAAACTGGATTTGAATTCAGGCAGTTTGATTTTAGAGCTTGTGAAATCAAGCTTAAATTGTCATAACCTATACTAGGGTTAAGGTCACTTTTCATTTTTGTGAGTAATTGCAGTTCAGAGTTTCTAACTTTTGCAGTGTTTTGGGAGAAGTAGTAATCAGGGGCTTAAATGTAAGAGAGTAGCTTTCACATATTTTTTATTGCAGCCCATACTTAGAAATACATTTTACATTGTCATACACATGCAAGTGAATCAAAAGTTTCAGGAAACAATACTTTTCCCTTAATACATGTGTGTACTCTGATGTTTGGTATCATTTCATTTATTTTTAGCAAATGCTGTTTGTGATCCATTAATGGATCATGACCAGTGGTACGGGAAACACTTAATGGAAACCAGTATTAGGTCACTGGATCCATTCTTGATGTATAGACACTGCCGTTAGGAATGTAGTGAATTGAATCATAAACAGGCTTTCATCTAACTAGGTATTTATTTGCTCAAGGGTCTTGCTTGTTTTAGATAAAATATCATTTCTTTTTGTTTACACTAAATGAAAGATCTAAGGCTGATTTTATAAATCAGGCGAGGTTGTTTACTTTTACGTACTTTATTCCAAATTTGACCATTTTAACAAATTGTTTCACAAATCTTGTCATTTCTCACCATATCTCATTATAAGTAATCACTAACATATGATAATTAGTTATATTTATTTGTGTATTAATGTACTTATTTAGGGTTAGTCACACAGAAAATAGTGCTTGTCTCCCAAATCATGTGTTTTCTATTTGCCACAATAGTTACTTTTTATTGTTTCAGAGTTTTATTTATACCCAGATAAACTAGAATACAAACAGTAAAACAGTCCTGTCATTATGTTACAGCTATGAGAACCTAACTTTGAGCTGGCTTTTTTAGAAAAAAGTTTTTTTAACTCAGTTGTGGAAAGCAGACAAAACAATAATAAAACCCTCCATGATATAAAAACATAATACCCTGTAGTTGATTTACCACACTTCCATGTTTGTATACATAATATTAAGTTTTGTTAAATCTTGTCTTCTCCATCATGTAGAGGCTGAATAATTAAAAATAATTGTCAGTTGACTATTAGTTGGCTATTTTGATAGTCACTTAATAGCTGTTTTAAGGACAGGAAAATTGGTACAATAATCCATTGGATGGAAAAGTTTAAAAATTACAGTTTATTCCACAAATATTTTAGTACTTATAGGTCAGGTGTTAAATACTGGCGCATTTGTGGAGTGGCAGAAAGTCCTTTCCCTTAAGGAGCTTACAGTCTAGTGGGGAACCTAAACAACATTAACAACACAACAAAAACTTACAAAGTATGTAACCTAGAGTGATAGGAAAAGTACATTTTTTTACTGTCTCTCACAGTATGTAATGGGGGCTGTTATCCTGGTTTTAGAGCAGTTAAGGAAGTTTTTCTAAAGAGATTTTTTAAAGTAGGAATTTAAAGGGTACATCCAAGCTAGCCAAGCAAAGGTTGGAAGGGACAATGTTAACTAATTCCTTTACTTCTATTTAAAAACGAGTTTACAGTTCTATAGAATGACATGAAACCATTTTTGAAGATCTCAGACATGGTATGAAGCCATATTTAAATCCTTATGACTTTATTTATATTGCCGTAAGAGTAACCATATTCTTCCCATCAGTAGAATTAAGAATCCTTTCTATCCCATCTTGGATTGTGATAATTATTTATTTAAAATGTAGCTTAGAAACTGTGTTAATGGAATCATCCTAGCCTTACTTAGAACAAATTCTTCAGTTTCCATTGTTGATATAGGTTCTTAAAATACTATTTTGAATGCCTTTTTAAGATGTCTGTATCAAAATGGTCCAGTCTTTTATGTTGACTAGGGTTTATATGAGGGTTTCTCTTCTGCAGTTAAGATTTTTGACCCTGCTTTTCTATTGTTCAAAATATAGCAGTCAAAGAGCTTTATAAATAGTACCAATTTAGAATGATATCATCTCCTTAGTTCAGTTCCTAGTAGTGACATTTTTTACTAAAGGAATAGTATATTCTGATGAGGTTTCTTTTTATAGAAGAGTTCAGATGAGGTCTTTTTTAAAAAAAAAGTCTTTAACAAAGCATTAAATTCTGAGGTCTTATGGTATTTACTTTAAATTGAAGACATTTTCAAATAGGCTTCCTGGTAATTAATTAACATATGACTTTGATTATTATATGTGATATGAGGTATTTTAGTATCAAAACAAGCAAAATAAAGATGTCAGTTTTATATTTTCATTTGATATTTGATTTGGATGGTATCTCCTACAACATACTCATTTCTGACTCTTCTCCTGATTTTTCAGCATGGCCATGCTTGTCTTTTTTTCCTCCCCCTCACCACTGGACAAGTATAGTTCTTAGTAAAAACCACCAGATCCTGTAAACTGTTGTCCATCAGTGGGTACGAAAATGAATGCTTCAGTCCTGGAGTGGGAATCTTCCTGCACTTTTCATTGTCTGGCAACATCCTTGATAGTACTTTTAAGCAAATGCTCTATCTCGGGATTTAAGAAGGGTCTAATTTGGTAATAGAAGTAAAGGAACTGGTTTCATAAATATCTGCCCAGACTTCAAATTGTTGATTATTAACTGGATAATCTTTTACTTAGCATTTTCTTAATACCTTACATTTTCCTTAAGGTATCTCTTTAAAGAAAATTCACGTAGAACTTTTAGCTAAAAAGATGTGCAAAGTGTCTCTTTCTTTTGCCTTAATATCACTCTTTGGAAGCAAATGATTTAAAGAACAAATTAGCTATTTGTAAGATGATATGTAAATATATCTCTAATAGCAAAAAATTGGTAACAAGTCCCCTTCAACAATAGAGGAATGCTTACATAAATTATAATATTGTATAATTTCTATTATGTAGCTGTCTGCATATATTAATATATTCTGCCCATGAATTTGTCTTTTTTAATGCATGTCAATATAAACTGTAGGCATTTGTGCAGCACCCCTAAAGACACTAATATACAGATCATTATCTAGAGTTCAGTATTTGTTTAAAGATATGTTTTTTCATATAAAATCTGTGCAAATTGTATGTGTACATTCACTGAGTTTTGATAAGTGCAAACACTTTTGTAACTCAATGATGACTTTCTTTACAGAACGTCATCATAACCTCAGAAAGTTCCCTCAAGCTCCTATCTCAATCCCTGTCCCTACCCCACCTTCCAGACAACCACTCTTCTGACTTTTTTCCACTATAGAATAATAAGAGTTGCCTGTTTTAGATTTCATATAAATAGAATAATACAATATTTACTCTTTTTCTGTAACACTTATTTTGCTCAGCGTAATATTTTTGATTCTGTAACATGTATCCCTAGTTCCTTTTTACTGCTGAGTGAATTTTATTATATGAATATGCCACAGTTTGTTTAACCCTTCTCCTGTTGATGAACTCTTAAGCTGTTTTTGGTTTTGGCTATTATGAATAAAGCTGCTATGAACGTTCTTATAAAATTCTTTTTGTGGACATGTTTTTTTCCTCTTGGGCAAATACTCTGTATTATAATTGCTGGACATTAGAGTAGGTAAATGTCCAGTTTTATAAGAAACTGCTATACTTTTTCCTAAAGTATACACACTATGTTGCATTCTCATCAACAATTTATGAAAGTTGCTGTTGTTCCATATCTGAGAACATTTTGATGTTCTCAGATGTTTTAATTTTAATATGCTGGTGGGAACATGTGGTGTCTTACTGTGGTCTTATTTGTGGTCTGTTTTGCATTTCTCTGAAGTCTAATGTTAAAGACTTTATCATATGTGTGTTTGCCATATATATCTTTTATGAAGTTTTGCCCATCTTTTTTATTGGCCAAACTTCACTTTTATTGGGTTATCTTTTTATTATTGACTTTATGAGTACTTTATATATTCTGCATACTAGTCCTTTGTCAGGTAAATATTGTGCTAATATTTTCTCCCAGTGTCTGGATTGCTGATTCATTTTCTTAATGGGGGTCCTTTGAGCAGAATTTTTAAATTTAATTTACATATTTGTTTTATGGTTATTGTTTTCTGTGACCTAGCACCTGGATAAGAACTTTCACCTATCCCCAAGTCACAAAGATATTCTCGTGTTTCCTATTAAAAGCTTTATGGTTTTAGCTTTTAGGTTTAGATCTGTGATCAATCTTGGTTGGGTTCATTCTTGTGTTATTTGTAAGCTTGGGTTGAGGTTTATTTTTTTCCATATAGATATACAGTTATTCTGATACCATTTGTTGAAAAGACCTTTCTTTCTCTATTGGATTGCTTTTTTGGCAGTGTCAAAAATCACATGTCTGCGTAAGTGGAGGTCTATATCTGAACTTTTCATTCTGTCTTATTAATCCATTTGTTTTTATGCCGGTGTTACATTGGCCTGATTACTGTAGTTTTGTAGTCAGTACTGAATTTGGATAGTGTAAATATTCCAACTTGGCACATCTTTTTAAAGATTGCTTGAGATGTTCTAGGTCTGTTGCATTTTCATTGAAATTTTACAATCAGAGTGTCCATTTCTATACCACGTTTTGCTGGGATTATGATTGAGATTGTGTTGTATTTACAGGTTAATTTGGGGGAAATTGACATCTTAAAAATGTTGAATCGTCTAATCCGTGAACATCATTTAGGCCTTCTTTATTTTTTCAGAGCAATTTTTGTAATTTTTAGTGTAGAGGATTTTCATGACATTTC
>CM052451.1:9194343-9264875 GCA_028533085.1 Varecia variegata | reverse complement strand
CGTGAGCCACCACGCCCGGCCAATACCCAATAATTCTTGACAAATGTGTGTAAGATACTAATAGAAAAAAAGCACAAAATAGAAGAACATAGAAACCTGAATTGATGGAGAGCTACACCATACAGATGGGTTTAAAGACACCTTAAGTTTTTCTGCTTTATTAAATTTGGAAGTCATAGCTGTCAGTTATAAGAGTTAATATTGGCCAATGTTGTTCCTTTGAGGCTTTAATTTTAGACAAGTTTAAAATGCTGAACATACAGGTGAAATAATCTTCTGTCTCTGAATTCACACCTAGGCATTAGATACCAGTGAGCTTACAGCTTTCCAGAATTAATTCTAATCAATGAGATTTAATAACAACAACAACAAAAAACCCCCAGAAAAACAGGTTTCTTCATGGAACTCAATTGAAGATACTTATATTGAACATCAAAAAGCAATTAATAGGCTGGGCACAGTGGCTCATGCCTGTAATCCTAGCACTCTGGGAGGCCGAGGTGGAAGGATTTCTTGAGCTCAGGAGTTCGAGACCAGCCTGAGCAAGAGCGAGACCCTATCTCTACTAAAAACAAGAAAAATTCGCCGAGCATCATGACTTGTGCCTGTAGTCCCAGCTACTTCGGTGGCTGAGGCAGGAGGATCGCTTGAGTCCAGGAGTTTGAGGTTGCTGTGAGCTCTGATGAGGTCACTGTACTCTACCCGGGTGATAGAGCAAGACTCTGTCTCAAAAAAAAAAAAAAAAAAAAAAAGAAATTAATAGCCAAGATAATTTTTTAAGAGGAACAAAGGGATTAACTGTATCCTACTGAATATCTAGACTTATTTTAAAGTTATACTAATAAATAGACAGACTTACCAAAAAGAAAAGATATGGAAAAAACAAAAATTAAATTTCCAACTCACACCATAGTTACAGGTAAAGATCCAAATATGAAAGCATAACTACAAACATAATCTAGAAGAAAATAAGAACAGTATGGGAATAGGAAAGGATTTTTTTTAAAGATTGTACAGAAAGCACAAACTATGTAAGAAAAGATTGATATATTTTATTATGTTAAAATTTAAAACTTGTGTGAAATCAAACGCACTGTAAACAGTTTAAAAATAAGCCATAAACAGAAGAAATATTTATAATATAACCAACAAAAGATTAGTGTTCAGAATATATAAAGAACTCCTACAAAATAATAAAAACACAATCAAACAGAAAACTAGGCCAAGATAGTGAACTGACAAGATATGGAATTTGAATGGTTGGTTAGTAAACATATGAACAGATGTTTGTATCAATTTACATGGGTTTAGGGTATTTCAAAACTTCAACTAATGGTAACTTAAAGTCAAAGGACATTTGTTTCCTGCTTGATAAGTAGTATAGAGGTAGGAAGTTCAAGAGTTGGTTCAGTATTCTATGAGCATAGTAAATAGTAAGGGTTCTATGCCAGTATTTTTGATAATTCTCTTGAATTTTCTAAAAGTTGGGAGGAAGGGGGAGAGGAGAAAAGGCACTCTTCCCCCCAACACCTTCTCTTAGTAGGGAGAAATTTCTTTCCAGAAGATTTTGGATTTTACCTTCTGTCTCATTGCCAGTCACTGGTAGAGAGGAATGAACTCACCTGACTAAGAGTAATCAGGATTCACTCCCAAGACTAGCAAGGGATTATTATACCTTCTTTAGCATATTACTTTTGGCCCAATTCCTGAGCTAAATTGAATTTCTGTTGGCCAGGAAGAGAGGGGGTAATTGGCACAGTTATCACTCTCTCACTGATATAGATTGAGCCATATGATATTGACAATAATAATACAAATATGTATAATATATTCTGAAAACATAAAATATGAAATAATATAAATATATAATATGAAACAAATATAAAATATATAAACACAAGTGTTTACACATAAAAGTATAAAATACGCATGATATAACAAACATTGAATTTATGTAATGGTGTCTCTGGGGAAAAAAAGAGGGGACTAGGATTGAGAGAGGGAGTTCAACTGTATATATTTTCAAAATTAAAAAAGAATTATCTGAACTGAAACATATAAATTAAACAACAGTGCATTTTCTGGCTTCTTTGTTTGTAAACCTTATTACAAATAATGATAATGCACACAGGAAGGAGAAATGAATATTCTCAAGCATTTTAATTGGAAATGAAAATGGATAGAGTGAATTGGAGGACACTTTGGCAATGTATGAAATTTTAAATGTATATCTTTGACCTAGCACTTCTACTTTGAGGCATTTATCTGAAATGAAGAATTGGACAAAGATATATGTACAAGGAAATTTATTTTAACCTTTTTTTAGTAACGGCAGAAGTCTTTTTATAGTGGTGAAACCACCCAACTAAATAAATTATGGTATATACATCTAATGGAATGTTAAGGATCCATAAATAATGATATATAAATTTTAAGTTTTTACATGAAAAATATCTGTGATATTTGAACAGTGAAGAAGGCCAGAGAAAACACATGTTTAGAAACACATACATTTTTCGCAAAGAAAGAAATCTGGAAGTTTAGTCATCAAAATATTCATGATGGTTGTCCATGGGTGGTGACATTACAGATGATTTTCTTTCATGATAACTTGGTATTTTGTTTAAATATTTTTAAAATATTTGTGTTATTTTCATAGTTGGAAAAACCTTTAGGTTTTTCTTTTTGTCAATTAAAAATATAAAATTAAAAGCTGCTTATGTACTAATTTGGTCTAATTCCTCGTAGGAAGCAAGTAAACATATAGATTCATGTATTCAACAGATAATTTATGGAGGCTGTGCTGTGTGTCAGGCACTATTATAGGTGACAGAGATACAGACAGTTCATAAACAGGGAAGCTCTATTCATGGAATACCTTGAATGCGGAGATACATATTAGGTAGATAAATAAATAAATGGACAAAGCACTTTCAGGTAGTTATTCAGTGCAGGAGGAAAGTAAAGCTGGATGATGTTGAAAACAATGATGAGAGGGTGTGTGTGCATGCATGCATGGGTGGCTTTAACTTGTGTGGTCTGTGAAAGTCTCTCTGAGCTGTCTATGTTTGGGCTGAGAACTGGGTGACAGAAGGAGCTAGGCCTGTGAAGATCTGGGACTGAGGTCTTCAGGAAGAACACACAGCAAGTGCAAAGTACCCAGGCTGCACTGGGTTTGTCATATTCGAGGAACAAAAAGTAAAAGACATGGTGAGTAAAACTCAGTGAGATTGTAGAGACGACAGGGGCCAGCTCACATAAAGCCTTGCAGGTCATAAGGACTTTGTACTAACATTGTATTGTATGTGTTGTGGGAACTCATTGCAGAGTTTTAAGCAGGGAAGTGCCCTGATCTGATTTATGCCTTGAAAAGATCACTGCCTGCTGTGTTCAGGATGAATTGTAGGGCAGCAGACGTGATAGCAAAGACATCAGTTAGAAGTCTAGGCAGAAGATTATTGGATTTGAATCTGAGCTGGTAGCACTGGGGTGTAGACAGATTGGAGATATATATTTGGAAGTACAGTTCATGAATCTCAGAACTGAGGGAAAGAACTCCTCGACAATGAAACAGGGATAATGTTATCTCACAGGGTGTCACCATGAGGAGCCGCTGCATGTTGAGCATTTGGCATATCACTTCTTGTTAGCTACGTCCAGTTGTTATTGTGATTTTTATTGTTGTCAAAAATAAGGCATGTTACATGAGCAAAATTTTTCTGTAAAAGTTAAATTACATCTCTTGTATAACTCTCAGATTGGAAGTCTGTTACAGCACACACTACATGTTGTTACAAGCTAGAGTCTTACAGTGTCTTAATTTTTAGTGATCAGAGAGAAAGGTGCATTGGTTTTCCATTAGTACTTCACAATACTAGCCATAAATATATGTATCAGTAGCAGCATTATTCCTTTAAAAATTATGACTTATTTTTTTTTTAAGATAGACAAGCTTGATGGAATAGGGCACTGAAAATCTTGTCTGCAGTATGTGTCAAGAATGCTTTCACTTAGAGAATATTTCCCAGAAGTCAGTTAATGATGTTACTTTCAAATTCTGTAGTTTTTGGTTCTTTGAAGTGACCCTAATTATTATTTTTATTTTGGTTCTTTAGACGCAAATAAGCAAATCAAGTAACAGAATAGTTCTGACTACAAACCTTGATTATAAAATAAAGATCCTGTTTATAACCTTCAGAGATAACGAATTTTCATTATGTATGAAAAAACAATGCATGAGCATTTAACATTGGTAGAATGGTGAATAGCCAATTATGATTCATACACAATAGAATATCAGAGTATATGTTTTGAGTGAACTTTATATATAGTTTCCTAAATTTCAGTAGTTTAAATAGTAGACTAATTTTTTTATGAATAATAAAATATCTAACAATGCATTTTAATAATTTAAAATCAAGTTAGAAGATAATGACTCCATAATTACCACATGAAATGCCTCTTTACTGATTTTGACTGTTCACTGCTACCTTCTATTATAAACACATATTTAACACACACACACACAGACACACACATACATATATGTATTTTATACAAAATTGTTTTTATATAATTAAGAAAACAAAAACAAAAAGAAAATAAAAATTTCATAGTTATACTACTTAGTGAGTGAGCCTTTTTTCCTATTTATATTTTAAATATATATTTTTCTGTACATTTTTAATCTAAAAAACACCTTTCCATTGTTGCTAAATTTTCATAACATCTTTTTTTCTCTTGTAGATATGGCTTATACTTTTTTTGCTTTTTTTAAATTGTGGTAAATAAAACATTTATAACATTCACCATTTTAATCATTTTTAAGTATACATTTCAATGGTGTTGGGTACATTCGTAATGTTCTATAACATTCCTTTTAAATATATGAAAAACCGTCATTTACTTGACAGAGCCTCTGCTTTTGGACATCCACATTGTTTCCATGATTTTCTATGAGTAATGCTATGACAAACATTCTTGATGCAAAATATTTGTTCATATATGAATGCTTTTTTATGATAAAGTCCAGAAAGTGGTATTGTTGAGTTAGAGGGTATACAGATGCTCCTTGACTTACAATGGGATTATGTTCCCAGTAAACCCATCTTAAATTGATAATATCGTAAGTCAGAAATGCATTTAATATACCTAACCTACCCAACATCCTAGCTTAGCTTACTGCTCAGAATACTTACATTAGCATACAGTTGGGCAGAATCATCTAACACACAGCTTATTTTGTAATAAAGTAGTGAATATCCCATGTGATTATTGAATACTGTACTGAAAGTGAAAAACAGAATGGTTGTATAGGTACTTGAGGAACGATTTCTATTGAATGAGTATCACTTTGGCACCATCAGAAAGTCAAAAAAATCTTAAACGATCATAAGTCGCAGGGACTGTTTGTATTTGTTTAAACCTATTGATGATAGCCGCTATGTTTTTTTTCTAAAATGTGATACAAATTTATATTCACATTATCGGCATGTGAGCCAGTTCAATTTCACCACATTTTCACTAATACTTTTATAATAAAATAAATATATTTTAGATCTAGAAGTTTTAATAAAAAGTAAACACACACCTTCCTATTTTGCTTCATAGTTATTACAATGGGTGCTTTAAAAAATGCCAATTGCTAAATTAAGAAGTATTTTATTTTAACTTTATTTGATTATTAGTGAAGAAAGGAAATTTGTTCTTAAAACATTGTTAATGCATTGATTGGGGAAATATGAGTTTGCACTCAGGCTTTATTCAAATTCATGTAGAGAAGGAGAATCATTCAGTCTTCTAGGGTAAGGAGAGCACTTATGGCCCAGTGGAAGAATAGGTTGTGACAGTAGGGGGAGGGACATTGAAATTAGAGAATTAAACATAACCTAATATCTATAAAGTTCTGCAGGTATTAAAAAAAAAAGAACTAGCAAGATAGTGACAATTACTTTAGCATGTATCCTGTACTTTTATTGTTCCGTTACTAATACAAAATTGACATCTTTTCACCCAAAATTTTCAGCTTAATTTGAAAGATATTTTCCGTAGAAACCTAATTTTGACTTTGTGATATGTATCTGTGAAAACACATTATTTCCTGCTTTCCTGGAATGAATGAATTTCTGTAGATAACATGAAAGACATATCTTGAAATTTTTTTTTTCCTTGCTCTTTTCCACATGGTTCTTATTTGTGTATGTGTACAATGGAGGAACATGTGACTCTTTTACTCCCTTTTAGTTTTATTTAAAATGCCATTTTCTGACAATATTACATAGTAATAGCATGGAGGTAGTGATACCCAGCCAATAATACCTAATAAAATGTAAAGTGGGAAAGAATCACTAATAAAGGTCCTAGCTTGTAGAGATGAAAGTACTAATATTTGCAGTTTCCTTTTTTAACCCATTACAGCTTGCAGTTTTATTACTGTACGAAAATTACTTCAAAATTATTAATGGCCTTTTTTTCCTTCTCCATTGATCTCACTAAATCCTCATCCTGCTGGGCTTTGCATAATAGTGTACTTTCTTGGTATTTCTTATCTTTCTAAGTGTTTGCCGAGTTCTTAAATTGCTTCAGACCCTTTCCGGCTATTTACGCCTCACTTTTCTTTCTGAAAACTGTGATTCTCTTACCAAAGTTCTGCTTCTGTATTCCCAATTGCCTTTATTCTCATGTATTTTCCACAATGTTTCCTCAAATTCAGTAAATCTAAGCTTGAATTGTTTCACTTAACCCCTCATTGCATGTAGTTTGGCCACCAGTCCTAAGAATCGATATTTGGCATCATCTTTAGTTCTTCCTGTTCAAAATCCCCTGTAACCAAATAGTCACCACGTATTTCTGGTATCTACACATTCCTCTCCAGTTTCCCTAATGTAATGCTGAGTGTTGTGATTTGTCTTACACTGAGTTCTCTTAAATAACCTTTATTTCTTAAAATATAGAGATGAGTTTTATACATATAATTTGGTCTTGTGAAACATGGAGGGAAAGTGAGTACCTTGGACAGGAGTCTTGTTTTGTTTACTTTGTGTTTCTAGCACAGTCGCCCAGCACGTGTTTAAGAAATGTTTTTTTGAATGAACTGCACAAAGACTAAATTTAGAGCTTCTTTAGTTCTAAATTCTGTGAAATGAGTCAGTTTGAGTGGAACTAATTTTTCTTTTGCTTTGTTTTACCCTTTTCACTATAGAGTAAAATACTTTAGTTATTCATGTTTGTTGATTTTGTTAAGGGTATTCTGATGGTTCTTTTTACGAAATTGACTTAATGTATAAGACATTTTTCCCTTTCTTTTTAGGTTTTGGAAGGAAGGATGTTGTAGAACACTTACTGCAGATGGGTGCTAATGTCCATGCTCGTGATGATGGCGGTCTCATCCCACTTCATAATGCCTGTTCCTTTGGCCATGCTGAGGTTGTGAGTCTGTTACTGTGCCAAGGAGCTGATCCAAATGCCAGGGACAACTGGAACTATACCCCTTTGCATGAAGCTGCTATTAAAGGGAAAATCGATGTGTGTATTGGTAAGTATTATTTGATGGTATCTAAATTATAAGGTCAACATGACAGGTATACAATTTTTAAATAAAGGTTTACTCTTGTTTTTTTTGTGTTATAAATAGTGTTCCCTTAGACTAGGTAAGAGTTTATTGTTTCTTCTAGAAGCAATTCTTTTCCATCAAAAGAGAAGTAGAGAGATGGTAATCTAAAGTTAGTTAAGAACAAGATTCACAACATTAACTCTCCAAATGCAAGTCAAATGACAACTGGCATGGAACTAAATTTTGATGGATTACTGTTGTCAAATTTAGTTAACTTACAGTCTCTTTAAAAGACTGCACATTTTCCATGTTGGCATCAATGAGAGCCATTATAAAGTACGCGTTCTTACTGAATTGGATGACATATTTGGATACTTTAGGTTGGTTCAAGGAAAGTCATCTAGTACCGTACAGTAGTCCCCCCTTATACATGGTTTTGCTTTCTCAGGTTTTGCTTTCCATAGTTTTGGTTACTCTTATTAAATGATAGTCTAAAAATATTAAATGGAGAATTCCAGAAATAAAGAATTCATAAGTTTCAAGTCCAGCACTGAGTCTCATGAAATCTCACACCGTCCTTCCCCATCCGCCTGGGGCATGAGTCATCCCTTTGTCCAGCACATCCATGCTGTGGTTGTTACCCGCCAGTTAGTTACTTGTCTCCTTCTCGGTTATCAGATCCACTGTCGCGGTATTTCAGTGCTTGTATTTAAGTCATCCTTATTTTACTTCATAATGGCCCCAAAGCATAAGCATAGTGATGCTGGCAGTTCAGATCTGCTAAAGAGAAGCTGTAAAGTGCTTCCTTTAAGTGAAAAGGTGAAAGTTCTCCACTTAATAAGGAAAGAAAAAAATCAAATGCTGAGGTTTGCTAAAATCTGCAGTAAAAATGAATCTTCTGTCCATGAAATTGTGAGGAAGGAAAAAGAAATTCATGCGTTGCATGTATAGAGTTCAGTATTATTTGCAGTTTCAAGCATCCACTGTGGGCTTTGAAAGTACCCACCTCAGGTAAGGGCTACTACTGTACTAAGGCAAAGGCTTGTTCTTTCTTTCGCTAAAATTGAACAGCAGCCAGTTTATTAGTACTGGAATTTTTGAGTGAGTGTTTCACACATAATAGTTCAAAGTTTAATATTTTCAATATGTGCCATAGTTTAGAGAAAAAGCAATCTCTAACAAAAGTGAACTTTTCAGTCATTTTCAGTATCTAGATGATATGAAATTGTATTCAGTAAGCATTTCATTCTCTCATATATATATATTTAGATTTTGCTTTATTGTATACCATTTTTTATTTTGGAATCTAAAACAAATAAGCTTCTAGAGGACAAGCATAGTTTCTCTTGGGTTTGTCATCCATTTCTTAATACTCAAGATGACGGTTGTTTGTTTAGCCCATGGCAGGTTGTGATTTACATAATCGTTGTTTTCCTAGATGACATCCATTTCAGTATAATCAGTTTTTTAATGATAAAACTCAAATATATATGTGATTTTAAAAGCTATAGTGGTTCCACTAAGTTTTTCTTTTAATAATGATTAAGATTATTCCCTCCTCATAGCTGACTATTCCAGCCTCCGATATATTTTTCAGTTTTCCTCAAATTATTGCACTGCCTGACAAATAACTTTTTTTTTTTCCCATCACATTCTCTGTCATTACCTTTTGTCACTTCAGCGTCCATTGTCACAACCCTGGATATCCTGTCCTTTTAGGTCTTTAACATCTTCCACTTTCAGTTGATTCTCCGATTTCCTCCTAAGTCTCTCACTAACACAGCCACATCCTGGACTGTCATTACATAAAACTACCTTGAAAAGTTTGAACTTATAACATCCACTCTCTGACCACAAAACCTCTTAAGTTACCTGCTTTGGTATGTGATAACTATTATTGAACTTGATATATATTCTTACCTAGTCTTCTAGGTTTTCAGCTTCCCTGCTGTCACCCCTCCTTGCTTCACCTTGTTGTCATATCCATTGGATTTTTCTCAGTTGTTGGTCATAGAATTTTATAGTTTTCTCACCTTCTTAAAATATCATCCTTTCTAAGCTTCAGTGTTCTATTTTTCTACCTTTACCTCTCTGAATTTTTCATACTATCAACACTTTGAATATCTTACTGAAATTAATATTCCTATTCTCCTGCTCTTACTCAAAGTACATAATGAAAATGCCCCTTTTATCTAGATCTAGTTTCTGTTGAAATAAAGGACTAAATGTAGGACTTGAATTTTTAAAGAATGGATCCCTGCAGCCCCCAACTCCCACAATTCTCAGTAGGCTTTGGCACGTATTGCCTTCTTTCTGTTTAAGTTCTTGGGCCTTAAAGTTGAAGGAAGGGCACCTTTGCTTAAGCAAAATATAAATGAGGATATAGTTGCTATAAATTAGGTAGCATAGTTATTATGGAAAGCAAGATTGTTTGTAGACCCTTCTGTATACGTAATTAGCTTTCAGGAACCTCTTAGGAGGTTTATTTTCAGGCTCATTGAAACCTCTGAAAGCTTATATATCATACTTTCTGAATTTGGGTATGGTTAAGGAATCCTGAGGTGTTTCTGCAAAGCAAATTTTCACTTTGGGACAGCTGGACAAAAGACTCACAGAATTTATCTTTTTTCTTTTTTGCTCGAATCTGATGTTTTTTGAGAGATTAGTGTTCAAAATTGATTTTTAAAAGGTTTTTGCCTAGATGATGAAATGCTGGCCTGATTATTTTTAAGATTAATGATATCTCTATATGTGGGGTAGAATAGCAAATATATTTGATATTTATAATGCTAGAGCTAAACTACATTACCACTGGCTTGAGAGAGACATCTGGACAGCACATACCTGGGCTTATGTCCTGACCACACCAGTTGCCAGCTGTGTGTGAGACCAGGGGCCATGTATGTAGCCTTCATGTTTTATTATATGTGAAATGGGAATGCTATCCATACTTCATAGGGCTCTTGAGAGGATTAGCAAACACATATAAAGTACTTTAGACGAGTACTTGGTATGGTGCACACCCAACAAATATTAATTGCCATTATTAATTACTATTATTTATTGTTGCTAAGATCTCAACTTGAATTATGCTACCATGTGGTGTAGGCTTCCTTGTTTCCTCTGTCCTTTATTGACATTTCTTAAAAATATCAATTTAAAAGTCTCTAATCCATGTGTTTCTTTCAAAGATGCTATATAGCTCTTATCAAAAAAAAAAAAAAGAAAATATAAACAGATTCTTTTATTTAAAAAAAAATCAACTTTAAATGCTTGTATAATTAAACCAACTACTTAAAACAGAGGTCCAGGAATTCATTGGATAATTTTTATATTGTGTAGAACAAATTGAATTTCAGAAATTAATACATTTTCTGCCTTTAGAACTTATTCATTTGTCCTTGCTTTCTCTACCCCCAGAATATTTTTCTCTAAAAAATTAAAATAAGTGATAACTTCTTTTCTGAATATATGCTATGATTTTTTTTTTTTTTTTGAGACTAAGTGTTAGTGCTTGGAGATTCCATTTTAAAAGCAAATTATAAACATACCTTTCATAGAGTCAGCTGGTATAAGATCTGGAAGTCATAATGGACACTTGTCATGTTTTTCTTAGTTCCTTTTTTCGTTTTGGCTGACTAGTATCCTTTAAAAACTATGGGCAGTCATTGTGGGCAGGAATACAGAAGCTGGTAGAGTTAGATTTCTTTCTTCTTTCCACTTCTTGGCAGTCAGGGATAGCCTTGGTTTGGTCAGTCACATACTCCCTTTTGTAATGTAGAATTTTGAGTACAAAGTTTTAGTGATATTTAGGAATCATTCATAGCAGCAGATTTTTGCTGCGGTGTTGGCAGTGGCCTGGCCATGATGTTGCCCCTAAAAGACAATTGTGCTTCCTACTACTTAAGAAAGCCCTATACCTTTTTGTCTGTTTTCTAAGGTTGGTCCTCTACCCTCCTGTCAGTTCAGTTGAAGGTAGACATTGGTTTTGTTATTTGCAGATGAATAGAACTGTTACAGAGATCTTGAGAAAGCTGCTAAATAGAAGTTGCAGGATGGGGACTCTGAACTAATAAAGAAATCTCTTGAATCTTTATATAATTCCCACTGCCTTCACACTGTTTGCATGTATACCATGTTCCCATCTCTCCTTATACCCTGTGATTCTCAAGGGTGAAGGGAACAGAGTGTGTTCCCTTTGGAGGCTTCTTCCAGGTACCTCAGTAGTGGGGGAAAGCTTGCTGGCTCCACAGCAAATAATTCTAAAGACAATAGAGGTGTATGGTCTTCTAACATATGTGGGATTCTCACAGACTGGAAAACCCCAACATCTAGACTTGAAGCCCAGCAAGCCAAGTGAAAAACAACTCCTCTCAGCCACAGGGGACGATTGAGGCCACAAACAGAATACATGTCCAAGACTGCTAAAGGGGTCAGATAAATACCTGAATATGAAAAATAAAAATATCCCCCAGGGAAATTAAAGTGTAGTGTGTGGAAGAGATTTCTGGGGCCAAAAAGACCCTAATTTTTTTCAGAGTAAAGAATTCAGTAGACAAATTAAAGAAAGACCATGTTAATAGCATGGAAAATAAAATGTAAGAAATATCCCAAAATACAGAGAAAAATGTTAACATATGGATATTATGATGAAAAAGATAAATAAATCTAGGAAAGTAGGCATTATTTTAAAACCCTACATGTGATAGGAGTTTCAAGGGGTGGGGGGAGAAGAAAAACTGATGAAAGAGAGCAATGATAATTAAACACATGACAAGCAAGAAAAACCCATATTGAAATTGAAAAGACTCAAGAAATTCCATGAGAGATTGGTGAGAAAAGATACATTAAGGGAGATATATTCTTGAAGTTTTCTGGGAAAAAGGAGCAAGTTGCCTACAGAGGGGAAAAAAATCAGGCAAAGTCCTTTCAATTTACAACATTAAAAGCTTAAAGACAGTGGAATACCTTCTATTGACTACTGAAAGAAGAGGATTAAACTGTAATTTCCTTGATAAAGAGCAGTTCTTCAGCTTTTTGGGAGTAAGAAAGGCTGAATAGAGCAAGTGACATTATATTAAAGAAACAAAGCTTCTGCCACTTGCTTTCTTGCTCTTTCTCTATATTTTTACACAATTCTTGTTTTCATTTGTCTTATATGCAGAGACTAAAGGATCCTTACTGAATATCTTAATTTGGGAGCCCAAAATTCAAGCTGGTACTTAAAATCTAACAGTTGGGACTTAAAAAGAAAACAACAAAACAACCTCATTTTCCAGGCTCAATGGCATTATGTAGTAGTGATTGGCGTCAAAGAGACTTGAGTCCGTGAGTGAGTTACTTCTTTCGTTATTGTAATGGGGGTAATAACTATACGTCATAAAATTGTTAAGAGGATTAAATGAGGTAATACAAGTGAAGTACCTTTGTACAATATCTGTATATTATTAGTATAATACCTGTGTAGGATGTGCTTAGTAGTTGGCAGCTCCTCTTATTGTTATGAAAATAATATTAGAAATAATTTTTCTCTATTACATTATATTGTTTTAGGTACTTTTGTATTTACTGAAAATGCAAGGAAAAATAGAGATCTGAATTAAAGAAAGATCTGAATTAAAAAAAAATGTATTTTTCTGAAGTCTTTAAGCAAATTGGCTTATTAGGGGAGATTAGGCCGACTATATAAAGATAGTATCATTTAATACCATAATTAAAATTGGTTATCTCAATGAACTAATAAAAGCAATTAGCAGTTATTCTCATTTTCTCCATCCCAATTCAGAACTTCAATTAATTATTTAATATGTAATAGGATTTCTGCTAGTTTTTTTCCCCATTATTTACACTTTAAGAATTCCTTGTTATAAAATTATGTTTTATCTCTTTTTCTCCTTCCTTTGCCACAGAAAAAGTAAAGGACATGCCTTAGCTTGTGATCATTCAACTAGATAAAACTTAAGTTCATTTGATCAAATGTAACAAACATATCAACCCAGAGAAGATCCTAGTTCAGAAAAAAAGTTAAAGCAACCAGAATTACAATATATAGTCTATATATTTGGTTGGAAATAACCCAGCTGATTGACTTGTTAAATTGTGGGCTGATAAAATACGGAGTTACCAGCAGTAGGGAGGATTTTGCTCTTGGAGTAACTGAGGGCCACTGTGGTCTGCTGCAGAGAGCAGTGAAATAGGAGGCAGAGGACATGGAGACTACTTTTGGGTATCCCAGTAGCAAGCACTTTCATTTGAGACAGATTATGGAGCAGATTACTCTCTGTGCCTTATTGACTTTGTTTATTAAATGGAAATAATGGAACTGTTTTATTTTTATCTTGCTAGAGTTTTTTTGTAAAGATAAATCTAATAGTTGTGCCTTTAAACATTTTCTGTTTATAAAAAGTGATATGCTGTACTCACTATTAAATTGGAACTAACTGATGAGCACACATGTGCATAGGGGAAGTAAAACTCAATGGAAATCAAGCAGGGAGGAGGGAGAAGAAGGGGATGGACAGAAACCCACCTAATGGGTACAGTGAACACTATCTGGGTGATGGGCACACTTTTAACCCTGACTCAAGCATTACAAAAGCTATCCATGTAACCCAAAACACTTATACTCCTGTAATACTTTGAAATAAAAACAAACAAAAAAAGTGATATGCTATATATGGTAGGTAAAATAATGATCCAAAGATACTCACATCTTAGTTCTTAGTACCTGGGACTATGTTACTTTACTTGGCAAACAGGAATTAAGGTTACAGATGGGATTATGGTTGCTAATCAGTTAATCTTGAGATGGGGAGATTATTATGGATTATCTGGGTGGGCCCAAAGTATTAATAATTACGAGGGAGGGAGAGAGGAATGTTCGATTGATGCAATGTGAGAAGGGCTCAAGCCACCCTTTGCTGGCTTTGAAAAGAGAAGAGTGCCATGAACCAAGGAATCCAGGCAGCCTCTAGAAAATGGAAAAGGCAGGGAAATAGATTTTCCCAAAAGTCACCAGTAAGGAATGCAGCCCTGCTGACACCTTGATTTTAGCCCAGTGAGACCCATGTCAGATTTAGGATCTCTAAAACTGTAAGATAATAAATTTATGGTGGTGGTGTTATTTTATACCACTGGATTTATGATAATGTGTTACAGCAGCAATAGAAAATTAATATATTATAAAGCCACCTTACATCAGCTTCTCAAAATTTATTTAGATTTAGCCTCTCTGAAAAGAGTAGTAGAACATTTTTTGGTATAATTAAAACTGCATTTTTGTTAATGTTTAAAATTTCTGTCTCTTCAGATAAGTAGCAGTTGATGTTGGTAAATAGAGAAGAATAATACTTGTTAAGTACTCTTAAAATAATTATAAAAAAAGATAATATAGTCAACTCTCATTTGTACTTAAATTATTATTTTGAAGTATTTTCAGATTTGGGTTAAATTATGTGACTGAGATATTTTAAAATACAAGAAATTTTGCATTAAATTATGTGTGAAGAGTCCTTGTTCTCAAACAGTTGTTTGTTTAGACTGAACATTTTCTTTGTTGTCATCAGGTGCTACATAATGAAATTTGAAAAACATTGTGTAACTTGACAACAACATTGTTTCTTATATTTAAAAATGGGAATTTTATTGTCTGCAATGTGAGGCATAATTAAATATTTAATTTGAACTGAAGGCTAACTAGGGCCCTAAGATTTCCTTTTTTTTTTTTTTTTACTCGAAATCACTATTACCTTGGATAGATCTATAAAATCTGTGCTTCTGGGGAATCTGTTTCTGAAAAGAGTAAAGTAGCCATTGTAAAGGTTTACTATACAAAGTGCTTTGAGAACCTTCAAACTCTAATGAGCTGTTTGGTCTAGAATTTATTCAGTGACTAAGAAAACAAAGATGCTGTTGAAATTCCACTGCCTTATTTTATATTAGACTAGGAAGAAGCAGCTTATTCAGGGTGTGAGAGGGGAGGGGTTAGGTTAACAGGAGTGGGGAAAAGGTGACAGCATTCCATATGCCATCGATATTATTGGTATTATTGCATGGCAAACTCTATTGGGATAGGAATTTGCCTTCTTAGCGTTTGTAACTAAGCACACAGAATTATTTCCCTGCTCTCACTGAACCTATTGACATGAGAAAAAATTCTGTAGCCAGTGACTTTGCTATGACTTTGCTATATGGAAGCCACGAAACCTGAATTAAAGAAAGAATGATCTACTTTGTACTGAAGAAGTTTAATTAAAGAGTAGGACACTAGAAGCAGGATAGAAATTCTGGGTCATGGGTCATGGATGGCAGTAGGGTCAGCTAGACCAGGAGGGTCTGAAACCAGGCAGTGGAGTTAGCTAATGAATGGGATTGTTTACAGACTAGAGAACTCTTGGGAAGGGTCAGATAAAACTTTGAAATTGTAGTAAAAACTGCATGTAAAATTGGAAGCAGACACTCACCATTCAGGAGAACCAAGAATTGAGAAGTGGAGAACCAAGCCAACTCCAGGGACTTGAGCAGCAGAGGTGTGTCAACCTGCTCATTACAGTCCTCCCTTAAAGTTGATGTGCCTTGGCTTCATGTCCACTCTGGTTTTCAAACCTGAGACAGAATGAATCTGATGTCCCCCCACCTTGAGTCAGATGTTGACCACTAATCAGTCATCTTTGGTCTCAGAGAAGTTTCCTAGTATTGACTTGGCCCTTGGGGCCGCCACTATATATAAGTGCCATTCCCAGAGAGTGTCCACAACCCAGAGTTGGGTTAGGGTGAGCCTGGGAGGCCAGAGGGGGAAGAAGAGGAGGAAGCAAAGATGAGCTTGATTTTGATTTTGGATCCCTTCAGAAATTGATTAATGTTAGTGTTCTTTGAGCCATCTCATTGTGCCTTTTTAAGGATACCTTACTTCTATTTCTGAGGGAAGTATTCTTATAAAACCTTTCTACAGCCATCTGTAATCACTTCTGAGTTTATTATGTGTGCATGTACTGCCACCCCACTGTGTCTTCCCTGTTCATGTATATGCTCCATTGTCCCAGTGGACATGACTTGCAAAATATAAGTTAAAAGATAAAATTATTAAGAATTTAAGATGGTGACAGCAGAGTGTTAAACTATCGTGGGTCCCTGTGCCAATTGCATAGCTTGTATGCCCATGATGCTACATAACTTGCATGTCCAAATGCTCCACAGAATTCTAATTACACTTAAATTATATCCAAACTCTTTATCAGGGCCCTACTTGGCCTGGCTCCTCCCTACATCATGGACTTGGTCCCTGTCATTTTTTTCCCCTTTCTATCTACCTTCCAGCTATACTGGCCTTTTTGTCTCTGGAATGTGCCAAGCCTGTTCCTTCATCAAGAACTTGTTTCTTTTGCCTAAGGCATTCCTTCCCCAGATTTTCATTTATATCATTAATTCTTGAGAGTTGTGCCCTAACAAAGCTATCATAATTTCTTGCCCTGCCCGGCCCTGCTTGTCTAGTTACTCTAACTTTTACCATGTTTCATTTTACATCATAGCTCTATTACCTGAAATTGTATGTTTGTTTAATCATACATTTATTTACTTGTTTGCCATCCGTCTGTGTACTCTTCCCAACTCTGTGCCTGAGGATAAACCTGGGAACCTTCTCTGCCTTAGTTTAGGCTGTATCCCTGGTATAATATACCTGCCAGAACCACATTGTGTTTTTAATTGCATTTCCCTGATGAGTAATGATGGTGAATGTCTTTTCATATGCTTCTTGGCCATTTGCATATATTCTTTGGAAAAAAGTCTATTCATAGCTTTGTCCATTTTTAAATTGGGTTGTCTTTTTATTACTGAGTTTTAGGGTTTTTTAAAATATATTCTAGATACAAGTTGCATACTAAATAAATGATTTGCAAATTTTTTCTCCCATTCTGTATGTTGTCTTTTCACTTTCTTGATAGTGTTCTTTGGATTACAATAGTTTTAAACGTTGGTGATTTGATTAATGGTTAACATTAAAAAGTCTGTTTTTTCTTTTGTTGCTTGTGCTTTGGTGTCACATCTAAGAATCCATCACTGAACTCTAGATCATGAAGATTTAACCCTATGTTTCCTTCTAAGGGTTTTAGCTCTTAGATTTAGGTCTTTGAGACATTGGGAATTAACATTTGTATATGATATGAGGTAAAGGGTCCAACTTCACCCCTTTGCATATAGCTATCCAGTTTTCCCATTCAGTTGTTAATAATATTCCCTTACAATTTTTTTTATTTCTATAAGCTTCATAGTAATGTACCCCCTTTTATGTGCAATTCTAGCTATTTGAGTCTTTTTCCTTTTTTTCTGGGTCCATTTAGCTAAAGGACCCAGTTTATATTACATGTATGGCTAGTTCCTTCCTTCTTGTTTTTGTATGGTGTTTCATTGTATGGATGTAACATAGTTGGTGGTTGTTTGGGTTGTTTCCAGTTTGTAACTGTTATAAAGAGGGCTACTGGAAGCACTGATATTTGTGTCTTGCTGTGGACATATTGTTTCTTTTCTCTTGGATGGATCCATAGGAGTGGGATTGCTGGGTGGAATGATAAGTGTATGTTGGACTGTATTAAAGAAGCTGCATTTCCCTGGTGGCTGAACACATTGAGTATATTTTCATGTACTTATTGGTCATCTGTGTATTTTCCTTTGTGAAGCATCTGTTCAGATCTTTTGACTTTTTTAGGAGTATATGCTTACTGAGTGGTGAGAATTCTTTTTGTGTTATGACTGTGGGGCTTTGTTGGATAGATGTATTGTGAATGTTTTCTCCCAGTCTCTGCTTTGCCTTTCATTTTCTTAATGGTGTCTTTATGCAAGCAAGGGTTTTTAATTTTGGTGAAATCCCATGTATCAATTAAAATAGGAAAAGTATTTGGTGTTTTACCAGCATTGGAATAACAAGGTAAGATTTCTATTCAACAATTATTCTTAGGCTAAAAACAGTTGATACGAAATAAGATTATAGTTTTAATTACATGCAAGAAATGCAAGAAAGCAGTTTTTAGTTTGAGGGTCAATTTTTCAGGCACTTTATATAATAACTTGTTTAGGATGCATTTTTAAAAAATTAAAGTATCCGCCATTCCATATGAAAAATTGAATATATTATGTGACCCATTTTTAAGATTTAACAATAAAAGTCAGGTGGGCCTTGTTTAATTTAAAATAATTATCTAAAATATGCATAGTTATTTCTGAGATAACATTGTTTGCCCCTACTATTTAGAGGTATATTTCCAAAATTTAGGGAAATAAGTTATTTTTAATAAGTTGTTGCCTGAAATCTTTCCATAAATGAAGACTCATTAATTCCTAATACTTAACATTTTTTTTTTTTTGGTTTGTGCTTTTCTTCAATATGTCCTGTTAGCTTTGTGAACATTATCTGCTTTTCCAGGATCAAAGGACATACAGATGTTCTTTGAGCTGTTTCTTCATGTTACTGGCTTTGGTATAAGTCTCATAGCTTTGTGTATTCCCAATACTAAGAGACAGGAATTATGAACAGATTAAAGTATCACAGACTAGTCTTCATAGTTCTGGTGTAGTTTAAACCTTCAGTTATTATTGGCATGTAGAAGTAGAGTAGTCCTCTGTCTACTGAATGTAATTACTTTCCAATACAACCAAAGGATGATGTTTCAGTCTCTTAGACTGAATCAGATCAAGTGTGAACTTAAGCATGTTCTAAATTGGTTAGTGCCTTGCTGTATGCTCCCATAATATTCTCTTTAGATCTTACTTGGTTCATCTTGCCTGGTATGCTGTTAGTTTTCTGTGGTAGGAAACTAAAAATAATCTTGTTCACTCTTATACTCTCATTGCTTATCAGTAGTGTCTAATTATACACTCAGGAAATGTGTATGAAATGACAAAGCAATTCACAAGAAGGTGGCTTGGTTCTGTCTGACTTTTTCATACTAGTCTGTGTTACATGGATAAGGAAACTGAGTGATTACTACTTCTTGATTGGGTGATATTTTAGGATCCTTTATTTTAAAGTAATGTGAATTTGCAGTATGTCAGACACTCTCAAATACCTAAGTATAAAATATATTTTATAGTCAGATATAAATAATGTTTAGATTATCTGCCCTTTGTCAAGTAACTGTTTATTCTTCATTATGATGGGTAGTTGGATGTTGATTCTCATCATGTATTAACTTTTGGTTATAATGAGTTTTTTATAAAGAATGGGTAGTCAAATATTTTTTCTTGTAACTTATAGGTTAAACCCATGAATTGCCCCTCGCAGGAGCAAAGGAGTTGAGATGGGGAGGGAGGAGAAAGAATAAGGTGATGGTGGTGGTAAACTTATCAAAAATTGCTGTGGATAGATGGTACATAATATTATAAAGGGTTTTCCCTCGAGGCAATTCAAAGTACTTAGCCAAGTAATTTCAGATATATTTGTATCCTGTGGGTGAAGCAGATGGTTCAGATTACCTACCATTTTACCAGTGAAGAAAGGAGAAAGTTGTTACTTTGCCACAGTCTGTAGCACTGATATAATAAAATTGTTATGATAGAAATGTTTTCTTAACTGAGAACTGAAAGTTCTCTCTGTTTAGTGGGATTTGTTTAAGAATACATTTTAAGCATAAAAATTAATTTCATTCTGTAAGTTTGCCAAATTCTTTTTTATTCTTCTTAGTGTAGCTTTTTAAACCATCTAATATTTGGTGAATTTAAAGCGGAAAGTAATCTTTACCTAGCTTTACCAAAAAAACCCCAAAAAACCCCCAAAAAACTCTCTAAAAAACAGAAACTTTAATCTACTAAAATTTAAATCAAGTTTTTATATAACTCACTCCTAAAGTAATATCCCTGCAACTTTATTTTATATATCTACTATATTTAGAAAGATATATTTACTTTCCCCCTACAAACTCTATTTTAGTTTAAATTATCTGATTACTTCCGTGGTTACCTACCCTTTGGATGAAGTTAATGTCCTGGAACTTAGAGTGGCATGGGATTGGGGGTGGGGGAGAGGAGGACAGAATCAGTGTTGGACTGCCTCTGGTACATTCTTATCTCCTATTATGTTAAATATAATATTTCAAAAGTTGACAACTTTCTGGGTTCTGTCTTAACAGTACCAATAATATTAGAATTATTAGATGTTCGTTAAAGAAAAATTATAAAATACACTGATAACAACTGCCACACCTTGTTTTCTGTCCCTTTTCTTTTACTTTTTTTTTTTTAAAGAGATAGGGTGTCACTCTGTCATCGCCCAGACTGGGGTGCATTGGCACAGTCATAGCTCACTGCAGCCTCCAACTCCTGGGCTCAAGCCATCCTCCCACCTCAGCCTCCCCAGTAGCTGGGAGTACAGGCGCACACCACCATGCCCAGCTAATTTTTTTAATTTTTATTTTTTGTAGAGATGGGGTCTCACTATGTTACCCAGGCTGGTCTTGAACTCCTGGCCTCAAGCAATCCTCCCGCCTCGGCTTCCCAAAGTGCTGGGATTACAGGGGTGAGCCACCAAGCCCAACCATTATTACCTGTCTATTTAGACTGTGGTTCAGTGTGGTAACCATTAAATTAAAATTAATTACAATTTTAAAAATTAAAAACTTAATTTCTCACTTGTATTAGTCACATTTCAAGTGCTTGATAACCGTATCTAGCTATTGTTTATCATATTGGAAAGTTCAGATACAGAAATTTCCAGTTCTGTTGCTATAGAACTGCAGACAGTTCTATTAGAAGTACTGTTAGACCCAGTGAACCTGTGTACACAATTCATTTCACATAAAAATGGGATCATTTCATCATACTATTTTGTTTCCTCATTTTTTTTTTACTTTGTGTTGTGAACATTTTTCATTTTCAATGTTTTTTTATGTAATCTCATTTTAAAGGCTTTGCAGAATTATATAGAAATAACTTTTTTAAAATCAGTTACATGTTTTAGTCTATTTCTGATTTTTTTTTTACCATTTTATAAACAGTACAAGAAATATCCTTTTCATTAAATATATGTATAAACCTTAATTACTTTAGGATAAACTCCTGGAAAGCCACAACTTCTTAATAAAGACCAAAGAAGTTTTAGCTCCTAGAGAGCTTCACTAGGGCTCTTAATTTAGTCTGTCATATTATCTATTTATATGTCATCCACAGATGAGTAGGTTAAGAAGAGTCAGTCCCACACCTTCCTTATTCTTTTCAGAAATTAGCTGAAAATTCAGCAAAGTCTTGAGAATTTGGTTCACTTGATTTTGTTTCATTATTGTCTTATTTTTCCTGCTAGAATATCTGCCTTCTGCATTTTTGACATCAGTTTTCCATATAAAAACTGAATTGCCATCTTTTAAAGAAGCCTCAATATATCATTTGCATAAAAAGTAAGGTTGATAAAATTCTATACTTGTGTCCTTAAAAATGAAAAGAGCCAAGCATGAGAGTGATTTTCCCTTCTGAAATAATCCCGGCTGACACTGAGTACCGTTATCTTGATGGCTTGCCTACTTACGTTCAAACTGCTTTCAGGAAGGTTACATTATTTTCACATTTACCTGATAAATTCAGGACTATGTTAGTAGGCATTCTGGACAAATATATATATATTTACATTTATTCATTGTGTTTTATTAGAATTGCTGGAAAAGCAGTGGTATGAGTGCTTTCATTCTCCTAAGGCCTTTACGATGTACGTTAAGGATGTTTACATTAGGAAGAAAGACAAAAAACAAGAATAAAAAAACTTCGTACACTTAAAAAAAAAATGATACAAAGCTTTACTTAATGCTCAGGTCCGTCCTTTAAAAGAATTATACATTTACATTTACTTTTAGAGTCACTGTGATCGTTCGTAGCACTCTGTGGATTTCAGGGAGATGCATGGCTTCAGTTTAGGGGCATGAAAATGGTATTTGAGACAAATGGCTCATGTAACCAGGCTACCATGGTCATCATGTTATCTGAAACTCATGTATGTTAGCACTGTGTCCTTGCTTTGTGCGGTTTAGTGATAACAGCTTTCAGAGGCAGGTCCAGATTGGAGAGAAAGATTTAGGGTCCTTCTTACTCATCATTCTCAGTTGACCAAACTAGAAAGCTGTTAAGTATAATAACTGTATTTATAGGCCTTTAAAAAAAAATGTGCTCTTCATTTTAGTTCTTGAATTATTTAAATCTTCCAATTATCTTTGTAAAATGGTGTGGGTGTTAGACTTTTCAACTGTAAACCGAATCCAAGATTAAGAATATAAACCTTACTGTGAGTTATTTCATATTCTATCCCCAGATATGACAGTATAAATAAGACTTACTAAGAAATCCCACTGTGTATCCAAAGATATATTTATTTTGTGTCAAGCCTGAAAATTTTCAAATATGCCGTGGTACAGATAATCATGATTAGAGATAGAGGGCATGTCTTCCGTTTTGCCTGTTGGGAGCACAGTTTTGAGTTGTTGGTTTTTTGAAAGAATGTGCTTGAGTTTGCAGGATTGAGGGAATAAAAGCAAGAAATGTTCTAGCGGGTCTCTTAAAATGGAACCCTGGTTGTCCTGGGTATTTTTCGGAGTTCTGGTTTCAAGTGTTCCCACAGAGGGATTGTTTGGTGGGATTATTAGGAAGAGGACATTGAATATAGGAGTAGGAGATGTGGTATTTAAGACAAATACGTAGACATGTACTTTAGAATTCACTTAAGGGGAAGAAATCTTGAGTTACAGTTCTGGGGTAATCTCAGCTTACATTTGTATAGAATAATAAGGTAGAAATTAAGTGCTTGGCTTGAACTGTAGTTTACCATGTAAAAACAATGATTTTACACAAATAATTGCTTTGAGCCTCAGTTTCTCATTTATAAAATGGGAATCAGATCTGCATAAGGTTGTTATGAGAAATTAAATGAAATAATATATCTAAAGCAAGAAGAGCCTCAGTATATGCTTATTTCCTTCCACTGTCTTTCCCCTTGTGTGGCAACAGTAAGGTGTTCCCATAGATCATTTTCGTATTGTGACACAAAGAGGACACTCAATAAAAGCTTAAATGACTGACTGGCTTATTACCATACACTGCTCTTTGTTACCATCAGTGTGAAATTAGTGTTATGTCCTTTGTTTAATATCCTTTGTAATTTTGTAAACTTGAATTGTGATTTGATAAGACATGGAATTTTTTTTTCCATGTAATTTAATTCCTTTAATCTAGTCAGTGGAGACATTGCATATAGGATTATGGAGAATTATTAATGTAACAAACATTTTCCTACAAACTTTTCAAGAGCAGTCATATGAGGTTCTAGTGCTTTGCTGTGACCAAATATAAAGTATATGAATCTTAATAAAATTGAAAAAGATGTGAACCATGGTTAATATTTTTTTAAAGCAAATTACTTATGGGTAAATAATTCTCTTTTAAGCTATCAAGGGACATCATAGTTGCTGTTTTTGAAAATTGTAACCCACTAGGAATGAGAGAGGAAAGGGCAGAGGAGGAATTATGGTAAAAGAGAAAGACAGTCTTTTCCTCCTCAACATGGGGGGGAAAGAGGCTGAGATGGGATGTGAAGTATGTGATTGAATATTATTATTAAAAATTATTCATAATAGGATAGTGCATCAAATCCAATAGAAACACAAAGCCATGGAATGTATGTCTTCTTCACATTGAAAGTACAACAGTATATTGATGTTTCCATCTGTTGAATCAGTTCTCAGAGGCATAGGAAAATAATAGTAATGATATAATTTCTTAAGAAACTAAAGTTTAGAGTAGAATCAGAATATGGTGATACAAGTTTAATCCTGTTTGCTTGCAGGGGAGAGTGGTTTTTTTTTTTTTGAGACAGAGTCTCGCTTTGTTGCCCGGGCTAGAGTGAGTGCCGTGGCGTCAGCCTAGCTCACAGCAACCTCAAACTCCTGGGCTTAAGCGATCCTCCTGCCTCAGCCTCCCGAGTAGCTGGGACTACAGGCATGCGCCACCATGCCCGGCTAATTTTTTTTTTTTTATATATATATTTTTAGTTGTCCAGATAATTTCTTTCTATTTTTAGTAGAGACGGGGTCTCGCTCTTGCTCAGGCTGGTCTTGAACTCCTGAGCTCAAACAATCCACCCGCCTCGACCTCCCAGAGTGCTAGGATTACAGGCGTGAGCCACCGCACCGGGCCAGGGGAGAGTGTTTTTAAATGTGTAATTTTAAACTTTGTACCTAGTAATATGAAACACTGTTTTCAATTGGTCTTACCCACATGGGAAGTTTATCTGGAATGCTAGTAAATCCTTGAGGCCTTGAGAGAGAGGAGGTAGGATTAACAATTTATGGAAGGAATCACAAACATAGATGAAGTGTTTCTAGGGTTCTCTCCCATAGACAGATTAGGAAGCATCTTTTACATGTGGTCGTTGTCCCTTAGAGCTGTAAAAATTTTGTGATCCTATTATAAACTTTTACATGGTCACATTGTAAAGATACCTGCTTTATTCCTTATGGGCATTTATTTCATTTAACTGAATCTAGTCCAGTAAATATTCCTCTAAATAAAAGGAAGCATAAAATAACAATTGGTGTGGAACAAAAGAATTCATCATTCCTAGGGCTATTATCACTTTACCTTTATTTCAAGCCAACAGATTTTTTTTTTTTTAAGCACTGTATACATGATTCTGTTTTTGAAAAGCAGATGCAAAGATTCTGATTGGGATGAGACAGGGTATTTATTGAGTTCCTGTTATGTGCCAAGAACTAAGCTAGGTTTATATGTATTGTCACATTTAATTATAACAGCAGTTCTCTGAGCTAGACAGTGTTTTATGAAAGAGGAAATTGAGATTGACAGTGGTGAAGTAACTTGCCCAAGGCCAGATGGTTACTAAGCACGAGAGCAGTATTCTAAAACCTAGGTTTGTCTGATTCCTGGGACAGTACTTTCTTTCACGCATTACTTTCTAGGGTTTCCAGGTAGAGAGAAGGTATACTGTGTTATAATCATTCTTACATTAATTCCAGTGCTTGCCCTATCTTATAATAAATTGTGCTTTGTGCAGGCAGGTAATGCTGGTTTTACAAATGTGACATGGCTTAATTTTGTTCATGGTAAAAAGGATGTAATTTAATCTTAGATATAAAAATGTGCTATACAGACTGGCCAACACAGCAAGACCCTGCTCTACAAAAAATTTTAAAAATTAGCCGTCTGTGGTGGCATGTAGATGTAGTCCAGGCTACTCGGGAGGCTGAGGTGGAAGGATCACTTGAGTCCAGGAATTCGAGGTTATAGTGAGCTATGATCACATCACTGTACTCCAGCCTGGGCAGCAGAGTGAGACCCTGTCTCTTAAAAAAAAAAAAATAACTGTATATACATACAGAATAATCTATACCCAATTTACTGCAGATGTGATGTGCCTTTTTTAAAAAATCTTGATTTTCTGTATTTATAAGAAAACTTGACAAGAGGAGCAAAATTTAATTGGAAGATTCTTTTATTAATATAAAATTTCATGCCAAAATTGTGAAGAGTGCCAAAGAGTGAAAGAGATGCATTTAGCTCATTAAATCACAAACACAAGAACTATCTCATGTAAATTCAGTAAAATGTTATTTTACTTGGATTAATTTTTAAGTAGATAATTAAATATTTTTTAATATCTCTAAAAAATTCCATGCATATACTTACTTGTTTTATCCTCCTAACAACTCTGTGAAGCAGGTACTATATTACTGTCTCCTGATTTGCAGATGAGGAAATGGAAGCACAGAGAGGTGAAGTAGCTTCCTAGGGTCCCAGAACTAGATGGTGGCAGAAGTCTAAGCCATGCAGTCTGGCTTCAGGGTCCAGGCTCTTAACTGCAGCTGTGTTCTTAACCTTAACTATGGTATGTTGCCATTAGTAGGTAAAGCAGACCCAGCAGAGAACTTGATTTTTTCTAGCTTTGTTTTTTTTTTTTTTTTTAAAGAAATGCAGTCTTTTGTTTTTTTTTCCCCCCCACTGAGGTACCTGGAAAAAGTTATAAATGGGAATCTATGTAACAAGACACATAAAGACAAATAGTTCAGTGGGGTGAAATTAAGCAATTTATCATAAGTATGCTAGTCCTTGATGTTGACAGAACTCTGAATTTCTGGTCACTTTTACATAAAAGGCAAAGACTTTAAAAAGTATAAATAAAACCCTGGAATTTCACAAAAGCGATAGAAAATCGCTTTTTGGGTATTTTGCTTGAGTTGTTTCTTTCTACACTCCCAGCATTATCACGGAATCTAAATTGATAGATATATTTTATATTTTACACTTTAAGGTTGCTCACTTGATAGGAAGAATTATCCAATTTTTCTTTCTCCATTGGTTACAAATTAATTACTTTAAGCAACAGCTTTTAAAAAGCATTGTTTTGGCAAACATATTTCAACAGCATATATGAATGTAAATTTTGTCTTAGGATAAATATCTCTAATTTTTTTTTTATTATTAAAAATAATGCATCCCTGTAGTATACATTAAAACAATGTAGAAATGTATAAAATGGGAAGTAGAAGTCCCATTTATTCCACTCTCACAGATATAATCTCTGTTTTTTGTGAAACCATCCATTTACCTTATACAAATCTATTTACATATTTTTAAAACAATTTTGAATTTAAGATGTGTTGTTGCGGGAAATTACTCATTATTTTATAGCTAAAGAGCCCAGGCTAAGACCACACAATCATCAGGTCATGTTAGGCCATGCATTATATAATGAGGTTCTCAGGGATTCCTCCAAAGGATATTAATTAAGATGAAAGAACCCTGCTTCGTGCAGTGAATGTCACTACTCATTCAGTGCAGAAGACAACATTGAGTATCTAAGAAATGTTTAACCTGAGTATATTAAGAAGAGAACAGAACTGATCATTCTTTTTGTGTCCCAAATTTAATCTGGTATACACAGTCAGTGTTTATCTCCTGTGAATGTTGGAATTTAAAAGAATAGTTTATTCAGAGGTAGAAACTCTGCTGTAAAAAAAAAAAAAAAAAGAAAGTAGATCTTAGTAACTGAACGGAATTCTAAAAGGAAATGCAAAGAGAAAGTAAAATATTTTAAAAATGCCAAATTTTACAAATGAAAATAAATATTAAATTTATATTGAAGAGTTTTGTTGTGTTTTTGTTTTGGGTTTTTTGATTTGGCTAATGGGACCTAGATTATGTCTTGGTTGCCGGGGAGAGTGTTGTAGAAAACCTTTGAATGTATCTACTTTACTATTACCATTGATTTAAAATATTTTTAAAAGTATAGCATAATTTAATTGATATCACCTAAATTAAAACTATTCCAAGAATAGGAATATGGTGTTTTTACAGCTGCAGAATAATTGTTTTTTTGTAAATATACATGGAAACAGAATTGTAATTAAATCCCTGCTTAACATATACTATATAAAATATATATTAAGGTAGGCTCACAAAATTATTTATCTTTATTGTAGTTTATATACTATTAATTTGCTAACTTGTATGCTTACTCTTGAATTGATAACTACTTTCTTATAGTTCTTAATTTACATGTGAAAAAATTTTTTTCTACATGATTAATGCGTTTATCCTGTTTGTGCTTCTTGAACCCATAAATTGGTGTCTTCTTTTAGTTTTAGCAAAGTCTCAGGCATTATCTCTTTAAATATGTATATATATTTTTCCCTTTTTTTCTAATATTGATTGAAGCATCGTAAACCTTCTAATTCCATCCTTTGTTCATTCTAGTCTCTTTTCCCTCTCCTTCCTTGCTGCATTCTTGGAAATACTGATAAACATATTTTCTGGTCCAATAATTTTCCCTTAAACTGTTTCTAATATGCAGTTAAACTTTCTATAAAGTTTTTTTAAAATTAGTTTTATTGAGTTATATAAATTCAACTTTATTGAGTTTGAGGTAGTGAAATAAAATGAATCCATTATAAGTATACATTTTGATGAGTTTTGACAAATGTGTGTACCCATGGAGCCACCATCCCAGTCAAGATGATAGAACATTTTCATCACTTCAAAATATTCTCTGGTACCCATTTGCAGTCAAATTTTTTCCCCCTCTACCATCCTCAGTACACAATTAGTCTGTTTTTCTGACACTGTAGTTTAATTTTCTGTTCTAGAAATGTGCTCTTGGGTGTCTACTTTCTTTTGCTCAGCATGTTTTGGTGATATCATCCCTGTTATATGAAAAAAATGTTTTGTTTTGTTTTTTAAATTGCTCAGGAGTATTCTTTTGTATGACTATGGCACAATTTGCTTCAGATTTTTAAGTTTTGACTATTATAAATAAACATGAACATTCACTTGTAAGTTGTTTGTATGGGCTCATGGGTTTTTTGTTTGTTTATTTTGAGTAAATACCTAAGACTAAGTATATATGATGGGACATGCAGTAATGTATATTTAACTTGATAAGGAACTGCCAAACTGGTTTCCGAAGTGGTTAAACCATTTCTAATGCCCACCAGCATTGAAAGTTCCAATTTAGTATGCATGAAAGTTCCAATTTAGTACCTCCTCATTAATAGTTGGTATTGCCAGTCTTTTTAGTTTGTATTTCTGTTGACTGATAATTTTGAGCAACTTTTATAACATTAGTAATTTATATATCTTCTTTTGTGAAGTGTCCTAGTCTTTTGCCCATTTTCACATTATAGTGTCTGTCTTTTAATGATTGATTTGTAGGAGTTCCTCATGTACTCCAGAGGAGTTCTTTATCATATGTGTTGCAAATATTTTCTTCTAGTTTGTGTCCTGCCTTATGTTCTTCATGGCAACTTTTGAAGAGCAGAAGTTCTTAATTTTGATAAATTACAGTTTATTGGTAGTTTCTTTTAAGGTTCAGCCTCTTTTTCTCCTAAGAAATCTTTACATATCCCAAGGTCATGAAGATTTTTCTTACATATTTTCTTCTAGAGATTTTATTGTTTTAGCTTTTACATTTAAATCTGTGGTCCGCTTGGAGTTAATTTGTTTGTATGGTGTGAGGTAAGAGTTGTTTTGTGTCTTTTTTTCTTTTCTATGTACAAAGCCAATTGTTTCAGCATGATTTGTTGAACAGAATGTTTCTCCACTATTGAATTACTGTCCCTCCTTTGTTGAAAAATCAGTTGACTTCATATATGTTGGTTTATTTCTGGGCTGTCTTCTGTTTCATTGATCTCCATACCCAAGTCTGAATAACAGAGTTTTTCTGTAAGTTATCTTTTAATTAAAAATTATAGTTCATAATGAAAAGTGGCTAATTCAGCTTGTAACTCCAATAATAAATTTTTGTTTGTTTCTTTGTTTCCTTTTGAGTAAAATTTCAAAGACTATGTATGCTGGGATATATGGTAGTGTATATTTAACTTCACAATTCCTATTATATCCAATACTATTATTCCAATACTATACCGTCTTGACTACTGTAGTTTTATAATAAATCTTGAAATTAGGTAGTGTGAGTCCTTCAACTTTTCAGTCTACAATTCAGTTCTAAAATTTCCCACTTGATTCTCAGAGTTTCTCTATCTGTTCACTTCTTAAGGCCATATTTTCCTTTAATTCTTTGAATATATTTTCTTTAATTCTTTGAACCTCTTTATAGTTGCTACTTTAAGGTCTTTGCTAAGTCCAGTATCTGGGGCATCTTGGGTATGATTTCTAGTAACTGGTTTTTTTTCTTCCTTGACTGGTTCATGTTTTTCTTTTTCTTTATATATTTCATTTTTTACTCAATAGTGGACACTGTAATAACTCTGTGATATTTACTTTTATTTATCTTCTTATGAAGAATTTTTATTCTTATTTTAGCAAATCATTTACTTGCAGATTCAAAATCACCATAAACTTGTGGAGATTTGGTTTTAAGCTTTGTTAGTACAGATCTGTGGGAAGCCCATAGTGTTTCCCATGTTTCTTTAACATAGACTTAATCTCCAGATTGTCTCCTATGCAGACCTTGTTAAGTCTTCGTTTTCGGCTTTATTAGTATGTGTCTAGACTAGGGCCTATTTTAGGGCAGAAACTCTCAAAATGTTTGGTTTCTTTGCATTGTTAAAAATCATTGAGCATTTCAAAGTGCTTTTATTTATGTAGGTCATACATACTATAAGGCATGATACCGTAAAAATTCTATAAGAAAATATAGGAAAAACTCTTCTAGACATCAGCCTAGGCAAAGAATTTATGATTAAGACCCCAAAGGCAAATATAGCAACAACAAAAATAAATGAGACTTAATTTAAAAGTTTCTGTACAGTGAAGGAAATAATCAACAGAGTAAATAGACAGTTACAGAATGGGAGAAAGTATTTGCAATCTATACATCCAATAAAGGGCTAATATCCAGAACCTATCTACAAAGAACTCAAATCAGCAAGGAAAAAAAAAAAAACCATTAAAAAAATGAGCAAAAGACATGTTTTAGAAATCAAAATTAAGAACTTTAAAAAGTTATTTCAGGCTGGGCGTGGTGGTTTAAGCCTGTAATCCCAGCACTTTGGGGAGGCCAAGGCAGGAGGATTGCTTGAGGCCAGGAGTTCTAGACCAGCCTGTGTCATATAGCAAGACCCGGTCTCTACAAAAACTGAAAAAATTAGCCAGGTGTGATGGCATGCACCTGTAGTCGCAGCTACTCAGGAGGGTCCCTTGAGCCCAGGGGTTGGAGATTGCAGCGAGCTGTGATCATCTTACTGCATTCCACCCTGGGTGACAGAGACCTTGTCTCAAAAAAAAAAAAAAAAAAAAAAAATTTCATTTAGCAAATAACAAACTCACCACGTTAGCATGAATAACATTTTATGAAAAATTACTTTATTTTGCAAAACAAAAACCAGCGACAAGGTTGAAATAGTTTTACATTCATATAAAAGTTAATTTGACAATCAAAAACAGCTGGATTCTCATATCTGCTTCTGTGTGCAATATGTTCTGATATGTTTTTTGGGTTGAAATATATGAAGAAGATCCAAATTTATAGTTGGAAAAAGGAAGAGTATATTAATGACATTTTCAAATAATTGTGGATATTCTTCTTTGATACCACATCCAAACTTGACAAATGGTAGTTTCTTATTGGTTAATTGCAATGTGGAATCTGAAACCATGTCAGAAAACTTTTTATACTCTGTGACATCACATTCCATTGGTTGTCTTGCACTTTCAAAGCATCTTGTACCCATGTATGATTTTGTTATAATTTCCATTTGTCATTTCAAAAATATTGGTTCACTGAGTTGGCCTAACTTGTTGACACATTTTATTATATTATAAAAAAATTATGTTACTTTTATATCAGTGTCAGCAGAAAAGTCTATGAATTTGGAAGTCCTTTATGTGTACTTTCTAATTCTCCACAGTATTAAAAAAATGTATCTAAGGGTCAAGATTTAATAAAATTAATAATTTTTACTGCTTTATCAAGGACATTCTAATGTGAAACTGTTTTTGTTTTAACTGCAAATGCATGGTAGTGAAGAATGTAGTATCACTAATACATTTGGGCAGCACTGCCTTGATTGTGCTAAGATACCAGCATTTTTTTTTTTTTTTTTGAGACACAGTCTCGCTTTGTTGCCCGGGCTAGAGTGCCGTGGCGTCAACCTAGCTCACAGCAATCTCAAACTCCTGGGCTTAAGCGATCCTACTGCCTCAGCCTCCCGAGTAGCTGGGACTACAGGCATGCGCCACCATGCCCGGCTAATTGTTTTTTTTTTTTATGTATTTTTAGTTGGCCTGATAATTTCTTGCTATTTTTAGTAGAGACGGATTCTCGCTCTTGCTCAGGCTGGTCGCGAACTCGTGACCTTGAGCGATCCAGCCGCCTCGGCCTTCCAGAGTGCTAGGATTACAGACGTGAGCCACTGCACCCGGCCGATACCAGCATTTTTATCCTCCATTGCTTTTGTACCATCAGTGCAAATGCTAATACAGTGAAATAAGAGAATAACATCTTAAAGTTATTATGAAAATAGTTTTGACCTTGTAGACTCCCAACTCTCTGCTCTAGGGCATGGTGCCTATTCATAACTAAGGCTGACACTAAGTTGAGCCAGGCATGTTAATGAGGTGTTTTTAGGGTCTTTTTATTCTGTCAAGGCCAGAATTCCAATTTCTCTCAGCACTACTCCTCTCCCATCACCTCTTGACCTTTACTAATTCTGTTAAGCTCTCGGCCTGTACCAGCTACTACTTAGCCCAGCATCACAACCATGTTGTCACCAGGGACCCCTCCATAGCCATCTGGGGCCCACTGTCTGCACAGGTCCCTCTCTTTCAGTCTCTCACCCTGCAAATTCCAGACAATTCTGCCCTGAATTTGGATTTCTGTCTTCTCAGCTCAGCATGACTCCGGTTGTGTGCATGTGGTTGGCAAATTGTCTCAGGCAGAGTTAGGTGATTATGCTACCTATCTTGTGTGTTTCCCTTCTTTCAAGGATGACAGTTTAACACTGCTATTGACTACAGCCTGCAATTAATTGCTTTCTCTATTTTGTCCAGTTATATAATTGTTTACATCAGAGAGGGAGGGCTAGTCTGGTACCAGTTACTCCATTATAGCTGGAAACCGAAGTCATCATTTTTAATTTTAGTTATTGTATTTTTATTTCTAAATATTCTGTTTGGTTCTTTTATAAATTTGTTTATTACTTTTTATAGTTTCCTCTTCCTTAGATCTTTTGGCTTGTCTTTTATTTTATTAAACACAATAACCATGGTTCTTTTTATAATCTATGGCTGAGAATTCTGATATCTGAAGTTTTTATGGGTTTATTTTTATATTGTCTGTTTCTGCTAGATATAGCTTTTGCATTTTGGATAACTTATGTGCCTGGTCATCTTGGCTATGTGCTGGACATTTTACTACATATTTATTTACAGGAGTTACTGCCAATCTAGGACCACCTTAAATCAAATTCAAGGCTTGAGATAGCCTAGACACTCAAAGTTTCCAAACAGCTATAATTCTGTACTAGGACTAGTTCACATCCACCTTAATCCTCATCCTGAGGTATAGTCCTTATTGCCTGGGGAAAGTCTTTGTTACAATCCTTACTTTTGGGGGGCCCTGGGCTTTTGTTGCTATTCTCTTTGCCCCATGAGTCATTGAAAAGACAGTTTGTATTTTTCTGGATCAATAATTGCCTTCAGAACAATGACTGCCTCCATACATATTTACCCTCTGGATTCCTTTTGCCCTTCAGTTTTCAGCTGGTAATTCTTTAACTGTCTCGTTAGCTCATAGATGATTTTAGGAAGTTGTAGGTTTTTATTTTAAATCTAGTTCTGTTCATTGTTTACAGCCTATGGGATGGTTTCAGTAAGCTAGTCTACCATTACTAAAAACAGAAAATTGTGGCATTTAAATTCTAATTTAAATTCAGTAAACCATACTATTGCATAGGAAAGCACTGGTTACTTGAATTTTCATGGTTATTGTTAGTGGTAAATCAACTCTTTATGATGTCTTTTAAAAAATAAAATACATTAGCTTAACTACTTTTATGCTATAATAAATAGTGTATTTTGAATTTGAGTTTCAAAAAATATATAATATGTACAGTATTATAATGGGATAACTTATGCCACATATTAATATTATACCATTATAATGTAAATATTCTAAATATTGTACATATAAAATATTGTAAATATTATATGGAAGAGATTGTCTGCATATGTATTACCTCCAGTATATATCATATATTTCAATTTAAAAAAGTAGTTTGTCTCTTAACACTATTTGGGTATTAGTGGGAGTCTTATACATTGACAGTTGTACTGCAGTTAGTTAAAATTTAGTCCTTTGATGTTTTTCTATAAACTTAAAAATTTTGTTTGCTTAAAAAAAGTCTAAGGAACTTGGTCCTTTATGTGATTCAGTTTTTGACACTTAATCTAGTAGGTGAATATCTCTGTATTCTTAAAGAGTTAGATGCTTATAAATACTTGGAAAATATTTTAACATAAATATAACTTCTTTTAAAATTACTTGAGTGTTCGTGTACAATGATGAACAATTTTAGACTCTTAATGCAGCTCTGAATTCCCATAAACAGAATTTATAATATTTTAATAGTATGATTTTTGTCATTTAAAGTGAAAACTTACTAAAACACCCTTCGATAATTTACTCTAAAAGGCTTGCTACATTTTTAGCTTGGAAAATTCACATTGTTTCTATTTCTTCTGTCTTAAATAGGTTAATAATACCTGTAGTTAAATACAATTTATCATAATAGCATTTTGTATTTTTCTAGGAATTTGACAGGATGAGGCTTTGTATAGATGTAGAAATACTTTTTTTTTATTTGTGAGAATTAAAATGATGCAAATGCTTAAAGTTAATAGTTTTGAGTAGTGAAATGAAATAACATGGCTAAAGTCATACCTTCTGTGTCTGGCTCCCTGTACCTGAATGCCTATACCAGAAATGGGAAAATCATGAGTCCTTGCCATAGCTCGTTTAAAAATGACGTTTTTTGATTTTGTGATCCTACCATAGTTTTAATTATCTGTTGTTATGTCAGCTGCTATCCTTCTTACCTCAAAAGGAGATAAATAGAGGTGAGATGCATCAGTAGAACAACTAGAAACATCCAAGTCTTTGGGACTTGAGATTTGATAATGTCCCAGTGGTGAAAGATAGTGTAGGGGAATTTTCAAGAGTACATAGTACACTTGAATTTATGTACTCATGTCATTCAGATTTAGTTTTCTTGTTTTTCTTTCAAACTTTGTATATTTTGGGACCTTTGCTTTAGACATTTGTGCTACTTTTTTAAGAAGAATCTGTTTTATGTTAGTGTGCTATCAGTGCATATTGATTTTACAAGATGAATTTCTAATTGTATTTATGCATTAATTGTCACATTTTATTATTCTCTTTGATTGGCTGAGAACTTTGAAGATTTTTGAGTTGTGAAATTTTTTTTTTTTTTTTTTTTTTTTGAGACAGAGTCTCGCTTTGTTGCCCGGGCTAGAGTGAGTGCCGTGGTGTCAGCCTAGCTCACAGCAACCTCAAACTCCTGGGCTTAAGCAATCCTTCTGCCTCAGTCTCCCGAGTAGCTGGGACTACAGGCATGCGCCACCATGCCCGGCTAATTTTTTCTATATATTTTTAGTTGGCCAGATAATTTCTTGCTAAGTAGAGAACAGGGTCTCACTCTTGCTCAGGCTGGTTTCGAACTCCTGACCTTGAGCGATCCACCCGCCTCGGCCTCCCAGAGTGCTAGGATTACAGGCGTGAGCCACCATGCTCGGCCGAGTTGTGAAATTTTGTGAAGTATCCAGAATTGAGAGTCTTAGATGCCACCCCTTTAAGTACAGTGTGGCATTCTTAAAAGCTGTTGTTACCTTTGCTGCCTGTATATGCCATTCTCTGGTATTAGGAAATTGCCCCACACAAATCCCTACAGAGAACAGCAGTGTGAAGCACCAGAGATTGGAAGACACTTTTAGAATGAAGTTGGATTTGAGAAATTGCTTGAGGAATAGTTTGGGACATTTTAGTATTGTACCTGACAACTTTCAATGACTAGGGTCTCAACTTTTAGTTTTGTTTTCTTTTGTGAAAGTGTTAAGATAAATGAAAATCTTTTATATTTTCCATTTTGATTTGGAAGGCAGGGGAGGAAAAGTTTCTATTTGAAGCAACTCTCTTTTATTACTTTAAATCTTAATGCTTCAGGTCTTTGGCATTACCTAAAGCATTATCAGAGATCTGAGGCCTCATCCTAGCTATCTATCTAGAGATCGCCTGTCTGGTTCAGCTCCTTTACTTTATAGGCCTGGGAACTGAGGCCCAGAAAATTTTTTGTTTACCCTAGCTCACTGCTTTTTTGTTTACCCTAGCTCAAATTTTCTATGGTGGAGGACCAGGGTTCTTTTTTTCTTCAATACATGACAGACCAATAATTTTGTTAAAGATAAGTAAAATGAAGTACTGGGAAAAGTAATTTTAGAATGACAGAGATAGTTTTAAATGCTTACCCTCAATTTCCGTCCCTACCTCAATATAGATGAATTACAAACAGTTCTAGAACCAGAACTTTGTGTAACATTCTTTGTATAGTATAGACCATACATATGTAGCACTGCCCAGGGTCAGGGTTCAGCAAATTGTGGCCCATAGGCCAAATCTAGCCTACCCCTGTTTTTGTATGGCCTGTAAGCTAAGATTTATTTTTGTATTTTTTAGTGTTTTATTCAAAAATTGAAGGAACAATAATACTTTGTGACATATGAAAATTGTGTAAAATTCAAATTTCAAAGTCCTTAAGTGAAATTTTATCGGAGCACAGCTGTGCTCATTCATTAAGTACTATCTGTGGCTGCTTTTGCACTATAGCAGTAGGATCCAGGCAGGGATGAATACTGCTAGTTGACCCTTGAACGACGTGGAGGTTAGGGGTGCTGACTCTTTGCATAGTCCAAAATCCACATATAACTCTTGACTCCCCCAGAACTTAACTACTAATAGTCTACTGTTGACTGGAAGCCTTACCAATAATATAAGTAATCCATTAACACACATTTTGCATGCTATATGTGTTATATACTATATTCTTACAATAAGGTAAGCTGGAGAAAAGAAAAGATGATTAAGAAAATCATAAGGAAGAAAAATACATGTACTGTTCAGTAAGTGGAAGTGACTCATAAAGGTCTTCATCCATGTCATCTTGAGTAGGCTGAGGAGGAGGGGGAAGAGGAGGGGTTGGTCTTGCTGTCTCAGACGGCAGAGACAGGCACACTTGGTGTAACATTTATTGAGAAAAATCCATGTACAGGTGGACCCATGCAGTTCAAACTGTGTTGTTCAAGGGTCAACTATAGTTGAGACAGAGGCCATATGGTCCACAAAGCCTAAAATATTTATGATCTGGCCCTTTACTGAAAGTTTGCTGACCCTTGCCCTAGAACAAAGCATGGAATTAGCAGTTATTGGTAGAGCTGAGAGTACAAACAGGGTCTGCATTTTAAAATGTCCTTTAAAGGTTATCACCAGCTGATATACCCAGGCTCCTTGCTCAGCACCCTTGCCTACCACTTACGTTCTTATTTAATCTTCCTAGCAATCTTGTAACCTTTTAGATAAGTTTAACCTTTTAGATAAGTTAGATAAGTTTAGACCCCTGCTGGTCTAATTGCAGATAGCTTTATTTCTAAAAATCTTAAATTTACTGAGTTTTGTTTTTTTTAACCCAGATCTGGTGAATTACAAATGGTTAAATATTTTTAAACATGGATTTTGTTATCAGCATCTGGTTCAGAAATTCAGCTGCTGCTTTGCTGTTGCTGTATTACTTTGAAGTAAATATGTGTGTTTAGGTCCAATGAAAGAGATGACCCCAAAATGCTAAGGAAACATATGTTTCAAGTGTAAAAAGCTTACTCCTTTTAACATCATCTAAAACAAAACAAAACTGCAACCAAACTGTAATGGCAGATTTCTATTGTAAAATATAACAGGTAAAATACGGGTTACAAGAGGGATTGAGGTTTTAGGTGACTTTTGGAGGAACATCAGGCTTTCAGTGTATTGCCTCTATCACTCATTAAAAGCTACAAAAATGAAAGCTCCCGTCATATAATTGTCAAACTGAGTTAAATAAAATATTCCTTTACTTCTTGTTTAAAGGAGATTCTGAAGTTCCTGAAGTATGCAATAAAAAAACCCCTCTGCTTTTCATGGTAGCTATTATTTCTTTTGTTTTCCTCTCCTTTGCATGTGATCACCCAGCAACTAAATAGAGATAGTTACCAGCTTTCATTTGATATGAGTTTGCTTTATGATAAAGACCCTTTACAAGCCAAATCTTCACATTGGAATTTCTTCCTAGAATAAAAAAAAATGTTGCTGCAAAAAAAAAAAAAAAGCTCTATTCATTATGATGAAAGAGTAACTACAGTTTGATATTACGTTACTTGCTATTTCATGCTACTTACTTTTGAGTCAGTTTATAAACATCTGGAAAATAATTAAGTTCCTTGTTTACATTCAAGTATGAAATAATATAGAAAGTCTTTGTAAGATCTCACTGCATTTTTTCAAGCCACGGCTAGTTTTTATTATTCCAAGGCTGAAACTACCCAAGAGATGTAATTGCTCACCTTCCTAGCAGCTATGTCCTAATTCTGTGCAAGGCTATTGTTTTTTCATTTTAATGAAACCACTGATTTGATGGTTTATGCATTAAAGGAAGAGAAAGAGCTTTGTAAACAGCAGGACTTATTACTTTGTAATATATGAGAATTGCTTCCCAAATATTCCTGAAGAATTATGTGCTTCAGCCTGGAACTGTTAATGAATGAAAATTTGGGATCATCAATGGCAGTGGCTCATCACTTGTAATTGAATTATACTTATTTCAACAAACTTTTAATATATTTATTAATTTAATCATTGCTTGGGTAGTATTATAGCAACAATCTCTTCCCTTCACTTTCCTCGCCACTACACACCAGATGTAGCTGAGAAATGTTTTGGATTGATATTATATTTGGATTTTACTTAAACAGTGATTCTCTTTTAGAGGAGCCTCCATATTTAAGAATTCTTTCTGGCTATTTTTTTACTCAATATAGCATGTGTTACATTCATTCCTTAGCATATATGATAGTGACTGAGTTTCTGTTTCTAAAAATTTTTGATGGAGAGAATTACTGTAGAAGGTAGTTCTTTTTTGCTGCTTCACTGCAGGGACCCAGAGTTGCATGCATTACTATGTCTGTTAAACTTCTTGGAAGCAAGCCAGTATGTTATGGTGAGTTTCACATGTACGTGGTGAGCCACTAAAAGGCTTGCACAGTATTACAACTATTCTAAGGGGAGGAAGCATTTGGAAATTCAGCAGTAAAGCAGCAGCACCAGCAGCAACAAGCACCCACGCTGGTAGTAAAGATAGGGCAGGTTCACAGTTAGCGTATTTCGCAGTGTGAGCCAGTGAGCACGTAGCTTCCCATACTGCTGCCTGAAGGAGGCAAACCAAAACTGACTGTATATTGCAAGATTTTTCTAGCTTCATGTTTATGATGTTAGATCATGTGACTGTACTGTACCATAAGTTGCCAACTTTGCTTTACTCTAGAGAGGATCCTTTGCTGCAGTGCTTTTTTCTTTCTTTCTGTTTCTTTCCTTCTTTCTTTTTCTTTTTTTCTTGAAAGAGAAAGAAATTGTGCAATGTATGTTTATGCCTACACCATGCCGAGACGACACTTACCAGTAAATAATCTCTGTATCCCCGAGGTAAGATACTGTTTCTGCTTTCCCTGCACAGTGCTGCTGCAGCACGGAGCTGATCCAAACATTCGGAACACTGACGGGAAATCAGCCCTGGACCTGGCAGATCCTTCAGCAAAAGCTGTCCTTACAGGTAAGAAAACAGAGAGCTACCAAATTATTGTGTCTGTGTAACTACTGGCTTGATTTTATAAAATTTTTAGACGCTGAGTTTTTCTTGCCACTGATAAAGCTAAACAAATCTGTATGCCGTTGTCTACTACTTTATTATTGGTTTGCTATCTGTCTCATTGATTGCTATGCTATCATAAGCATAAACAGTAAGATTGCTTGTCCTGCTTACAGTTACAGCATTAAATCGTAACATATATCATTCACTCCTATTTTAGTCATTTTATGGTTTATAGCATAATTTTTCTGTGCCTCATCCTCTCAATTGTTTCTTTTTAAGACCTTTACTGTTGAGCAAGCAAGGGCATTTGTATTGCTATAAAAGTAGTTTTGATTGGAAAGACAACCTGCTGCCTTCTTCCTTGGATCAATAGTTAAATATGCTGCTGCTTCTCCCTTGCCACCCCATTTATACTTTTATCGTATGTTTCCACTTTTACCATGGTAGCTAAGTTACTTTTAATGAGGCATATATTATCTTTTTACTTCAGATAATGTAAATTTGTGGCTTCAGCATTAGTTTTACTAGAGCAAATGCCAAGAACCAGCAAAGAGGAAATGCTAAGACTAGAAGGAATCTCTCGTAGCAATATAGAAAATAACACTCTAAGTTATATGATCTTGAGCGACTGTTTTCATTGATCTTCATTCTCAAAATGCTGCATTGGATCTCTTTTTGTTTTTATTCTTAGCATCTGAGTCCTGCTGCCTTTGCCCTCTTTTACTTAACTGACCTTTGTAATTTGGATCCTCTGTCACTGCAGTGCTAACAGTATTGTTTTAGGTTGTGTGAAAGTAAATGACTTTTAGCTACCTTTTAAATTTGCCTGCGTTTGAAGAAAATAAATCTTTTGTTCTTGTTTAAGTTCAGAGTCCATGCTTTGCATTTTTTAGCAAAGATATCGAAGTGAATGGAAAACGTTTATGTACAGAAAGCTTTGAAAATATGTGGAATTTTGCTTAATTACTCTGCAAAGAAAGACAACTTCCTACTGTGCTAAAATTAATATAATTACTGCTAAATCAGAGTAATATGATTTTTCTCAATAGGTTATTGTATTCAGTTGCTGAATCAAGATAACAAACTCTAGAGGAATGAAGCTATTTAAATCAGTGTAGATAAGAAGAAATTCAAATATGAATATACAATTTTAAATAATGAAATTAAAATACATGGCCTCAGGCCTGCTTAGATTCTGCAGCCTTTCAGTCTCTTAACAAAGCCCTGGGCAACAACAGCAGGTTTAGAGTGGTCTCTGACCAAAGGAGAAATATAGTGCATAGTAACAGAGGTGTATTATAAATGCTGAGCAAGACTGTCTATATCTAAATGTCCTCCCTCTGACCTTTCTCTCCAACTGTCAACACGTGCCTTGTCCATTAATGCAACACTGCTTTTAGATCCACTTTTACATTTCTGAAAGGCAAAGTTTAAATATAAGTTATTAACAAGAAGCTATCTCCTAAATTGTGATGAATTTCAGGGGAGATTATATTAGATGTTGGTAGTTTGGGAAAGGGCTTTGGCATAATCACTCATGAAGACTGAAGATTCCTGGACGACAGATACCATATCCATTAAAGTTGATTTGAAAGCCATCTAGCATTGTACTTTGCTTAGATAGGAAGATATTAAATTCTTCTTGGTCATAATACTGATTTCATTAATTGTCCTTTTCAAGAATATATACTTTTTTGGAAATGACATACAACTTTTCAGATATGATTTAAAAGAAAAACAAAGTCTAGAAACAGTGGTTAAGTTTGTTGAAAATATAAGCTAGTTCTACTTATACATTCATATTATATAATGAAGTGAAATAATACTTAAGTGAAATGTATTCCAGAATGTTTTTCTGCCCATATAGGTTGTCTACAAAGCAATTCTTTCCAATGGAATTATGTACAAGTATTATTTCTAAAGTTAAGGTTAAAATATTAAGCATTGATTTTAAAAAAAGTTATCTTTTGAAAGGAATGTCTTAGAGTTATTAGAGATTATTTGGAGTGATGTGTCATTTCTTATTTTTATGCCAGATGCAGTTGTAGTACCATTACTTACCTTGAAAGTGAAGTTTTTGTTCTTAAATATTTTCTCTTTGGGAATTTATTTGCTGAAAATCTCTTTCCCAATATCCCAGCTTTTATGTTACTATTAATACTTTTGTGCATTAGCCAAAACTGTGTGTGAGTATTTATGTATCTTCCTTACATGAAATTAACAAAATGACAATCTCTTTTTATAGAACATTTAAAAATATGTGACTAACACTCTCTTACACATAAAGGATGCATGGTTTTTATAAAGCTGTACAAAGCAATCCTTAGGTTTACAGTTAAGAGGCCCCAGCATATATAGCTATTTGCTTTGGATACTACGCTTAAGTACTTAAGAGAAAATTATTAATTAGACTTATCAGACTCTTTGCTAAATTGCTGTGTAAGTGAATGATATGCTTATAAGAAATATTGGGGGGATTTTTTGGTTTTTGTTAATGATTCAAGTTCTGGGCAGTCATCTGAAGGACTTGGAGGTATTTGGGGTTTTTGTTTCATTTGTTTTTTTTTTTTTTTTAAAACAAAAATGTGAAAAGTCCCAAACAGCCTATGTAAATTTTATTGAAGAGGAGTTTTGGTGTGTTGTGATCACGAAGTTTTTAATAAAAATAACATTTTGGCCTTTTTTCTGATTATTAAAAAAATACTATATACATTCATTTGGAAATTGATGGAAATAGGAAAAGCACGAAAAAGAAAAAGTCTTTTTCTACCACCTAGAGATAACATTTTACTTATTAATATAACCTTTTTTCTATGACCTTTTTTTACATCCCACACTCTTCTCTTTAATTAAACCAGCCTCATACATTGCATGCTGATTAATATTAATAATATATATATTTTTCATTTAGTTACATGAATGTTCCCAGAAGGCATTAAGTATTCTTTTGCATCATCAGTATGTAATGACTTTATAATATCCTTCCATGTGTATATTTTAGTTTTTTGAGTGAATCCCCTAGTGTTTAGCATTTAGGTAGGTTGTTTTCAGCCTTTATTCTTCTTTGTGAATTTAGAGTCATTTTATCAATTCTGTTGGCATTATGCTCTTTACCAGATTCAGTTTTAGCATCAACAAGCATGGTGGATGTCTCTACTCTTGATTTTGAAGAATGTGGGGGTTTGGAGAATGAGGATCTTCTCTTTTGAAAGGCTGTACTGCACATGGTATTATTGTCAGACCGCCACATTTAAAAGTTAAAGGTGGTTGACAAAGAAAATGTTCATGGAAGAGGGCTAGGACATAGGGTGTTTATTAATCATGTAAAGGAAATTCTCTGGGGCGTAATGGAAAGGATAGAGAGGAACAGTGAGAAGTTGAGTCAGGAAAAGAGGTAAGAGCAGATTGAGACTGAGAATTTGGAAAAGGACAGGTGACCAAAGGAGAGTTTATCATTGGAAGGACCAAGGATAATGGAGGTGTAAAGTGGGTGAGTTTAGATGGTCACAAGGTTGCTAAGATAATTGGTCCTGGTGGCATCCTGATAGATTTAGGGGTAAGGGAATGCGGAAGAAGGATATATTTGCACTAAGGTGTCTCAGGAATAAATAAGCTTTAACTTGAATTCACTGCACTTCTGAGGAAATCATAGATTAGTATGATTGATGGGCAGCCTCCCAGTCTCTCCAGAAGGAATCAGCTGTGGCTCAGGCCACTAGGCAGTATGGAGGAGTCTGGTGTATTCTTGCTGAGACTGGCTTGGTAAGTCAGCAAAGTATGTCTGGAATCCTACCCCTTTTTTCCTACTCCACTGCTTCCTACTGCTTTTCAGATTAAGACTAAAATCTTTAGCATGATCAATGAGAACTTAAATAATCTAGACCCTGCCTACCTAGGTTTGACTTCTAGGTTTTACTCAGGCCAAAATTTAGGATTTGTTTCTTTTCCTCACATATGGTATCCAGCGTAGCAGTAATTCAGGTTTACTGTCCTTCCAGATCCCCAATCTGACCATTCCTCACCCCCTTCACTGCTTTTAGCTGGTCCTTGTCTTCATCCTCTTTGTCATTTCAGCAGTAACCTCATAATGGGTCTCTCTGCCTCTACTTTAACCCCACTCTCCTCACTATATATAGTTGGAGTGGTCTTCCTAAAGCAGCTCTGGGATCAGAAAATTCTTTAATATATTCCCATTCATTACCCCTGAATAAAATCTAAATTCTTTAACCATGGCCTGTCATGGTCTGGCTCCTGCCTTGCTTATCTCTGATCTTGTCTTCTGCTGTGTTCTCCCTTGATCTATTTGCTTCACCTGCAGCTGGGGGTGCTTGGTGTCCCTCATACAGATACGCCTTCTGTCTATGCTGATACACGCTATTTACTGAAACTGGAACACTCCCCAGAAGTCAAATCTCTGCTCAGATGTCTACTCCTTCTTGTCCCCAGTCCTATTAGCTTACTTTATTTTCTTCGTGGATTTATTGATATCTGAAACTGCAATTTTTGTTGTTATTTGCCCCAGTAGAAGGAAAGCTTCACAAAGGTTTGGACTTTTGTCTGTCTTGTTCATTTCTTTATCCCTAGGACTTAGAAGATTACATAAAATGATTACATAAACAAATACATTTAAGGTCTGATTACTGGTAACTAAGGGCAGCATAGTTTCCAAGTTCTGCAAATACTCATTAACCGTTAATTATATGACATCTCATGCTATTTGTAATAGTCTTAATAAACTTCCTGTTTCCTAAAAATTGTTTTGGATTGCTTATAGTCATATACATCTCTTAAAACATAAGTGCACTTAAAAATGTTTTAATTGGTATGATGGATGAGGTTTACTGAGTTTTATCAACAGATTTCTTAGATGGCTCCTTTGAGAACATTCTGATTCTAGAAAGATAAAACTGCCTGCAGCTGTCACATCAGACTTCCAGATGTCAAATCAGGGCCTAATTTTTATTCTTTTCTTTTGGCCATTGTTCTGTGAATATGCTGTTTTGCACATTAGCTATACTACAGGCTGGCACATTGCATACCACATGTAGTACATTTTTACTATCAGCCCACATGATTAGATAGATTTCTCATGCCATTAATCTGAACTTAAGGAGTTACTTATATTGGTTGTTAGCAAATCTAATTGCACAGTATGCATCCTAGAAAATAAACCATAAGCAGCAATAAACCTTACATTACTTTTCAAGAAAAGTTGGAAATTTATCCATCTGAATTTTAGTAGGGAAAAATTGTTACATTAAGATGAATTTCTGATTTTTAAAAAATTACCATTAGTATTATAGCAAAGGAAGTGAAAACTTGTCGAAATAAAACAACGTAACACTCATTTTAAAGATATGCTGAAAATGTTAATTTCTTGAATAATTTTTAAGAATTTTATTAATAGTTTAATCTGTTTATAATTTTGGACATGAATAGGAAAATTTAAGGTTTATTATTAAAAGTGGTTGAAATACTTTTTTGAAATTTTAAAAATATAATTTAGGAAAAGAATATAAAACCAGTACCTTTTTAAAAAAGATCATATCTGACATAGTACACATTGATTTAACTTTTAAAGTGTTATTCGCACCTTGAATGAATAGGTCAGAGGCTTACATGAAGCTAGTAGATTCTTCTTCTTAGCAGCTATTTGTTTAATAGTTTATATTCAATTGTTATTTAGCCTACTTGCAGGAAGCTAAACTTTCTTTTAAGAAGTTAGATAGCTTTATATAAAATACAGTAACAATACTAACTGATACCCCCTGAATCATTCTATGAGCTGGGCACTGTTCGAAGGGCATTGAGTCCTCACAATGAAGGTATGAAGTAGATATTATTATTACCTTCATTTTTACAGACAGAGAAGTTACTTTTACAAATTCACAAAGCCATCAAGGAGAATTATTGGGATTTGAACTCAGGCACTTTGGCTCCAGGATCAGTGAGTGCTCTTATGTATGCAGAATCAGATTTTTTACCTATTTATTCATTTGGTTAGACATGGTCCAGGCCAAAATAAAAATAAAGTCAGACTGGCTCATAAATTAAGGGCTTAAATCCAGTCCGTTAATATAATGTTTCCTTACTTTTTTTGATGAAAGATTCTTCCTTTCAAAAAAGGAAAATTTACCTAATATTACCTGTAAGATTCATCATCCTATTATTATGATATAATGAATTAATTTGGTAATAAATTGATTTATTTAACTTTATACAGTATTCTTCCCTTATCCGCAGGGATGCTTTCCAACACCCCCAGTGGATGCCTGAAACCGTGGATAGTTTCGAGCTCTACATAGACTGTTTTCTCCTATATATACATGCCTATGATAAAACTTAATTTATAAATTAGGTACAGTAAAAGATTAACAATAATAATAAAATAGATCAATTATAATGATATACTATTAAATAATGAAAGTTATATGAATGTGGTATCTCTCCCACTCTTTTTCACAATGTCTTTATTGTTCTGTACTCACAATTTTCAGACTTCAGTTGACTGGGTAACTGAATCTGCCAGTAACTGAAATCACGAAAAGCAAAACTGCAGATAAGGGAGTAGTATTGTAAATGTTATTCTTAAGTCTTTGCTCTCTAGTCAGTGGCCTTGATTAAAATTCTTTTGATACTTTAAAAAAACCCAACTATTTAGAATCTATAAGGAAAGATGTCGTATTTAAAATGTTTGAGCTATCCGTAGGTGAGGGACAGATCAAATCATGTAAATAGGCCTTAAATGAGCTACAGGCTTCATATGTACAGGCATACCTCAGAGGTAATACAGATTTGGTTCTAGACTACTGCAGTGAAGCAAATACCAAAATAAAGTGAGTCACACAAAATTTGGGATTTTCTAGTGCATATGAAAGTTATATTTACGTTAGACTGTAGTACTGTAGTCTATTAAGTGTGCAATAGCATTAGGTCTAAAAATGCTTTATTGCTAAACATGCTAATAAGTGAGCACATGCTATTGGAAAAATAGCACCATATACTTGCTGGATACAGGGTTGCCACAAACCTTCAATTTGTAAAAAACATGGTATCTGCAAAGCACATTAAAACAAGTTATGTTGTGTATGGAGTGGGAGGGAGTAGCAACTGTCTCACTTTCTGTTTAGATAACTCCAGCATTCTAGGACTTCAAGTCCTTCCCATCAACCTTTTTGTATAATTAAAGCCATTAGGCCTATGTCATTAAAACCAGCATTATCTTTCAACTCATCAAAAATGACGTATTTTTGAAGCCTGATAACTTGTTAGTGTGTACTCTGAGAGCAGCTGTCATTTCCCCCTAGTAAACTGTAGCAACTCTGTAGCATTTTTAGTGCAATTTGGATTTGAATTTCAACTATAACCAAATTGCTGCTATTTTAAATGGTTCTTTTAAAATTTATTAGAATAAATTATTTGCTTTCTTAAAATAGCACATGTGACATTAGAATTCATTAACGCTTTGCTATCATAATGGTTACTACCTCTATTCTTTGAGATTTTTATTAAACATTCAGTTTGATATAATTGTAGATTCATATGCAATCGTAAGAAATAAGAAATAATAAATAGTCCCCTGTACCCTTTGCTCAGTTTCCCCTAGTGGTAACATCTCACAAAACTATAGCATAATATCACAACCAGGATATTAACATTGATACAGTCAAGACATAGAATATTTCCATCATTGGAGATATTCTGTAGTTTTCTCTACTTGTAATATCTTTATCTAGTTTTGTTATTAGGATAATACTGGCCTTATAGAATGAGTTAGGAGGCGTTCTCTTTGCTTTTATTTTCTGGAAGAGACTGTGAAGTGTTAATATTCCAGGTGACTCTCAGTATCCTCAGGGGATTTGTTCCAGGACCCTCTGCAGACGTGGGCAACCAAGTCCCTTATGTAAATATAAAATGGCATAGTATTTGCATGTAACTTATACATAATCCTCCCATAAACTCTAAACCATCTCTAGATTACTTATATTACCTAACATAGTATAAATGCTGTGTAAATTTTGTTATATTGTTTTTTTATTGTTGTATTTTTATTGTTTTTTTTCCTCCCAGAAATATTTTTTATCCTCAGTTAGTTGAATTGATGGATGCAGAACCCACAGGTATGGAGGGAAGACTGTATTTCTTCCTTAAATGTTTGGTGGAATTCAATAGTGAAACCATTTGGGCCAGGTGCTTTCTTTTTTATTACTATTATTGATTCAGTTCTTAAATAGATATAGAAATAATCAGGTTATTTATTTCTCCTCATGTGAGTTTCAGTAGTTTATGTCTTTCAAGGAATTGGTCAATTTCATGTAAATTGTCAAATTTCTGTGTAGAGTTGTTTGTAGTTTTTTCTTTTTTTATTAGACATTTGATGTCTGCAGGATCTGTAGTGATATCTCCTGTTTCGTTCCTGATAGTGGTAGTTTGTGCTTTCTCTTTGTCAATTTTACTGATCTTTTCAAATAACCAGTTCTTCATTTTATTATTTATTTTATTTATATATACCTGATTTTTTTTTCTATCTTCTTACAACTACGATCAAATCATTCACCTTGTCTCTTCTTAATAGCAGTGATACATCCAAACTCTTGATTTAAAAGTATTTTAAAATATGACCCTCATATCTTATCCTTCCATCTCTCTAACTCTGTTATTCTATAAATGATTGAATTTCACTGAGACCTCCCATCAGTAGCCTCCAACATTTTTTTAATGCATTATCCCTCCATTTCTTCATCTCCTTATTGTTCAGCTTAGATTTCATTGCTCACCATTGTCTTCCCTCCCTGACAAACTCTGTTAGCCAGTGACTGCCTCTCCTGTCAGTGTACTCATTTAGCAATACTACAGTATTTATTAAACTCAACCATAATATTACAAAATATATATTTGATCTTTGACTAGTTTCCTGGCATACAACTCCTAAAAATTTTTAGATTGTCCAAAGTGATGTCCTTTTGTATGCTAATGAGTTGACTGGTGCCTGGCAACCCCTAAGTAGCTTCAGGATTGGGGCTGGTCACTGGATTGACCAAGGAATGATTAGAGGGTTGGGACTTTCAGCTCAATTTCTGGGGAGGGGAGAGAGGCTGAAGGTCAAGTTGAATGCCAGTGGCCAATGGTGTTCATAGCATCAGTCATGCCTATGTAACAAAACCTCCATAAAAACCCAAAAGGACAGTTGAGAGAGCTTCTGGATAGCTGAATATATGGAGGTTTCTAGAGGGTGATATGTCAGGGAAGCCATGGAAGCTCCTCTGCTCCTTCCCATACCTTTCCCTATGCATCTCTTCATCTGTATCCTTTGTAATATTCTTTGTAACAAACCAGCAAATGTACTTCCCTGAATTCTGTGAGCCACTGTGGCAAATAAATTAAACCCAAGAAGGGAGTCGTGGGAACCCCGATTTATAGCTGGACTATCAGAACACAGGCAAAACAACCTGGGACCTGTAATTGGCATCAGAAGTGGAGGGTGGTCTTGTGGGACTGAGCCCTCAACCTGTGGCATCTGATGCTGTCTCCAGGGTAGATAGTGGCAGAATTGAATTGGAGGACACTCAACTGGTATCCACTGCAGAATTGGTTGCTGGCTTGGTGCATGAGGGAAAAAAAAAACCCTGCATTTGGTCAGAAAAGTCTTCTGTGTGGATTGTGGTGGTGTCAGAACAGAGGAAAAACTTTTTATGTTTTCTGCTAACTGTTTGCCTATTTTATTGACTTAAGAAATGAATGTGATTGGAAAAAAGAAAACATATATATTAATATGTAGTTGTCTGATTTTACTTTCTAATCATAACCATAAATCTCAAATGGGTTTTTATCCTTGCCTCAGCCATTTCTCTCCTTGAATCTTTAGCACCCCTCAAGTCCTTCCTTTCAGCTTATTTCTTTTTTCATATTTCATTGAAAAAGTAAATGCCGTCAAACAGGAATTTATTGCTATCACCAATCCCACCAGTTTAGCTGCAGCTGTACTCGTATGCTCTGTCTGCCTTCTGCTCCGTGGAAGAGAAGCATCCTCCTTCCTTCCAAGTCCATCCCCCTTCTACTTTTGCTCTGTGTTTCATCCATACCACCTACCCAAGGACTTGTTTCCCGCGGTTATGCTTTGCTCATTGATTTCTGTCCATCTGCATATATGTATATGAATTCTGGAGGCTCACCTCTTTACAAAAATAAAAATGAAAACACATTTTATTGATCTTTACGCCACTCTCTAGTCAACCATCTTTCTGTTTCCCTTTAGAGCATAAGGAGTTGTCCATGCTTACTCTCTACTTTCTCACTTCTCGGTCTCAACCAAGTTCACCTGGTCCTGTTTTGTCCCTATCCACTGTACTGAAATATCTTGTTTTGTGTTTTCCTTCCTGAGTTTTTAACAAACTCCATCTTTTGCAGTGGTTACTTCCTCCCGCAGCCTTTCAGCAGCATTCAAAATTTAAAAACTTTGGTTTTTTTTTAAACAGTCTTCTCATAGCTTCCAGAATACCATATCTTCCTGCTTTTTTTGTCTCATTTCATCTATGGATCATTCTCTCAGATCGTTTTCCCCTTGATAAAGCAGTATATGTATTCTCTTGAACTTTTTATACAAGACCATCGTTAGTTTCCTTATTTTTGAACAAAACAAATTTTAATTTTGTTGATTCTCATGAGGCTGTGATTTTAAACTAGTTGTTCTTGGATAAGATTAGAAGCCTCATATCTGTAAATGTATGATTTTATCATTCATTTCAATGATTTCAAATATTTCATTAAACAGTTAACTGTTCATAAGCAGTTTTCATAACATTAACATCCCAAATTTTTACATAGCAAGAATCCTCTTGTGCTTCTTAAGGGTGTCAAAAGGGATGTTTCACGAAAGACCTTCCCCCACCCCTATCCATGACATTGTCTCAATAGTGAGCCATTTTAGGGTGTTTTAGGCAAGACAAAAGATTGAAAACCACCCAAGCCTGAGAACAACCCTACTCCATTGAGATAGGATTTTTGTGGTTATGCTTTCACTTATTTGCTTAAGGTCATAAAGTGTAGAGATGAAAAAGAAGCCATTGCCAATTAATTTAATAAAATAAGTTGTTATCTAATGTTGTGGAAAAAAAATCACTAAAATCTAGACTAATTTGGGGTTCTATCATTTAGATAAACAACTTTGTCTCTTTTTGTCTCTTTTTGTCTCTTTTTGTGGTAGACTTAATTAGGTGTCACAGTCAAAAGATAAATCTTCTACTTTAAAATATAAGGGGGTCATCTCTCATTCTAGTCTATGCAGTTTTAAGTTTTATATTTGTGAGCCTATTCTTATTTAATTTTTCTGTTTATTAAAATTTGATTTTTCATCTTATTCAGTCACAAAAGACTTTCCCAAAATCGTGCTAAAACAAAATCTGACACGGTTGGTTGATTTTTTTTTTTTTTTTTTTCAAGAAAAAGTGACAAGTTTTTAAGGATTTTCAACATGGATCTAGCTATCAAATGCAGATATAGTTATGAAATGGCAATCACGTGTGCTTCAGTGGTTTCCTCATTTACAAACCTTTTAAAAAAAGAATATCAACATTAGCTTGTCTCTTCAAAAGTAATGAAATTCTTCATTAATATCTTTGACAAAGCTTTGGGCACATTGTTAGTGGCAGTCTTATTTATTATTATTTATCGTTTGTTTATCCCTAAAACTTAAGGCTATTAAAAGCTCAAATTTGTAATTAGACCTTTGATAAGTAGAAAGATGCCAGACTTCATGTATTAAAATACAATGAATTTTTTATAGATTTTACCGTTTAATTCAAATTCAGCTGTTCTTTTTGCCTCAAAGTTGCATTTTAAACCACTGGGTAATGCAGTTGAGCTATTTAAATTGTGTGAGTCATATGTCATTGCTAATGTCAAGCTTCTCTACTGCTATGTCTCCCAATTTTTATTATCATTATTATTATTTTTATTTATTTATTTTTTTTGAGACAGAGTCTCGCTTTGCCCGGGCTAGAGTGAGTGCCGTGGCGTCCTAGCTCACAGCAACCTCAAACTCCTGGGCTCAAGCGATCCTACCGCCTCAGCCTCCCGGGTAGCTGGGACTACAGGCATGCGCCACCATGCCCGGCTAATTTTTCCTATATATATTTTAGTTGGCCAGATAATTTCTTTCTACTTTTAGTAGAGACGGGGTCTCGCTCTTGCTCAGGCTGGTCTCGAACTCCTGACCTCGAGCGATCCACCCGCCTCGGTCTCCCAGAGTGCTAGGATTACAGGCGTGAGCCACCGCACCCGGCCCAATTTTTATTCTTTTTATTTTGAAAATTCTCCAACTTACAGAAAAGTTTTAAAAAAATAGTAAAATGAATACTTACATACTCTTCCTGTAGATTCACCAATTGTTAACATATTCCAGGTTTGTTTTATATCTTTTTTCTCCATATATATATTTTTTTCTTTTTTATTCTCTGAACCATTTGAGAGTTACTTGTAGACATTGTGGTGCTTCATATGAAAATACTTTAGCATGTAGCTTCTAAGAACAAGGAAATTCACTTATATAACTAGAACATAATTTATCACACTTAAGAAATTGAGCATTAATACAATATTACTGTCTAATGGACAACTCATCTTTCTACTGTTTTATAAAAATATTTCTTAGCCTATGACCTTTCCTATCACTACCAGGTAACTCCATTTCTCAGTAGCTTTGAGCCCCTTGAATCCTTCCATGGACACTTAGAAATTGGTATGTCATTTCACCTCCACTTAATTGTCACCTCTTTTCTATAGATGTTCTTCGTATCTACTGAAACGTTTGCTTGTTTTCTTTTACTACTTTTACTTTTGGTTCAGTGATATTACTACTGTCTCTGTGTTATTCCTTACAGAGATAGTTTGATGCAGGTAGTAATTATGGAAAATGATGCATTACTACTTTAGTTGCTTAAGAAATTCATGATGAAACTGTTTTAAAAGTCAAATTAAGACTTTTTAATCTCCATTCCAAAAATGTACTATTGATCTTAAAGGAGTTGAATGCATTGGTGATCCAGACTGGATTTTCTAACAGTTTATGATTTTCAATAAAAACACATAAGCAATAGGTTATCCATTATTTATAATTGCAAAATATTGGAACCTACTTAAATGCCCAGATATAGGAGATTGGTTGAATACTCTGTGGTACATACACACAGTAGAGTATTTTACATCCGTGAAAGAATGAGATTCTTTATGAACTACTGATGGATTGTTTCCTAAGACATACTGTTTAGTGAAACAAAGTACAAAAGAGTGTTTATAATATGCCATCCATTTTGCACAAAACAAAATGTGATAGTGTGATAACTAGCCCCCAAAAAGGCTCCCAATCACCCTGTCTCCTAGTATTCATACCTTTGTGTAGTCCTCTCCCACATTGTGCCGAGGTTATTCTGTGTGAACAACAGCATTCAGCAGAGCTGATGGTATGTGACTTCCAGATGGTCATAAAAGACTATGGCTCTCGTCCTGGGCTCTGTCTTTCTCATTCTCTTGGATCACTCACTCTAGAGGAAGCAAACTGCCTGCAGAGAAGCCCACGTAGGGCGGTACTAAAATCTCTGGCCAACAGCCAGCGAGAAGCTGAGGCCTGCCAACAACTACATCAGAATGCTTGGAAGCAGATTTTCCAAGTTAAGCCTTGAGATATGGTGTCCCCAGCCCACAGCTTGACTGCAGCCTTGTGAGAAATACTGAGTCAGAATCATCCACATAACCACTCCCAGACTCCTGACTCTCAGAAACTATATGAGATAAAATTTATTCTTTTAAGCTGCTAAGTCTTGAGGTAACTTGTTAGGCAGGAATAGATTTTTTTTTTTTTTTTCCCCATAATGAAACACAGGAAAGATAAACCAGAAAACACTGAAGTTGATAGTTGGTTACCTGTAAGGAGGTGGGGACTCTGGAACGGAAAATGGGAGTTAGGAAAGACGTTAACTAGAATATGCCATTTGGGTATAATTGTAATTTTTGGAAGCATGTTAATGTTCTACATACTAAAAAATTAAATCAAGGATGGGAAAGAAACCTAAAATTTGAATGCAGACAGAAACAAATGAGCCATCTGTATTTCAAATAAATAACCACACTGAAGGAAATAAAGAACTAATCTAATTAACTTCTGAACGTGGTTCTTTGATTTTTGTGCCCTCAATGAAGGCAGGAAGGAAGAAGAAAAGGGAAATTCAGACAGTCCTTAAATTCTTTTTATTAAGTTTTTTTTGTTTATTTTGGCAGTGTGTGGTGTAGTAATTCTGAAACTTTTTTACATAAATTGTAGGAATGAGCAAATGAGTAAATGTGTTGGAAGCCAGGATCTTACTATGAAAGAAATATATAAATGTGAAGTAGGGAAAGACAAAGGAGAAGCTTGTGGAATTGGATTGAAGTAGTAGGTAGGTATCAGAATCATTGTGGGGGAAAATCTAGTTCTGCTGCAGGAAAGACTTAAAAGCAGTGAGACCCCAGCCAGGCACGGTGGCTCATGCCTATAATCCTAGCACTCTGGGAGGCTAAGGCAGGAGGATCACTTGAGATCAGGAGTTCGAGACCAGCCTGAGCAAGAGGGAGACCCTGTCTCTACCAAAAAAGAAAAAAATCAGCTGGGCCTGTAGTCTCAGCAACTCGAGAGGCAGGCTTAGGCAGAAGGATCACTTGAGCCCAAGAGTTGAAGGTTGCAATGAGCAACAGTGATGCCACTGCACTCTACTCAGGGCAACAGAGTAAGAGTCTGTTTCAAAAAAAAAAAAGCAATGAGACCCCAATAGCAATGGAGCACACCTACTTCCCAGATCTTTGCTTCTACGTGCTATTTCCCTACATGCTATTTAGTAAAAGAGACCAGAACTCTTTGAAAAAAAATGACTGATTTCAAAGCTAGGACAGGGATAGTATAAAATAAGCCTGAAACATCTTGTTATGCTAGAAAGTAAGGAAGTGCTCAAAAAATAATGGAGACATGTCAGAAGAACAGAGGAGCCATCTTGAAGGACTCCCACTGACAAATCTGTGATGATTTGGCCATCAAAATAAATTATGATAGTAATGGATTATATAGCCCATTGTATAAAGGGAGTAGATGTATTCATACAGTGATAAATGAATGGATGGGAAAGGGCTCTTTTTTACTGTAGAATGCCTGTTAATTAATGTAGAAGGATGGTTGGAGTTGGAAAATCACCGTTTGCAACCATCATGGTAAAGTCTGGTTAGGACAAGAATCACTAGTGAAAGATAAATCTCAGAGCCAAGTTCGATGAGCGGCAGTGTATTTTCATGGTTCTCGGCATGTTCACAGATTAATTACTTGGGAAAAACAGTAATTATACAGTGGAGAAATCTGATAATACCTTCATTGGGTATCAAAATTAATGTCACTAAGACACATAAACCTTGTGTGTTGGCAGATGTAATACCTGAGAAGGACACACCATCTCTTATGTTGTATTCTAGCCAGTGATGCATAGCTAAATCTCCTGAGAAAACATTAGACAAATCCTAATTTAGGCACATTGTACAAAATAATTAGCCTATATTTTTCAAAAATGTCCATGTCTTGAAAGACAAAAGCTGAGATATTATTCCAAATTAAGGGAGACTAAAGAGACATGACAACTGAATGCAAAAAGTATGATCCTGGGCTGGAGGAGAAATATGCTATAAAGGATTTAATTGCAATAATTGACAAAATTAGAATATGTACTCTATATTAGATAAAAATATTGTACCAGTGTTACCTGAATTTAATTACTGTCCTGTGGTTACATAAGAGAAATCCCGGTTTTAGAAAATAGGCGCTGAAGTATTAAAAGGCAAAGAGAAACGATGTTTTTGCAGCCTTCTCAAATGGTTCAGAAAAATTGATTGTTACATACACACATGCATAGACAGGGATAGATAGAAGACAGATGATACAAAGTGCATAGCAAAATATTAAAAATTGGTGAATCTGGACAAAGGTTATGCAGGAGCCTTCTATATACTAATTTTGCAAATTTTCTGTGAAGTTTTTCTCTGTGTTTTTACTTAATTTCAAATAAAAAGTTTAAAAAAGTTACCACTCTGGCCCCCACCATCCCCCAACAGTTTGGTCGATAAATTATATGGTCACTCTATACTACTTTTCTGGTTTTTGACCTCAGATAGTCTCTTTTTTTTTTTTTTTTAATTACTAGTGTTTATGAACAGCTCAACCTTTTTTTCTTTTTCTTTACATTTTATTCTAACTGCATTGATGGTCTTTTACATTTATTATTGTCTCAAAATTAAATGAGTGTTTCTTTTCTGTAAATAAAGATAGCAGTTCCTGGACCTCATTTTAGATCAGAACATTTTATGGGAAGGCTGGGCACGGTGGCTCACACCTGTAATCCTAGTATTCTGGGAGGCCGAGGCAGGAGGATTGCTTGAGCTCAGGAGTTTGAGAGCAGCCTGAGCAAGAGTGAGACCCCATCTCTACTAAAAACAGAAAAAATTAGCTGGGCATGGTGGCGCATGCCTCTAGTCCCAGCTACTCGGGAGGCTGAGGCAGGAGGGTGAAGATCACTTGAGCCCAGGAGTTTTAAGTTGCTGTGAGCTAGGCTGATTTTATGACACTCTAGCCAGGGCAACAGAGTGAGACGCTGTCTCAAAAAAAACCAAAAAACCATTTTATGTCATTATTATAATTGTTAACTTTCCTTGTTTTATATCCTGTTCTGAAGAAAACTCTTGGGCATTAAATTTATTGAGGCTGTTTTGAAGCAGATGATATCTGTACCTTTTTGTTTTATCTTTTCCACAAAACCACACAACAGATTCAATGTTCCTAATTGGGTAAGAATACGTTCACCTCATTCTTTGAGGGTACATTCCTTTAGTTGGACACTAGATAGGTACTAACTAGTTCTCAGGAAGCTTTTTAACCAAATTAGCCTCCTTAGCTTTGTGCATATGACTGTGATATGTGGGTGAACAGTACTTTATATTCTCAGGAAAAGGAAGGCTCGAGCCTACTTCGAATGTCAGTAATTTAGAGTATCTTAGTATCATATGTTTGATTATCAACCTCTGACAGCTTTAGAATTGCTAGACTGTTTTGATATGGACTTTGAAAGTCATCTTAATAGTCTGATTTGGGCATGGAGAAAAATACAGTGAAGAATATGCACAAGTCTTTGAAAGAGGAAAATGTATAATTATCTCAAATGACTGTGACTATTATTTTATATATGGAAATTTCTTTTACAAGAAATAATATCCAGGAGATTAATTAGACAGGAAATCAATTCTACATAAGGAATGCTTTACAAATATAGACTGTCCATTGATTTGTGGATTATCAGAACTCAGTCCTCTCCTGTTTGTATCATACTGCTTTTCTTTCTAAAGACAAATAACATTCTGTGTACCAGTTTTTGTTTATGTTCTTTCCCTCAGGTTTTTTCTTTGTGGGGAAAAATGTATTGTTCTTTATAATTTTAGTTATATGTATTTGGTTCCAGAGTTTGAAAATGGGCCCCAGGTGAGTGAAAAAGAATCTTTTTTCTCTATTGATGTTCTAATCTTTCCATATGTTGTTTTTCTATTTTTCTATTACCCTCCAATGCACTGAGAGTGAATGATATATTGCTTATGACAGGACATAAAAATGACTCTTGTTTTTAAGAAGTTATTAGAATGCCAGTGGCAATAACACAGACATGTGAGAGTATCCTTGTTTCCAGAAGAGCAACAAATTTTCTGCACTTGTTTCTCAAATAAGTTTTCTTTTCATTTTAAAAATCTAATAAGGAAAAATAAAATAACCACTTGCCCATACTCTCAAAGACATTACCAAGTAGAAATATTAATGATGATTTATAGAAGAGAAATCTAGTCAGGAATAGAGACGGGAAAGAAAATTAAAAATATTTAAATCACTTTATACTTAGTACCTTCATACTGAAAGTTTGCAATTTGATTTGTTCCTTTCTCTTAAGGTTACATTTTTATACATACCCTTCTAATATTTGAATTTTTAATTAGGCAATATTTGACAGCTTAAAAGACTAGAGTTTCATAGAAGGTTCTTGGATCCTTTTATATTTCCCTATGTTTACCTTAATTATGGCTCCCATGTCAATGTTACTTACTCTCTCAGTTATTTAAAGTACACCTTGGGCCAAATGCTATGGTGAAATGTGTGAACGATACTTTGAATTGCAGCAAGTTTTGGGTCTAAAGATCTTCTAATCTCCTGGAGAAGAAAACAGCCATGATCAGGCAGCCACATGCACATATATTTTACATATTTTTTTTTTTTTTTTTTTGCTGAACAAAGGAGATACTGTTACTGAGTAAGTTTATATATTTTGTTTGTGAAAGAAAAAAGAATTGAAAAGATGATTCTAAATATTTTTTGCTTTAGATCTTTATGTGATACTTTCCAGAGAAAAATGATGAGGAATAAGTTGAGATGATGATTTAACCAAAGAATGAAAAGAAATATACTTTTCCATAAGAAATATTGAAAATAGGAGGTAGAAAATTCTTTTAATGTATGAAAAGTCATTTTAACATAGGAAAAGTCATAAAATTGGAAAGGAGATTGGCATATTATTTATAATGAAAAAAATAAGATGAGGATGCACACAAAGCCCTACAAGAGAAATGAATGTATATACATTGTAAAAATTGGTGCCCAGAGCACAGGGCGAGAGAACACTTAAAAGAAGGAATGATTGCAGGAACTTTCTATAAACTTAACTAAAAAGAGATGGAAGTGAGGATGGTATGTCCTGAAAATTTTGCCAACAGAAAAAATCCCTCATAAAAAATTGTCTAACACAATTCTATTATTAAATTAATTTACTTCTTATGAACCTGATTTGAAAAGTATTGCCAGACTTTTATCATCACACTTTGCCAGTAAGTTTGCTATTGTGCAATAGTGTGATATAATTAAATCTGAATATTCTGTATGTTGTTTAGAGCAAATTGGGATGCTACCTTATAAATTCTTTAAGATTAAAAATTTAAGAAAGTGGCCAGGAGTAGTGGCTCACACCTGTAATCCTGGCACTTTGGGAGGCCAAAGTGGGAGGATCACTTGAGGCCAGGAGTTCAAGACCAGCCTGAGCACAAGTGAGACCCCAGCTTTACTGAAAAAAAACAAATAGAAAAATTAGCTGGGCATGGTGGTATATGTCTGTAGTCTCAGCTACTCAGGAGGCTGAGGCAAGAAAGATCCCTTGAGCCCAGGAGTTTTGAGGTTGCAGTGAGCTATGATGATACCACTGCACTCTAGCCCAGGTGACAGAGCGAGACTCTGTCTCAAAAGAAAAAAAAATTTAGGAAAGCTAGTTTACTTTTTAAATCGATATCCATTCCAGGCCTATCTTTAATTGATATAAAAACCAATTAAACTTTCAAGGAACCCACATTTACAAAATGTCAGTTGTTTAAGCTGACATATTCTTATATTCTTATGAATAGCTAATGAGCAGTTTTTATTACTGGAGTATGAGAGCAGCTTTTTTTTTTTTTTTAATTGTGACCACTCATTTCTCTGTAGGCTAAGAAATTAAACTTATTTTTGATTGAAATGATGAAGTATATTTAGTTACTTTAAAATATATGACATAGTTGTCTTTTTTTCCTTTCACTATATAATCTTATTTATCTAAGACCCTATTTGTTTGGCTTTTTGGTTTTTCCTAAGCATTTTTCAACCTTGTGTCTTTTCATCATGTAGGAGACAGTAACATACATTTACTATGTTTTATATATTTATTGCAGTTCAATAACTTTTATATTTATTTCTGATTTAATTAAATAAACTTAACTGCTAAGGCTATTCCTCAGAAACTGTGATGAGTTCTTGGTATCTTAGGGGATTTTGGTTTGTGCTATGAATATATTGGGGCGAGGAGATGAGTTGAAGAGTGTGGGGAAGCAAAGGGCTTCTTCGAGTACTTACAGTTCCTATACTTGGAATCTTTCATTCATTTTCCTTTAAGACACCCATTTATACCTACATCTTCCAGTAAATTGTGTAAAGCCTGATGTGCCAAAAGACCAGTCCGGAAAGTTCAAGAGCAATGGGAGATGTGCTTTTACTTACTGAACAAATGATAATTGTAGGAAAGCACCATCTGCTGCTGTAAATCTCTTCCACCGTATTTGAACTCTTTAGCTGAAAAGTACCTGTGCATGGAATATATCCAGAGGGCTCCCTGGTAATTTGATATTCTTATATCTTGATTATACCAACGTTAAGCTTATCCTTAAATAAGGTATCTTGGTTCATTCTGGGTTGCTATAACAGGATACCACAGACTGGGAAGTCCAATATCAAGATGCCTCCATCTGGCCAGGATGTTTTTGCTGTGTCATCCCATGGCTCAAGGTGAGAAGGTGAGAGAGAGAGAGAGAGAGAGAGAGAGATATGAAACCAGGCTGAGGTCATTCCTTATAAAAGTATCCACTCTTACCATAACTAACCCACGCCTGTGATAACAGCAATAATCCATTCATCATGACCTAAACACCTCTTAAAGGTCCCACTTCTCAACACTGTTGCATTGGGGATTAAGTTTTAACATATGAACTCTGAGAGACACATTCAAACCATAGCATAAGACTGTACTATTTGAGTTATTTAATGGTGAATTGTTCACCCAGAGCATTTTTAGTTAGACTATAGTATGTTTACTGAATTGGAAAGTAAGTCACTGTCTGAATGCATCCATTATATTCAGGAATCTGTCTTCAGTTATGTTGGATGGTAATGATTGAGAATTAAATTTGACATAGTAAGAGTACTCTGAAGATGGGTTCATCGTTTGTATTGATTAAGTATTTTTTTTTTTTTTTTTTTTTGAGAAAGAAAATAGCACTTTATTTACAGGAGCTAACCTGGCATGGCTAGGTCATGTTGTTCTGTTGGATTGGAATAATTTCATGGAACACCAGCGTCAGACCAGGCCACTCAAGACCATGATTAAGTGATACACAAAACAAGATCACTTCCTATTTCTCTAAATGCAGACAAAACAAGGTCACTGTGTGATCCACAACATCCTTCTCACCTTGCTAATATAACTGACATTTACTTTTTTATCCAGTCATAGAATTGTCCCCATTATCTAATAGAATCCATTTCAGACCATCTCCCCAAATCTCCCAACCAAAGCCCAAATGCTATGATAGATTCCTTCTAACACTCTCTTACTGAGATGCTCTACTCTTCTCCATGATGTATGTTTTAATAAGCCCGATTTGTTCAGCTACACTTATGTTCCTAGTGGTCTTTGGCTGGAAGACATTGACAGTTTCCTTAAAGATATTTCTTAAGGTCCAGATTACTTTCCCTACATTTAGTAGTTGGATTCTTTGTTAACTTGTTGTGTATATATATTTTCAACTTGGCATGTTTGTTACCACTTGAATGTCAGGCATTTTGATAGTTACTAAGTATCTAAGGATAAAAAGGGTGCTGTCTCTGCCCTCTAGGAAATTTCAAACTGAGCAACTGATACATTCTCTTGTAATAATAAAAGTGAGTCTGATTTATTTATGAATCTCCTTTACACATCATACTTATTTTTTACCATATTTTAATAAAAGGCATAAAAATGCTTGAAAATTTGTTAATTTTGTATAGGGTATGAGATTCTAGTTACTTTTGCCTAATACCTTGACAGGACCTAAGTTTTTGGAATTTATTCACAAAAACTCTAGTGCACAGAGTATTCCTAACATTATTTCTTTTTCTTGTTTTTTTTAAAAACACCTTTTTCTGAGCGTATATTTTTTTATGTGTGTGACAGAGAAAGACACACAGAGGGAGACATTTACTTTGCAAGTCAGTCACAGTGATTTACATAGAACCACGTGTTGGCCAGTTATGATAATATATTATCTGTCTTTCCTAAAAGAACTTCTGGAATTACTGTCAGTTCCATCATCTGCCCTAGGATATATCTATCTCCACAAGTCGTTTTCTTTAAGATGTGAAAATTTCTCAATGCAGTCTGTCATAAAAACTATAAATCTTACACAAAGCAGAGAATTAATCTTAAGTGTTTCTTAGTTTTGCTTTTCAGCAAGTAGCCTCATCAAGTGTTCTTATATTCCGTGGCAAATCACTGGACTCCTGGGATTTAAAATTTTTACACTTCCACACCGCTACAGATAATTCTTTACAAGCTTGATGTAGAAATGTTTGACTTAAATCTTTTTAGGGTTATCAACATGAGAAAACATTAGCCTGTCAAAAATTTGAAAATAGTCTGGTGAGATTTTGTAGCAACTGCAAACCTCTTAGGTAGTCTTTGTCACCACTCCTAAGTAATTATGTGCAAATGACGTTATACAAATGGCCAATTCTATCAATTAAGCCACATTTACTCAAAATGAATGTGTAGTACCTTTTGTTAGCACAGAATGAGAGATTATGTATAGAGAATAGTTTTTATTATTTGAACAGTACTAGTTCCCCTGAATTATGGCATTCGTTCAAATGTATGACTATTATTACATAATCATAAATTAGAAATGTGAATTTATTTGAAGCAGTTTTCTACATTTGTCACATTAGGATTTTCACAAACATAATTTAAATTTTATTTCTGTCCAAATGCTATTTGGACTGAGGACAAATAATTTGAAATGGTATAAGATGAACCAGAATGATGTCATCCTTCATAAACATGACCGGCCATGAATTATCTAGTTATATAATTTGTCAGAGGGTTTTTTTAATGTATAAAATAAATCTTTTAATATTCTTGAAGTGAGATTTCAGTTTAATATACTGCAATTTAGAATATTGAACACTGTTTTTTCTTTCATTTTTTTAGCCCTAATTTCTCATCAAGTTTTTTCTGTAGATATTTTAATTCTCTATTTAAAATGAATAATAATAGTACCTTTAGTAAAAACATGTAACCTTTTTCTGGCATATAAACTTTGGTTTATACTGTAAAGAAAATATTACTGAATAAATGTACATTAGTATCTCAAAAGGTTCATGTAAACTCAAATCAAAACATAGAAAATTAATTACTTTGTCTCTGTTGGAAGACTAATATAATAACAGCCTGACTAAAAGTATGTAAGCCCTATATTTCTTTATACTCTATTGTTACAAAGTAACTGATTATATTATACTCCCATAATAATAAGAAAAGATTAATAGTTTACCTAATTTTTATATAAATTTTTAAGTCAGTGAAAGGAAAACACAGATCAAATAAAAGCCAAAATTCTACTGTATTAGAAATAATTTAATGAGAAATTATTCAGATAGGATTACTTTTTACTCATATTTTACAGTAATTTGTAGAATCTTGGGATGTCAATTTTTATTAAAAATTTATTCATCACACATAGTCTTGGAAACAAATATAAAAGAACTTTGGGGAGATACCTCCTCACACCCATTAGGATGGCTATTGCCTTAGTCCATATTGTGCTGCTATTAATAGGATACCACAGACTGGGTAATTTATAAAGACAAGAAAGTTATTTCTTACAGTTCTGGAAGGGAGGCTGGGAAGTCCAGGGTCAAAGGGCCCTGCATCTGGTTATAGCCTTCTTGCTCTGTAAAGAGAGCAAGAGGGGCCCAAATGTGCTTTTTATAACAAACCAACTCTCATGATAACTAACCCACTCCTATGATAATGATATTAATGAACTTTGGGAGACACATTCAATCCATAGCATACTATTAAAAAAAAAATCCAGAAAACGAGTACTAGTGAGGATGTGAAGAAATTGGACCCATTATGCACCGGTGGGAATGTAAAATGGTGTAAGCACTATGGAAAACAGTGTGGAGATTCCTCAAAAAATTAAAAATAGAATTTCCATATGATCCAGCAATTCTGCTTCTGGGTACATCCCCAAAAGAAATGAAAAGCAAGGACTTGAAGAGATATATGTATATTCATGTTCACAGGAGCATTACTTGCAATAGCCAAAAGGTGGAAGCAACCCAAGCGTCCATTGAGAGAGAAATAGATAAACAAAATATGGCATGGCATACAAGGAAATATTAATCAGTCTTAAAAAGGAAGGGATTTTGACATATGCTACAGAATGGATGAAGCTTGAGCATGTTATGCTAAATAAGCCAGTCACAAAAGGACAAAAAAATGCATGATTCCATTTATGTGAGTTACTTAGAGTAGTCAAACTCATAGAGATAAAAAGTGGAATAATGGTTGTCAGGGGGTGGAGAAGAGGGGAGATTAGGGAGTTAGTGTTTAATAGGTATAGAGTTTCAGCTTTGCAAGATGAAAAGATTTCTGTGACTAGATGATGGTGATGGTAGCACAACAATGTGAATATAATTAATGCCACTATATACTTAAAATGTTTAAGATGATAAATTTCATGTCCTGTATATTTTACCACAGTTAAAATAAAAAAAATAGTTTTGGGTGAGACACTGGTAAGGGTGACATAATGATATCATACATGAAATGAACATTTTTTCATCCCTCTGGTTAAATTTGTTTATTCTGTTCGATAAAGTAGTAATTGATTCTCTCCAAGATCGCATTTGAAAAGACTCTATTATCAATATAATTGAGTTATATTCAGTTGATATTTGCATGTTGCTATTTGCTTGAACCCACAGTTTCATTACTTGTTTGGTCAAATATTTGAAAGAGAAATTTTAGAGATTACCACTTTAACTCTTTCTTATGAAGTTCTCATATTTCTTGGCGTTTTTACTAAATGTACCTGACTCCTATGTTGTTTGGGATCTGTATTAGTTTCCAGTGACTGACATAATTTCAACAAACTCGGAGAAATGTCTTTTGGGGGACCGGTATTCAACCCACAACAATACCTAAAGGAGCTAATTTTCTTTGTGCATTTTTTTTAGCAATTAAATGTGAAATTATATACATACAGCCCTCAACTTACAATGGTTTGACTTAGGATTTTTTGACTTTACAATGGTGCAAAACTGATACACATTCAGTAGAAACTGTTCTTTGGGTACCCATACAACTATTCTATTTTTCATTTTCAGTATATAGTATTCAGTAAGTTATTCAACCACTTTGTTATAACATAAGCTTTGTGTTAGATGATTTTGCCCAATTGAAGGCTAATATAAGTCTTCATTTGAGGTAAGCTAGGCTAAGCTATGATGTTTGGTAGGTTAGGTGTATTAAATGTATTTTCGAGTTACTATGGAGTTATTGGGACATAACCCCACTGTAAATCGAGGAGCATCTGTGTTTCATCTTACTCCTGTCATCTTATGTTAACTTTATTCTTTACTATTCTTTGTAGTATTTTTTTAAACTTACTTTGATGGTTTAAACAAGTTTCTTTCTAGTTTTTCCCCTTCCTGAAAGTTCTATTTTTGAAAATTCAACTTTATTTGACTCATAGTTATCTTCTTTTCTTTAAGGGCCATATTTAAATTCACATTTTTACATTGATTTAACAAAATGAAATAACCGTGTTCCCAAGACATTTACTTGCTATTCCTCCCATACCTCTACCCTCAATCCCACCCCCAAGGTCTGTAATTTTCTTATAGTTTAGGATTTTAGTTCTAGACTAGTAGTATGGTATGTCTCTTCATTTTAGAAATTCCTACTTAACACATAATTTCCTGCTGCATTATCATTACCATTTAGGCTTATTTGTATATTTCAAAATTCATTGCTTATTTACTTTTCTTGTGTTCTTGGTCTTCTCTTGCCTTGAGACCATTTATTTATTTATTTATTCAAGCCTATATATGAGTGACGTCTTAACTGCAATATAAAATTTTGTAATTGAAGTCTTTTTCTTTCATCAGACTCAATAGTCTATAGATATTACTCGTTGTTTTCTAGTTTCTATTGCAGAAATCTGTTTTTAGTCTGATTCATTCTCCTTTATAGGTTTTGTTTCTAAATTTTTGAGATCTCATTCTCATACAAAAATTTCTAATTTTTATGAGATCACATTATGTGATTGGTAACTTCTCTAACTTTATAAAATGTTGCCTGTTAAATGGCATCAATATTAAATGACATGTATCAAGGTTTATTATCACAAACTCATGGAATCTTATGGGTTAAATGGGAGTTTAAAAGTCATTCAGTTCAATCAATTACCCAGTGCTTCAATCAATTACATTTTAATATCATTATCAAATAATTCTCTAGCTCATACTTAAGTAAGTTTCTTACTTTCCAACTCAATTTAGTCCATCATTCCAAGTTTTACTACTCTGTTAGGTCGTCTTTTCCTTTGAACTGAAATATAGCATCTTGTAACTTTCTGTATTAGTACTAATTTTTTCCTTTGGGGTCCTATGAGTAGAACTAATCCTTTTGTACTGTTCAAGTATTTGAAGAGCGCTATCATGAATTTTAAAACCCTTTTCTAACTCTCACCATAAAAGAGTAAAATATGTATGTTTTAAGTGTTTATACTACACAGCACAAAATCTTGAGGTTTGTTTCTTTTTTTAATTATAGGTACTACACATGGCCTGGTTGCTTAGGTTGTTTCTGGTTCATTATTACACATAAACTGTGTTTTTAGCTTAATAAAGGTAACAGATTTGGGGTTTTACAGAGAGACTACTTCTACCTCCCAGGTTTTTACTTTGGAGTAGGAAAATGAAAGTGTTTTTTAATTTAGGAAAGAGGGATTGGTGATGTATGAAATTTTATATCCTTTAACTGGTGATGGCAGAGAAGTAGCAAGGGAAAGATAGCTAAACTAAAGCATGAATCACATTTGCAAAACTCCATTTTCTAAACTATCAAGTGGCAAGGTATTGATTAATATCTTAGGAAAATTAAAGAAGGGGACAATTTTGGAGCTCAAGTTAAACTAGTTACCTACTACCTGGTACTGGAAAAGGGTGCTGTCTGTTCATAGAATAATACTCTTGTTGCTGAGAAAAAGCTAGAGAAGAGTTGTGTAATTTTTTTCCTCTTTCACTTAGTTTGTTTATTGCATTTATTTTGCACCAAGCTCTAAGATGACCCAGAAGTAAGTGGAGAGTGAAATTGAGTAAGATCGTTTGAGTTTAGTCTAGCCTGTATACTTTTGAAACTGTTGAGCAAAAGTATGGAAAGATAAAATATTCTAAATGGAAAAATATGTAAAATGTTACAAAATACTAAGCCATGTGAGAGGATAAAGAACAACACAGGTGTAATAACTGCTGAGTTCTTAGCTGCTTTCTGCAGAGAAACAATTACTCCTTCCTTTGTGTTCCGTAACATTTGAGACATTGTATAAAAAATCATTTGTGGGTCTACGGCACACCTAGGCCATATGATATAGCCTATTGCTCCTGGGCTATAAACCTGCACAGCATACTACTGTGCTGGTTACGGTAGGCAATTGTAACACGATGTATTTGTGTATCTTAATATATGTAAAAATAGAAAAGGTATGCTAAAAATACAGTATAAAAGAGAAAAATGTGGTACACCTCTATAGGGCACTTACATTAATGGAGTTTACAGGATTGGAAGTTGTGCTGGGTGACTCAGTGAGTGAGGGGTGAGTAAATTGGAAGGCCTAGGGCATTACTGTACACTATTGTAGTTATAAACACTGCACACTTAGATTACACTAAATTTATAAAATTTTTTTCTTTGTTCAATAATAAATTAGCTTACTATAACTTTTTTACTTTTTAAACTTTTTAATTTTTTAACTTTTTGACTCCTGTGTTAACACGTAGCTTAAAACGCAAACACATTGTACAGCTTTACAAAAATATTTTCTTTATAACCTTATTCGATAAGCTCTTTTCTATTTTTAAAATTTTTAATTTATTTTACTTTTTAAATTTTTTTGTTAAAAACCAACTCTTTTTCTTTTCTTTCTCTCTCTCTCTCTCTTCCTCTCTTCCTCTCTTTCTCTCTCTCTCTTTCTTTCATTTTTTGAGACACAGTCTCACTCAGCCTCCTAGTAGCTGGGACTACAAGCCCACAAGCACACGCCACCACAGTGGCTAATTTTTCTATTTTTGTGCAGACAGGGTCTTACTATGTTGCTGAAGACTGGTCTCAAACTCCTGACCTCAAAGGATCCTCCCGCCTCAGGCCTCCCAGAGTGCTAGGATTACAGGTGTGAGCCACTGTGTCTGGCCTTCATCTTCTGTTTCTCTGGAGAATACTGGACAAATTATATGTGAGGAATAAGATAAGGTGGGAATTTTTCATGTTTTTCGAGGTCACATAGAGATTCTTCTATACAAAGTCAGGCAGGGCTCCTGCCCATTTTTTTTTTTTTTTAATTGAGTAATATAGAAATAGCAGGCAAAGTTTAATGTTCATGTATTCAACTGGCCATAAGTACTTTCAGGATAGAAAAATATAGCAAAGTGATTGTCATATGCATGTGCATATCTTTTGTTAAATGCTATCAAAGACCACCAAGAGCACCCTTGTAACAAATTTAAATTTATTTTGCTTGTTGCCTCAAGGGAGGAGACATCCCAGAACAACTTTGAGAGAATTTAGAGGAATTAGGAGGGGCTTCTTATAAGGTCTAGGCTTGTACTGGATGTTCCTAAAGAGGGATTATGGAAGCTGGCATCAGATCTGGATTGGATATTGTCAAGAAATGGGGTGATTCAGTAGTTCAGGAGGCAGGAGGAATGAGGCCAGACTGGTAATGTCGTTACCAGAAGGAAAAATTGTTGGTCACTTTTATAGCTGTGGTATAGCCTTACATAGAAACATTGTTTTATGTGGTTTGTCCATGTCCTGTTGAAAACGGTCATTACCAGTGGGGCAGATTTGCACTTCCTCAATATAGTGCTAATCCTAGATTAATCTTTTTTTATTTTTAATTTGTCCTAGTGTCATGCTTTAAAATACTGACTAATATACATATTAACCTTCAGTCAAGTTTCATAATGATTGTTACACTTCAGGGTTGGTACATTTCTGTGATAGTTAAAAACATACCAGACTTCATATACATTTCATGAAATCATTATATGCATAATTTAAAGTGACTATAAAGTTTAAAATTAACAAAAATTGGCCGGGCGCGGTGGCTCACGCCTGTAATCCTAGCTCTCTGGGAGGCCGAGGCGGGTGGATCGCTCGAGGTCAGGAGTTCGAGACCAGCCTGAGCAAGAGTGAGACCCCCGTCTCTACTAAAAATAGAAAGAAATTATCTGGCCAACTAAAATATATATATATACAAAAAAATTAGCCGGGCATGGTGGCGCATGCCTGTAGTCCCAGCTACTCGGGAGGCTGAGGCAGTAGGATCGCTTAAGCCCAGGAGTTTGAGGTTGCTGTGAGCTAGGAGGACGCCATGGCACTCACTCTAGCCCGGGCAACAGAGTGAGACTCTGTCTCAAAAAAAAAAAAAAAAATTAACAAAAATTAAATATGTATGAAATATGGAAATAAATCTATATTTTCATTATGGCTTATAATTACTAACACATGGATATACTTACAACTGTTAGAAGTTAATATATTACCAGCTAGAATATTAAGAACTATCAAATTGTATGACAGGAACTTATTACCAATACAGACTTTCTTTTTGAGTGAGGTTTTCTCTCTAATGAGGAAATAGATATTACTCCCAGTAAGTGTCTATCAATCTCAGTAAGGTTCTATCTTTTTTGGTATTGAGGAGAAAGGAAAATTGTGATCTGCATGGTTTTTCTAATTTTCTAATTATCTTCCTCTGGATGGCTTTCACCTTTTCTTGGAAATTGCTTAAAACCCTCTATTTTTTCCACTATTTTATTAATGTGATATATCAGTTTCTGTAGCTTTCTTCTTCTATTGTGATTACAACTTTTTAGGGACCCAACAAAAATTTGGGGACTGAAAAATAAAATGCTTCTCTTCCTTTTTAGTTTAATAAAAGCCATTTGATTATAGAGAAAGTCAGTGGGGTATGGAGAAATCTATTTTCTCAGACTCCTTAAATATTAGTTCTTTTAATCAAAATTCTTTCCCTGGAATTAATGAAATGGAAATCCTATCTTTCTGGTGATTCACAGGGAGAAATAAGAAACAATTGTTAGTAAATTAAATGCTCTAAAATTTGAATCGCATTATCATCATCATCATTATCTTGTGTTGGGGGTTTTCTGTGTCAAGCACTTTTGAGTGTTTGATTTTTATTATCCCTGACCCTGAGAATAACCCCATAAGATAAATATTGTCTTTCTCTTTTTAAAAATGAGAAACATGAAGCTCAGTAGAAGGTTAAATGATTTGCTCAAGTTCACATGGATACTTAATAGCAGAGCCAGGATTCATTCAGAATGTCTTGCCCTAGAGGCGATGCTCTTTGTTAGAATTCACTGGTGTTTCCCAGGCCATGCCCTCCAGTGGACATGGGGTAGAGGGTTTCATGCAATTTCTATGGACATGTGCACCTACCACCCTCATCTTTGTGATGAAAGTCATAAAGTTAGGGGGAGAAAAAAAGACTAAAGACTGCTGTAATGAGCAGTGAAGCGGAAAAAAGTTAAAGAGAAGGGAAGAAAGGACATCTTAAACACTAATGAATCAAATTGCTATTACTTATACCAACAATGTTTGTTAGCTAAGGGAACT